>JACSVZ010000014.1:61241098-61614694 GCA_014706295.1 Lycocorax pyrrhopterus obiensis
TTCTTTTCTTTGTGTCTTTTTGTCTCCACTTGTCAAAAACCTTCATCAATTTGGGATATTTTTTTTCTGTCTTATAATTGGATATAAGCTTTTAGTTCTCAATGTTTACAACAAAAAGGCTGGATGTTGAGATGATAAACTCAAGCATTTGGAAGAATTACCAATGTTGTCTGTTAATACTCCTTATACTCATAAGGATATAAGCTAGTCATAATACTTATTCACAGCGATATAATACTAACTCTTGACTTCATTGACATGGCTTTTCCACTAGTGATAGTGTTGAAGTCCTTGGGTTATACCACTGAATCACTGAAATAATAAATGAATTAAATTTGTTGCATTGTATGTAAAAAATACGATTTTTTTTCATTGCATTTGACAGGCATTTTTTGTCTTGAGAAGGGGGGCCCAGAACTTCTGAGTTCACACACTTCACTGGTTTCTCCTCTCACCACCTCACGGGTCCTCTCTACTCCTCATCTCTTTTCCTCTCACCCCCTGCAGTTTGCAGCCCCTCACGATGAAGGACATATTTCTTTGGAAAAATACACACTCTCCGTGTTGAGAAGCTGCCTTATTCTCTGGTGGTCTGAAATCACTGCTCAGTGGTGTGGCCTGTGGCAAACACAAGTCAATGGAGTGTCTTAATCCAAATTCAGGAAATAGCCTGCCTTCTCCTATACACCAAGGTGGGGAATCACTTATCACCATACCAACAGATTTTCCTGCTGTAGTTACAGGAGACTTTGTTTGCCTCTTCTTTGTCCCTATTTCATTAAAAAGAGGAGAAAAGAAGAAAGCGGAGGGGAAGGGAACGTGCGGGAAGGGAAAGTGCAGGAAGGGAAGGTGCGGGAAGGTGCGGGAAGGTGCGGGAAGGTGCGGGAAGGTGCGGGAAGGGAAGGTGCGGGAAGGTGCGGGAAGGTGCGGGAAGGTGCGGGAAGGTGCGGGAAGGTGCGGGAAGGTGCGGGAAGGGAAGGGAAGGGAAGGGAAGGGAAGGGAAGGAGCGGGAAGGGAAGGGAAGGGAAGGGAAGGGAAGGGAAGGGAAGGGAAGGGAAGGGAAAAGGACTATTCTGTTATCATATGGAAAACAAAAGGGGCACACAAAATAAATATTTTAAGGCAAATATTAAAATAAGCTATAGTATCTTCTAGGGTTTTCTTTTATAAATTACATTATAGTTAAATTAGATTTGAAAATATGTCCCCGTTCATACCCTATCTGGCTGTTTATAGAGGAGTTTTTCTCACAGTAGGTGAGGAGTTGGGAGACTAAGAAGTGAAAGCATTTATCTAAGGGGAAAAATTGTCTTGTCAAAGCTTTTAGCAAAGTGAAGAAAATGGAAGGAAAAGAGTCTGAGAGATAGCTGTTTAACTTCTGCAAGAATGTGAAAAAGACAAAATGGCTCTAAGGATGTGTTTTTCCTTGTTTTCTTTCTTTATTTTTGCAAAATAAACTGAATGTACCTACTTCAGCCATATTCATGGCATAAACTAATATGTAGTATGTTAAATCTGGACCTTCAAGGAATTTAACAGAACACACTACTACTGTGTTTTGGTTTTTTTTCTGAGTGCCCAACAGTCTAGATGATCTGCATACCGCTTCACTTATTAAACTCAAGTAGTTCATCAACCAAAAAAAACTTTATTAATTCCAATATTTATATATGCAGATATATTGTTTTCTGATGTTTTTACAAAGTATGTGAACTTCTTGGGAAACCCTGAAGAAATTTATATTTTAGATATTAGCTAAATTGATATCTTAAATACTTAAAAACTTATTTGGCTAGTAATTTCCCTCTTAGAGTAAGACTGCTACAAGGCAAGAGAGCACTTGATGAATTACTATTTGTTGTGAAGTGATTTAATAAATGTTTAAATAAGTCACTGCTAGTGTCAGTACATTTTCATAAGAAGTGGTAACCTGTAAGATTTTCAAGTCCTCTACCTTAAAAACCAGAGCCCCAAACCCCTTTTCTGCTTCAGCTATACAGTGATGTGTGGTCTTTTATCCATGACCCAGAATTTCCGTTTTGATTTGGCAGTGGCCAAAAATTGCGGCATGTTCAAAGTCAACTGTCAGGAAACCCATACAATGCACACATCAGATCCTCAAAGCCTATGATTACACTACAGGTCTACTACTAATCTGCAGTATTTACTTGGACATATAAGCAGCCCTGGGCAGTAGAACATTTATTTGGGTAAATGCATAGTAACCTTATTTCTGCAATAACATGTCTTTTTATGATTGAGATCTAAAGTGCCACAAAACTTGTTGATACAAGTTTTAGCAGTAAGAAAATTTCTTCCTTGCAGGTTTACTGTTAAGCTGTATCTTAATGATCTAGGTCTAGGAGTCTAAATGTGTAGTTATTTCTACCTTGTACATCCATCTTGTCACTTTTTCACGTAAAAAAAATTTCAACAGACGAGAAGGGCTTAAATTATTCTCTAAAATGAGAGGGACATAGTAGTCAAACTTTAACACCTCTAAGTGAGGTTAACATATTTAAGCTTTGTACTATGACTACTACAGAATACAATTAAGGCTGAGAAATACTAAAAAAAAAAAAAAATCCTAATTAACTTTTAAAAGAACTGAGAGAGATCAAAACCAGAGCTGTTTTTTGGGGTCAGTCAGACTGAGATGCTTACTATCTGTTTTTTCTGTGGTGTTTAGACTGTGTTCCAAACACATCTCCTCTCCACCACAATGGCAGCTCCTATCCAGATACTCTGTCTTCTGCCTCAAAATTGTTTTTCTTCCTGGTGACAGATCTTAGCTGAGCTAACTCTTCTGGCATGGCCTTACTTAACTTCTCTGCCTCCATGTTTTTACTCTTTAAACAGTCATGGCCACATGTCAGGCTGATGGCGCAGAGTATGCCAGGCTGGCCTCCCTCCCGGTTCCCTACTGCTCCAGATCTCATGTTTGTTCCCTCACCAGCCTCCTCTCTACCACAAGCTGGCCTGTTCTCAGCCCATGAACATGCTGAACAACCCCTTGTTTGAACAATATGATCTTCTCTGATTTGGCCTCCCCAGGGTTGCAAACACTAGAAACAGAGTAGGTGGTTTTGCTGTTATGTGTATTAGCTTAATCTCTGCTTGCTGTTACGGCTTATCTCCTTCCCTCCCTTCTTCCCTTGCTTTCTCCCCCCATGCCTCTATCTCTGTCCCTTTGTCTTTCTTATTCACTTTGTTCCTCAAGTGGGAGTCTGATCATGACTTTTCTTTCCAATTGGTCACTCTATCACACACAAGAGGGATCTCATCTGTGATTTGTTGGTCTGAGTACCTGAAATGCAAGATTTGGGTAGCAGGGGTCTTTGGGTTCTTTTGTCCCCTGCTAGGAATCAGACTTGGAAGTGTTTGCTTGGAAATGGACTTTGAAATGACTGGGGCATCTTTTCATTGCATATTCACAGGCATAGGTGTAACAAAATTTCCAAAGCTGTAACCTGTGCCTAGAAGCCTAGGCTTTAGGTAGCCTAATATTTGCAGTTTAAAACATTATTTCAGCAGACAGTTTTATAGGTAATACTCTTATGTTCAAATGCATTGTGTTGGGAACAATAGGAAGTGTGGAGTTGTAAATTTTAAGGAGAAATAATATTCACATCAAATTTTAACACACCCTGTGGTGGGTTTATTTGTAAATGGGGCGAAATTAATCATCCTTCCCTTCTTTAAATCTTGCTCTATTTTATTATTCTCCTTCTCTATATTTTATTATGAAGAATGAGTGGCTTCATTTGAGGTACTAAAAACTTGTATTGAATCATGAAAAGAAAAGAATTCATCAGTGCTTGCCAGGATATATTGTTGCCGGGAAACGAGTCACATGCAAATATTTGATAGTCAGCACATATGAGATAGATGCTGATTTTTTTCAGACCATTTCAGAATTCTATTTCTCCTAGAAGAGAACATGTATCTGTTCACTCCTTTCTTTTCTTGTGCTGGGCATGGGAGTTGAAGTTTCCTGCTTTTCCTCAGAGGAGATCGTAGAATGAGGCTGGGGAAGGGTATTAGGTTACAGCTGCAAGTGGAAACAAGCTGGGCCAGACTGTGATGGATTAAAAACAAGTGAGAATGAGTGAAAAACAAAAAGGCACCAGAATGGGAACAGAAGGAGAAATAAAGAAATATCCTCAGCAATGTGAAGAGAGTTAGAGCTAGAAAACACACATCCAACAATTTCCAGACCCCTAACAGTCTTTTTATTTTAAAATTTGAAATCAGCTATTATGATATATCAGTCACTGCATAATGGTGATAAGTGCTATTTTGTGTGACCCTCAATCAAAGGCACTCTGACTCAAAGCATCAGAGCTGAGTAATAAGTTTAGTCTTCTTAATGTTGCCCTGAACTTTAGAAAGACCTATGAAATTATCAGATCATGAGTGGGTTATCATGGGGGGTTTTTTTGTGAACCTCAGTACATGCTTGCATTTATCAGCTTTGCAATACCTGTTTTGTTAGCACTTTTAAATGTAACATTGCCCTAAGAATTTTACATATAGATCACACATACACAATAAAAAGCTTTTCTTGGTATTTCATCAAGTTATGCACACACACAAAAAAGCTTTCCTTGAGAGTAAGTTGTCCAGGCTTTTGCAATATGCATCCAAATGAAAGCTACAAAGAAATTAAAAAAAACCCTTTGGGTGGAAAGATGGTGGAATCAGTACCAGACAAGAAGCTGATTTCATGATTTCTGAAGATTCATTCATGTTCATGTGTCAATTGGCATACATTTCTTAGCTGCAGATAACTCTAATGGGAAAATATTGATTTTGAATGCATATTGATAGAGAGGTTTGAATCACATTTAATTTAGGGATTGAGCAAAATGATTAGGAGAGAAAAAGAACATTCCTGATCTGGGATATTTTTCAGATGAACTAAACTGGATTTGCAAACCACATGATAACCAGTAATGTGTCTATTCAAGCAAGAATACAGCATGAAAAATGCTCTTTGTTCTAAAGACTAAAAAATGTATTTTGTTTTTCATAGGTCATGACTGTCATGCTCTATTTTCTGATGTAAACACCCTTTTTTTCCTCTTCATTAATAGTGAGGTAAGCCAGCATTATATGTTGGCAATTAAAACCTGAAATCACAGTACCACTTATTCTCAGGGTACTGTGAATGTTCATTTTCTCTCTTGACATTTCTTCTATTTAATTATTTTCACAAATTTTGAAATTGAAACTCAAAGCAAAAAAATATTAGTACACAACTCACTTAGAAGCACAAGAATTTCAAAACTCTTGGCCAGTTCTTATAGTAATCTCTACTGAGATGACACACAGAGATCAGATATACCTTATGTTTAATCCACTAAAGCTCTGCTGTCATTGTCATATATAACAAGTGTCTTCAAAGCATAAAAAATTGAAAGAGATTTGTTGAGTAATAGTACTCTTGGTTTTTTTCAATTTTCAAAGTTATTCTTAATTTTATGGATAATCAAGAGAGGTCAGAGAATTATTTAAGAAGAGAGGTATTTTTGGTTTGTATAACTTCAGACAGCTCGTAAGTATAATAAGAAAAACAATTATCATCTCAAATCATCTATGTGACAGCTGTGTAGGAATTAGTTGCATGAAGAAAGAATGAAAAAACTTTATCAATAATGACAAATTGTTGAGCTACTTGTGGCAGAGGGAAGACTTTATGGTAAAGCTTAGTGGTTTTTTTTTTTTGGTTGACCTTATGTACTATATCTACTAAATTCAAAAGTCATTCTCAAACAAGGGTTTTGGAAATATACCCCATGTTATATAATCTTAGGAAACTCCAATATATTTTTTATTTATGGTTTATTACGAACTCTTCATATGGGAAGTAGAATTCATTTGGATAAAAAACCCACTCTTTTGAAAATATGAAAGCACAAAAAGAGCATTTAGAGAATAAAAATTACTAAAGAAGATGACCAGTGTTTATTTCTATCTTTTATGAGATGAGATCCTTCTGAGTATTGGAAAGGAGAATATGAACTAGAAATTGATTATAAAATGATAGATAAATCTTAGCATTTGGTACTGTGTTGACAAGACACATATTCCAGAATTACCTACAAATGTCTCTAAAGCCTGTAAGAAAGACAGAGATAAACCTTTTAGCAAGGCCTGTTCTGAATGTATTAGACGTAATTGTTTTAAACTGAAGGAGGGTTGATTTAGATTAGATAGGAAGAAACATTGTACAATGAAGGTGGTAAAACACTGGCACCGTGATGGTAGATGCCCCATCCCTGGAAATATTCAAGGCTGGGTTGGATGGGGCTCTGAGCAACCTGATCTAGTGGAAGGTGTCCCTGCTTCTTGCATAAGAGGTTGGACTTAGATGACCTTGAAAAGGTCTCTCTCAATTGGAACACTTCTATGATTTTAGTATTCTATAAAGCAAAGGTTACCGAGACCTCCTTCTGCAGAAACAGCACCTTTCCTTGCTCCTGTTAGGTCTGAAGATACTGGGGAGATGCAGAATTCCATAGATGGGACATGTCTTGTATGCATTGCTGCATACCTCAAGGCTTATTGCCATGATGTGAAATTCCAAGTCCACTCTGTCTTCCAGCTGCCAAGTAGGTGAGGACTCCACAGTATGGCATAATCAACTTCTGATCATGAGCTGTGTAGTGTGTACTTCACATTACTGGTCCTATGGGGACAAGGAAAAGAAGAAAAAAGGCAGCAATCACCTCTTCTTTTTAATCTTACCATTCCCTACTCAACTGGTGAATCCTCTTGTCCTGTACACTTTTGCTCTGCCCTGCTTGGCATGCATGGCAAAACCTTCAGGTAGAATAAAGGTTGTCTTTACTCTGCTGAGGCCTTTCTCTGGTCAAGTCTAGCTCTGTGTTTAAGAGTTTGACCTGGTGTCTCTGCAGGGAATGCTATACATGGAGGGTGAATGAATCAATGAACTGTCAAGAGTCCAGCTCATACAAACTATGTGAAAGTGAACAGTCTTTGTAGAAAAGCCTATGAAAGTCAGTAAGCATGAATGTCTGTGCTCTACAGCACTGAGCTCTCATATTCCTCATTTGTCTATTGCCATTTTTAACTAAAATATTTAATGTACTGTAACAGCAGATGTGATATTAAAAATTGTGATTTTAACAAAGGAATTTCTGGAGAAAGCTTGTGACAACAGCAAAAACTCTCCATGTCATTTCAAAGTGAAGCTTTCCCATGTAATTTTAAATTTCAGATGTGAGTATTTTACAGTTAAATTTTGCTTTATCAAAACAAAGGCCCTTATCCCTACTTTTCATCGACTTTCCTTTACAGGTACTTTGGAATTACATCTCTTCTTCAAAAAAGAAACTATGTGTAGAGGTAAACACCCACACCTGTGCATTCAGCAATTTCTCTTTGGTTTTTTTTCCAGTTTTATTTTGTAGGTTTTGTTTTGTTTTATTTTAAATTATTTTCTTAAGTAGAGCAAGAAATGGATTATTTTAGTACCTCCTTAGAATGACACTTTGTCAGGAAGTCATTGGTTCTTTCAAAAATGTTTTGCTATTTCTAGACTGTTCTATGACTTTTCACATTAGATCCAAGCCCCTTATCATCCTCCTAGGGAAAAAAGAGGAGGGTCTGCCAAAGACATTTCAACCAGTTCTACCAATGACATAATCATAATCTCACTGGGTAATGGAGGTTTGGAAAAGTGTCAGAACTCCCATAAGTGAGGTTAGCAATGATGAAGTGTGGAGCTTGAAAGAGGACGTTTATAAAAGCTGTTGAGTCTTATTATATGATTCCTACCATGTTCTGCCATGCCTCATGTCTTCCAAGAATAGCCAGGTGATTAGGGCACTAACCCCTGGTGTTGAAACCCAAAATTCAATGAATACTTAATACAATTTATACAAAATAGAGCTGCTCTAATAGTTGAGATTGAAAATGTTCCATCAAGAGTAATGGATAGCCTTGAGGGCTTACTGGGAAAAGACTGAAGCAGAAATCTTAGTTCTAACTCCAGGGGAACAGAGCCTGAACATGGGTCTTCTCCCTGCAGGAGATGCCCCATTTGCTGTGCCACTGGTTATTTGGATATGTATAATATAGTCTTCCTAGAACAAGAAGTCTATCCTTGCTTGAGAGAACACATGTGTTCTCTCCTGCATGTTTTGGTGTGAATGAATTGCCATTTTTCCAATGAAAGGTTACAAATGGAAGACTTGGACACATTAAACTGGAAGACTACTCAGGATGAGAAAAATGCCATCATAAGACAACTGCAGGGAAGACATCATATTCTTCTATCCTCTGTGTTTTCTACCTTTTCAGCACTTGTATAATGATGCAGCTGACTATCGGCTAACAGCAAGGTAAATTGGCATTGCCTGTCTCAAGATATATTTCTTGATGTGATCCTTTTTTTAAAATAACCTTGTACATTCTCTTTTTTTTTTTTTTCTCTGAGTTTGGTAATTTTCTTTTGCCTCTCTGAGGGGATCCATTTTTACTGCTCAGTTTCATTTCTTGCATTGTCTCTGATGTTATGCCCCTCATTAGTTGCATGTCTCCTTGCTTTCCTTCTCTGTCAGGAATGTTACTGCCTTTCAAATACAAGTCCCTTCTTTTTACAAGGAATCTCATTTTTAATGTGCAATTAGTGAGACTTCTGATGTTTGTCTTTTTACTTCTGGTTATAAAGGCTCTCAGAAAGGAAAACAATAAAAAAAAGGTGTACTGGTAAAGGCTGGGACACTCAAAACTTTGTTCAACAATGTTCTAAGGAGACATTTTTTCTGTCTTCATGACATGGAATTCCTACCGTCTTGAAATCTGCAGTTCATTGGGCTCTTTGTTTTGTAAAGTTCTTTGCAGAAAGATTTTAAATCATGCTGATAGCCTGAAAGTAATTGCTTTTTGGGAGCATCAGCTCTATTTAATTCATGTACTTTTGATACTTCCCACGTGCCACTGATGAAGGGCAGAAATAGATAATCATTTTCACAGACATGCTGGAAAACACTGTGGGAGCATCTTTGTATATTTTAACAGCCCAAATTTCATTATTAATGCTGAGAATTCTGTCACTTTTGCTATGAAATTTTATGTGGATCACGTTTTTTCCATGATTGACAGAAGATTCTTGCCTGGAACCAGCTGTTTGCTTACTGTGCACCATAGAAAAAGCATCTGAGATGGGCCTTGGCTATCACATTTTCATTCGATGTGCACTCGCATATACATGTGCACATTACACAAAGAACAGAAGAGCTCACAGCAGCCCCAAAACGGCATCTGTTCTTTATAGTGAGATAAAGAAACTGCAGAAGGTTTGTTGAAACTTGCTGATGCTTGTTGTCACTTAGCAGGAAGTGTTTAGGAGTTTGTGAAGAACAAAATTACAATTTGTCAAATGTTGCAAACCTCCAAGTGATCGCATATTATTTGATTACACTGTTGCTATAAATAGGATTTCACTTTGGAGGATTGCAAAACGACCAATTTTCTGTTCAGCAAAATATTAGAATTTTAGTCTTTTCTCTCCTTTTTATTTTTTCCCTTTGTATTTTTTCAGAATATAAAGGGTGAAGTTGCCATTGATAGTATCCTACAGTATACTTTTGCCAGCACATATTAACATGTGAAATCCAGACATTATTTAGCCTTCTGTAGGATGACATGACAAACCTTGCACTATGATGAGATGATTTTCACATATGGTGTTAGAGTCTTCCATACTGGCTAGTAGTACCTTACCTTCTAGTTCTCCCTGAAGTCATGAAAAATATCAAAATGTGAAGCTTGTATCTAAAGTAATTTGGTTTAACAGGGGTAATTTAAATTTTTGGAATCTTTTTCCATTTGGGCCAACATAATCATCCATGAAAATCTCAATGTGTGAAAATCTTCACCTGTGGCTCCACAGAATAAGACAAATATTTCTCTTATGGCTACAGCAGCCAATAAGGAATGTCTGTGAGAGCTGGCAGGGCTTTTGACTTTGGGAAAAACCTCATGCGTCTCCAAGTACATTTAGGAAGAAAGCTCTGCAAATAAATAATGAGTGGGTCATTACATATCTTTGGTAAAGATGTCTTCTATATATGCATAAACTAAGTTAATTCAGGGGATGTGAATCTCTTTATGAGTAGAAAATGGAAACATTTTCTACTCTATGTTCAAGAGCTAAACACATATACAGGCTACAGACACAAGCAAGAGTTGTGAGCCAGGTTGACAAGCATGAGGGAAAGACAGTGCTGTACTGGACACCTGAACAAGACTTAATTCAGCTACTAAAGAGGATGTGAATCCCTTTATGAGTGGAAAATGGAAACATCTGTATTTTCCAGAACTAAACACATACATACAGGCTACAGACACAATCAAGAGTTGTGAGCTGGGTTGATAAGCATGATGGAAAGACAGTGTTGTACTGGACACCTGAACAAGAGATTATCTGTCAGGGATAACCTTATCTACTCCCCTGCCATTAGTTGAGCTGTCAGAAAGGTCAAGGTATAGCTAAATTTGGAGGTGTGGCCACAAGGTACTCCTTATGAATGATTGCAGAGATCTGTCATTGAATAATGGATTACCACAGGTGAATTTTCAAGTGCTGGCAATTAAGTTAGACCACTTGCGATGCAGATCAGGTGCAGACTCTTTTCCCAACTGTTGCCTCAGGTTCTACAAATGGGAATACACACTAGTGAAGGTTTTTAACCTCTGGGCTGAGTGATAAGGCAGCTCACCAAGGCATGTGACCTGGAGCATGCCTTTTGCCAAGGTAGTGTGAATGGGAGGGCTGAAATCTTCTAAGTGATTTTTCTAAAGCCATCCTTGGTTTCTCTGAATCATTCACCATTTCTCTGAACCATTCACCATAACAGCCAGCTGTAATTCGTTTTTTTTACCTTAAAAATTAATGGGTTGGACGGAGATAAAAACTGTCACTGCATTACTGACTAGCTGAGTCTACCTTCAATTGGGCTTTTGTCAGAAATGGAATAAAGGTAATCAAAAGCTTTTATTTTCTGGAGAATGGAAAACAGGCTTTCAGGACAAGACAAATGATTAGAAAACCTTCTTTTACCTCTTTGACTTCTCAGAGTTTTCAAGTGATTCTTCATTACAAAGTCACTTTGGATCAAGCATGTAAATTAAGTTCATCAGTATCTTACTCCAGTTTAGAAAATAGAAAATGAATAAGTTACTCAATGCCACTTCTAGTTCTTGTTGACTGTAGAAATGGCCAAAATAACTTTCCAGAGTAACTCAGGAAAAGCTGTGTAGAGCTCTTTGTGAAGAACTACCTGCTTTCTGCAGAAAAGCTATCATAGAGAACTGGAGGGATAACATTGATATGTGCAAGACTTTCCTTTCTCCTTTCTTCTATGTAATCTAGACAGGCTCAGGGAAGAGCCAATAGAGACCGCAGCAAGTAAAGGAGAAATAGAGCAAAAGATATGAAAAGGACTGGCGAAAGAAAAAGTACATTAATTATATATTGTTTATTTAGATTTGTTTAAAATCTAAGTGTTTGAATTTTCAATTTCCTCTTAATGCCAGAAAATTTCCAAAGAAACACGTTAAGTGGGAGCTCTAAAGAATGGGGAAAGTGGGAAGCTATACACCTGCCTTGCACACACAAATATGCGTAGGGCCAGTTTAGGGTTTAGTACCTCCCTAGCGTCAGACAGCAATATATTCGCTGATGTAATGAAGGATTTTCCTGTCACTGTTAAAGAAAACCTTTTAAAGCTGCTATTTCAAGCTTGCTGATTGTATTAAATTTTGGAACACGCTTTCCAAATACCAAAGGTTATTTCTGAAAATACACATTTTACTTAGACTGCACTGGATTGTATGTTTGTACAGGGCTTCTATAGGGCATTAAGTTTTAACCTCATTCTGTGACATGCTTTCTGGTGTCAGCACTTACCTTCTCCCAAGAAGCTGTTGAAGATCATAACCAAAGTAAAAGCAGAAGTATGGTTGAACATTTTAAGTGCCTATGGAAAAAAACCCTTTGCCTCCAGGCAAGGATATATGTCACTGAGTTTTAAAGTGTGATAAACCAAAAAGGAAAGGAAGGAAAGCGAGTGCCCAGACCTGAGTCATGTAAACACAAACCATTTTTGACTAAATCTTGACTGGGCAACCCACCCTCAAGCCAATGTAAACCAGTTTGAAGTTGCCATAAACTTGTCCTTTGTCAATGAGTTAAACCAAGATGAGACGTATCATGAAAGTAAAGGAATTGGAGCAAAAAGTGAGCCAAGTCTGTATGATAGCAGGGATCTTTTCAATTTAGAATTCATTTTCCTGTGAGCGTATACTGCTTGAACTGTTCCTGAAATTCAGACTGCCAAACTTTGCTTTACAGTTGAGATTGTGCCAAGGGAGCTAGACCAATAGCTACATGGAAGTTCAGGAAATTCACAAATTTTAATGGAATATGTGTATTTTTTTCTTCACAACACTAGAAATTGACTTACTGCAAGACAAGTAAGGTGATGCAATCGTAAGAATAGTGTAAAGGATATGGCTTAGAGAAAAAATACGCAAATCATTGCCCTTTTATTTCTTTCTGATGTGTCTGCTTAATGACTGAAGTACAATCAGTGGCTGTTGATAACCTGATTAGAAATAAGATAGATGCAGCATATAATACTTGCATTTTGAGGTTGCTAGTAGTTTTATTTAGCCCATTATTCTTACTATCTGCGTGTTGTTACATGCACTGTGTGCAATTTTTGCATCTGTATTGGGACATGTTTGTAGAAATTGAGTGCACTTAAATATGTTCTATAAAGTTCTCATTGTTGTCAAGAATTACTGTACAGGCTTTACAGGAAGTAGACTAACTCTATCCTAGAACATACATTTTTTAAGTTAAAAGTAATTGAAATTGGAAGACTTGCATAGAAATACAGAAGTCTCAGACTGGGATTAATTTTTGTTCCCACTGTGTTGTTTATAAAATTCAAGTTTTGCCAGTTAATAATTGTTTTTTTAATAAATCTTCTAATTAAAAAACTGTGAAGATGATATTACAATGTGTTATGTGTTTATTTGTCACAAATGGTGCTATTTTGTCTTGAAGATTCAGTTAAAAACTTCAACTAATTAATATTAGAAAAATATGTCTGGTTGATTCAGAAACTTGTTCCATGGCATAATGGTCAATATTAAACTCTTATTTTAAAAAAGGAAATCTAGTGCACCATAGAAATGGGACTAATGTATCTTTACCTGTAATAGTTTAGAACTATGCTAATATTTTGCAGTCTTGTCTGGTTCAGGCAGTCTTGTGGCAGTTCAGGACATAGTTTAGTGATGGCTTGGCAGTTTGGTGGGCATAAAAAAAAATAGGATTTTTTAAAAGAAATATTGAGACTAAGACCACATCCAAGTGTGCAACTCCCATTGACCTCAGTTTGTTGTGGACGGAGGGCAGGGCAGGGTAATGCCTAACCTCTTACTGTCACTGTGGAACGGTGGTAGTGTTAGGCACTGGCTCAGGCAAGGACCTTCCAGCATTTCCTATGGAAGTATACCTGGTCTATAAAGCACACTCCATGGCAGCTTGATGTATGGTCTACCTCCTGAGGAGTCATTACTATCACTTGAATGATCTGCTGATAATGGGGATGTATCTTTTACGTGTGTAATGGGTCTGAAAGAAACAGGTCTACGGAAATTGCACCACGTCTGCAGAGGGCAGCAGGCACTCCATGGGAGTACCTGAACACTCCCCAAGATCCT
Organism: Lycocorax pyrrhopterus obiensis; assembly: GCA_014706295.1. Taxonomy (NCBI): domain Eukaryota; kingdom Metazoa; phylum Chordata; class Aves; order Passeriformes; family Paradisaeidae; genus Lycocorax; species Lycocorax pyrrhopterus. Next base: position 61,254,866 of record JACSVZ010000014.1, read on the forward strand.
TGGGGGTTGTTATTATGCGTGAAGAATATTAATAATCTTTATATGAGGAAATCTGTTATAATCACTTTCATCAACCAAAGAAGAATCAAAGACACCAAATCTGAGCCCCACCTAATCTAGACAATGGTAGGCACAATTCAAGCTTTTTTTTTTTCACATTTGCTAAAAGTTGGTTAATTTTGCCACAACATTACAGAGCCTTGTTTGACTCTTATCATGTCTGTTTATAGGCTTTTTCTAGGCATATACAAGAGCTGTGCACAGCACGGGTGAACTAAGGACAGAGGAATAAACCTTAACGCTGAGTTTCCTGGCTGCACTTAAAGCACTAGTGTTGTTTTAACATCCTTTCCTACTTCATGAGCATGCAGCCACAGACAGACATATAGATATGTCTGTCTTTGATAAATTAAAATCCTGGCAGGTGTGTGAATCCTTGCCAAGATAGTTATGAGCTGGTCAGCATATATTGCTTGCACTTGGAAATGGTGCATTAGAGAACACTCGACTGCTTCACTGCTTTATAAATAGATGGATTTGGCATTTCTGCAATCATCTGCAGAGGGAAAGAAAGTAACAAATGGATAAAATTAAGCATAGATCATGTTTCAGAATCTTCTAGATGAAATTAATTGATCCCTCAGCATGTTCATTCCTGTCATTATCTTTTCTGATCTTTTGTGTCATTTTGGTTCAATAAGAGCAGCAGAGATGAAAGATGTTCTACTGCTGTGGGTGCTAGCCTGAGACCTCAGAGACCCCAGATCAGTTTCCTTTCCTGCCATGGACTTTGTAAGTGACCTTGGACAAGTTTCTTAGTCTGGTTGACATCCAAAAAACCACTTAGTAACCTAAAGTGTAACTCAAGCTTAATTTAGGCATCCTTGTTCAGGGAAGTGCTCTGTGAGAACTCAGCCAGCCTAGCTGCCTGAGAGGACATGTACGTTGGCTTTGTCTGAGAAAGAAAATATATAAAAGATCATTTAAATGTATTCAAAAGCACCACTGTCCTCAGATGAGTTAAGAATAGAAGTAGGCTCATTTGGAGTCTATTTAGAAATGACATTTTCAGTTATGTCTCTAAAAATCCTGATCTGCTAGGTGTCCTCTGAGTGCCTGCCGTGTGCAGACAGCCTTGAGTTCAGCACAAATGTGGTAGTTTTGGCAACATGTATATGTATATTTTACAAGCTTGAAAGAAGAACGACCTGACATCCACCACTTGTACATCGTTCCAGTGGATATAACATTTTAAGTGGAAGGAAATGGTCCGTGCATCATTTTGGCTACTAAAAATGAAACATTGTGCCTGTCATTTTCCTTTCCCCTGTTCTTCCCTTTGTTTTCTAACAGGGACGATTTTGAATATTTCAGTTCATGAATAGCCAAGTGTCTTAGGATCACATTAATGAGACTAGTGGTTTCTCCCTACTGGATTATGTCACAGAATCACTTTCTTCCCTGTCTTGTATGCTCCTTTCAGTATGTGGCATTTAAAATTTACTATCTCTTACTGTGATCTGCCCTGGGAAAGGAGTAGATAACTGCTGTCTTTATTGCGAAAGCTGTGTTGCTGTGCAGAAAGGGCAGTCAAGGTTCACAAAAGGAGAAATCGCACTAGTATATGGATAAGACACACAATAGCAAAGCCTGTGGTTAGAAGGTAGAACTCTTGGTTCTGCCTTCTGTTTCCACAAAAATATATTTATCCATTTTACCCAACCACTGCCGTTCAGCATGGGGAAACGACCCCTTAGTAGACATGATTTTATCACAATTCTTTTTTAGGTTAGACACAGTTCTTGTTAGTACTTCCGGCTGTCTTTCTCTACTCCTCTCTGACATGAACTTTGGGAGCAGAGTTCATATTTAGGCTATGTGTATTGCTCATTAGCGTACCAGAGCCCTCACTTCTCTCTCAAGACCACAGACTGTATTTGCTATGTTTAGTCAAATCTTATTTTACCTGGTCGTTTTCCTGGTGGATCATACTACACAATGTCCTTGTCCTCTTTTCCTTTACTGTTACTTTGGTAATTAAGAAATTTTTAAACATGAGTTTCAATTTTGAGATTTAGGAGGGTCTAAAGTCTACACCTTTCTCTTTCCAGGCAGATGTGATCAAAATATTTGCCTGCAACCATCTCGTTGTGTCCTCTTCTACCTTTTTAAAAAATTACTTGTTCTGTATCTGAGTATTTGTTTCAGGCGTCCTAGTCTAGCTACAGATTTGCGGCTCTGATCGTGCAGAGATACCAGACCCACAGATATCTTTTGGTAGAGCAGGCAGGATTTGAAGAAACTTTCAACTTCAGTGTTTTGTGCCCGTGAATCCTGTTTTAAAAGATAGTTCTGTTTTTCATGTCAAAAGCCTGATTCTGGGAACTATATATTAGGGCCGGGTACTGAGTTATGTTTATATTCCTCTGTCTCAGAGATTTTGTTTTGTAAAATGAGAATGGGATAACTTGCACTGGTGGTAACGGTATGACTGTCTTTTCAGATAGGACACTGCAATTTAAGCGCTATATGCTCCTTAGATACCACAGTAGCAGGGACCATGTGAAAAGGAAGGATTGTCCATTCAAATTGAAAGAGCTGAATTTAGCTTACACTATAAAACAGAAGCCCATTCTTTCTTCTTCTAGCATTTCGTCTAATATAGGATAAATAGAAATCAGTCTAATTCCAGTGTACAGCAAAGTGTCTGTTTACTGCATGGGCCTTATAAGTGATCTCAAAATAATGAGCTGCTCTGAACAGATATTTCAAAAGCTCTTCTTTCTGACCACCATGTTTTCTTAAGTCCCTGGTCTCCCTGATAATACCATTTTTCTATCGTGTGGCATGTTCCTTTAGATACATTTATGTCATAGTCATTGCCATTTATATTCAGAGAATTTCATGAGCATTGAACTGATGGTCAGGTACCTGCAGCAGTATGGGACCGCAGGTGCGTTTCAATATCTGTGTGCTTATAAAGCTTTCTGACTGCAGTTTTCAGGTGGCCTTGAACTCCAGTTTGCTGAGATGCAGTTATAACAAGCTCATGAGGCATATTTGTCTATCTTTGCTTCGCCACTGTGGTTGCTTCAGACTATTAATACCATTTGATGTGGGTCCCTTCTCAAGCAGGATTTTGGGTGGTCTCTTCCAGAATTAGAGCAAAAAAAAAGATGTAATCTTTTTTCTTTCTCCCCCCCTCACCCTCCGAGTGAAAAAGAGAGCTTTTTGGATAAAAATTGGACAAAACACATCACACATTTTAATAACACACTTGCTCATAATGGCATAACTTATACATGCAGATAGACTTTGAAATTAAACTGAACAAAAGATCAGAAAGCAATCTTTGGGGAACAAGGTTGTACTGTCAGGAATGGCTCATATAAAAGACATTTTCCATTTGTAATGTCCATGAATCACAATTCCAATTCACATATCTTAAACAACAGTATTTCTGAACAACTTGGCAAATGTATGCTCAAACTGAAATAAATTTCATTATGACTATCACTGGATTAAGGTGATTTCAAGATTAATTCACATGAGAGAACAGAAAATAATTTCCTTGAAAATTGTATTCTAGCCAAAACACTATAGTCTTGCACCAAGATAAAAAAATTTATCAGTCTTATGGGAATTGTGGAATGAAGGTTAGTATATGTGGAACATTTTTTCTGTTCCTCTTTCTTTTCTGAGAAATTTTTTTATATGAAAATATGTGTACAATATTTTACTCTATTTTTGGTGCATCATTTATTTTGATTTGAAGATAAATAACCTCAAATAATCATATAAATATTAGAAACCTTATTTCTCATATTTTTTGATCCATAACTTATCTATAATATTACAGAAAGCGTGAAATTTTTGAAGCTAAAAATGGGCTGGGCACAATGCCTAGAACTTCTAACCTGTATGTAAACAACTGCAGAACAGATATCAGACTCAGAGCACATTGTTACTGTGTCTTTATACTCAATGGAGGGAGAAGTGTATTTGCAGGGTACTTGGATCATCTGACCAATTTTAAGCAATACCCTTACAACTAAAGAGTTACTGTCTAAAAATTGCTCTTTCTTTCAGTGGAGGCTGTAAAAGCTGTTCAGGCAACTGGCCAGAAGCAATATGCAAAATCAGGTAAGATGGGACCCTTTCTATTCCCAAACTTTGGTGCTTTTGCAGAAGACTTGCAGCTCATGAACTTATGAAATGGAGAGGCTTTACATGCTAACTGTCCTCTGAAGCAAGTAGAAAGCCTAAGTGATGAGGGTACATGTCATAATTACACCACAGTCATAAGGCTGTGCCTTAAAGACACAGTTTCTTCCGTAGCTTCTTCGATGATGATCTCAGCTTATATTACAGATGAGATTAACCCTCGCCTTGGAATAGAGATCTGGAATAGATCTTCAACTGGTGCAAACCATGGTGAGGCTCCATTTGAAAGCGTTGGAGTGATGGTACTTACCTTGGCTGAGAGTATGTTCCATCTGTTGTTGTTTAACTGTAGACAGAATGACATCTCTTTGTTTGACAGCTACCAGAGAGATAATCATAGCAGGCATATCTCTCTCTGGAGATGGAACTGTGCCCAGGTTATCAGTATTCAGATATATCATCAGATTAACTTTGAGCTTGGAAGCTTGGAGTTGTATTCTGTAGATTTTCTTTTTCCCAGTACTGTACAAGTTGTTTTTTTTTCCTTCCAAAACTTTAAAATAGATTAATTTGTTTTGAGACTAATTTCATCCTTGAACTTTCTGATTCCTGCTTTCAATAATTCACATTTAAAACAAAGTGAATCATTAGCCTGATCTCAGCTGTGTTGAGATATGTTACTTTTTTTAGCAGTGACTGCAATTATTTCTGTTGTGTGGTCACAATGGTTCAGTCCCGTGCTCCAAATTATTGATCCAATTGGGCCACAGTTTCTCTCCAAGTTTTCAAAATCGTTTTTCAGTTTCATATGCAGATATTCTCCTGCCAGTAAAGACTTTTGAAGGCTCCTGGCATTTATTTTAAGTGACTCCAGAGCAGGGCAGAATTGCAAACTCTTGCTCTCTCTTTGTACCTGCAATATTTAAGGCTGTTATCCTGCATGGGCAAAACCAGAATGCATTTTTAATTTTGCTTCTTGAGATGCAGAGTTTTGAGAATTTAAACAGAAGATGTGGTAGAGTTACTTTCCAGTCCCTCTGATCTATACCAATGTATCTATATCTATATCATCTATATCTATAGATTTAAATATAGATACACACACATACACAAAAACAACCAACATACCAATCAAAAAAAAAAAAAGAATTGTTTCAAGAGTCTTACCTTCCTCATCTCTTGGGCAAAGCTTGCCAGTCTTTCTCCTCCTTTGTACTTTATCATTGGCTAACTGGCCTGAACAGACAAAGGATGTCAAAGCTCATATGTTTGAAGAGACCTCATTTTCATGGCCCTGATGTGCCCTCCTTTAGCCTGAATCCATCACAATCAAATGATGTAGTTCTGATGACAAGAACTATCATCTGGAAAAGTAAAAAGATGAGATTTTATCCTGTTCATACAACATGTTGTTGCAGATGATGCGGGTGTAAATAAGTCCCTGCCTTTTGCCCAGGCCTCTGGCAGCAGGCAGTAGCTGTATTGAGGTGGCCAGCACCCCAAGACCCACTCTCATTCACAAGTTCTTTAGTAATGGCTGATTCAGTCTATTATAGAATTAATTATTTATTTAATAGACACAAAACTAACAGATGTAAGACTTAAAACAGAGTATTACTACACAGGAATAAGACAAAAGGGAATAATAGTATTATACACGCGGGGTTAAAGGTACCATTAAATTTACAGCTAGCAAAGAAATAATATAACTTAGGATCCAAGGTTTCTCACAACCAAATTGTTGAAGGGACACACATCAAAATCCTTTCCCTCAATTTCCGGAAAAGTGATCACGAAATTGCGTCCAAGCTTCAGAGAGAAATTGTCTCTCATGTTCCCAAGGAGTGTGTAAGAGACTTTTGCCTCTGTGATAAACTGCAGTACTTTTATAGTGTAAAACCAGGCCTTTTGGTCACCTATGATTTTTTATCTCTTCCCACATCTGTTAAGCTGGCAGACCTTTTGGAGCCAGGAGATGATACCCGCTGGGCCTTGCCCGCCTGGGTTAGGTCTCCTATCTGCACCCTGTGGTGGGGAGAGGGGTGATATGCCCTGCCACACACATACATATTTTAAGTTGGCATGGCACTTTAAAGCTAAATTAAAAAACTCTCTTGTAATAAAATAGTAAGATACAGTATTGTGAGGGTAGGAATAATATACATGCAATTTTTTTTCCTTTGTTAGTATTTAATCCAGTTCACTTTTACACAGTATTACAGATAGAAAAATAAGAACCTAGAACAGAAAAAGTAAAGAGATATTAAGAAAGTCATATATTCACTTTTTTTTCTAAAAAAATGAGGATAATTTTTCCTGATTTCTAAACTGGCGTTCTTGATATGAATAATTTCAAACACTGACATTTGATGTCTGAGCCCTGTGGTTCAGCCTGGTGCAAGGACCGGTTAATGCTGTCTCCCAGAGTTGCAAGTCCTGGATTTCTGTTTAGAACCTTCCCATTTGGAAGTAGATCTGTCTCAGCATCAGGGTAGATCTGCACTTTGAGCTTGGAAAATTGATTAGAAATGAGGTCTTGCCCCTCCTGTGACTTCCACAGAAGTTTCATGGAGAAGATATGAACTCGCTTTTTTCTTTTCAGAACACATGGAGGTTTGGGGTTCTGCGGATATAACTCTAATTCATCTGAGAATTTTTGAAAGTGCAATTTTTTTTCTTCTTTGTGTTGTCATTTTGGTACAATTGCTGGCAGCTAAAGGAACCATATTTCTTCATATTTTAGATTGTCAATACTAGGGGTTTTTTGATTGATTGTAAAAACTGTGGAGATTTTTAGGGAAATGGATCTAATCACTGCCTGAAACTCACTTTTCAACTTCAGAGAAAAATATTCTTGATGAATTTCTAATTAAAACATAAAAAATCAGTTTTCAAAGAACTTTGAAAAAAAGAAGACACAAGCAGTTTGCCTGTGAAAGCAAAAACACAAAATGGGAAAGTAATTTAAGGCTTGAAAACCAAGGGGAAGGATAGCATTCCTGTGGAAAATAAGCAGCTGTTGCCATTTCTTTCATTCTTTGTTTGTGATAGAAGTGGAGATGAAACACTCTTGGGGGAAAAAAGTAGCAAATTGGGGTCTGAAGATACAGAATAAATCTACAATGCCATGCAGAGGTACACAAACCTTTGATAGGGTCATATGCCTACCTTTTAGTGGGACTGTAGTGTTGGTGTTAGGTCTCTCTAGCTATGCCTTTTTCTGCAGAACAAATTTTACTTGAAAAGTGGTGTCATGATACGTAAGGGAGCCTAGTAAAAAATACCCCAAACTCAATTCCATTGCAGCTCTCCTTCTCTGTCCCCCTATTTCCAGGACAACTAGGGAGATAATAGAAAGTTTTATGAGTTTAGATTGTTATGGTCACAAAGCTGGGATTTTACCAGGGCCCATTAAAGATGGTCTACGTACCAATTCTCCATCCATAGCACAGAGATGACTGTGCTTCCTTTTCTCACAGTTTTCTATCAGGACTTAAACAATATAATCACTGACAATAACCAGTTAAAATCTCAACCCCAGCATTCATTTAATTGATTCTCATGGTCAAATAGATAATCAGGGGTGTTTTGTGTTGTTTTTTTTTTTTTCTTTGTCTGCTTCTAATTTGAATTTACTCTTTCACTTCAGTGCCTAAAATCATTACTGAACTTTCTTTAACCTGATGAAAAAATCATGCTCTTTTTCTAAGAAGCAAACCAACCAAAAGGCTTATCTATTTATTTATAACTTTTCCATTTACAAGGCTCTTTTTTGCAATATGGCCAACTGCTATCCTGATATGATTGTAGGAAATATTTATAATTCTGTTAAATGAGACTGATTATTCTTGACTTGCTTTTCACCAAAGTTTCTATAGTTAGATGACGGACTTTGGAAGCTAAGCATCTCAGAGAAGAGCTGCTACAGGCTAATTCATAATACAGTTTATATCATTTGGCTGTTGATTTAAATATTAAGATTGAATTTTCTCTGTTTTTTCATGTCTTGCAGCAAACATTAGAATTCATGTGGCACATGTGGAAGAAAATTCAAGAGGATCAGTGAGAAGTACTTGTTCTTACTTATCTCCTTCCCCTTGTTTTGATAGAGGAAAAATGTGGCCTGTAGCTATACCACCACTCTTTTCACACTGCAAAGATGATGGGAAGCCTCCAAGACTGTGTTTGAATCATGAGTTGGAGATGGCTGCAAGATTCTTCATAAACTTTTTTCGCCTCCCTTCATGTGCAGAGCTTCAGCTTGCAAATGCAATGTGCTGTGGCTGAAAAACACTTTTCCAAACCTTGATCAGCAGCCAGGCAGGACTGGGAGCTGCACACCCCTAGATATGTTTGCCCAGTTGTTCATGCCCTATTCACAACTCATACACTTATTTTGATGGGGGAAAGATGTTTTTATATTCTATCTAGGGACTGCTCTCTTTATCATCTTGATGGACTCTCTCTCTGACAGGTTGTTTTTGCAAATACAGCATTTTGATATTGACATTGTATCATCAATGGCCAATTGAGTTGATTCAACAGATTTTTTTAAAAGGTCTCTATAAGAAGCACAGGGAATGCTGTGTGATCTTTTTTTTGCCATTCAGTCAAGAAAAAATACAGTTTCCTGGCAATACATAATAAATGATTAAAATGGAGTAGTTAAACGTCCCTTGCAGTCTTTTGATGTACCAAGTAGATCTTTTTCTAATAGTGTCATACATTCATCTTGCAGATATGAGCTAAGATTTTGTCTCTGTCAAACTGTTCTAGAGCTAGAAGGTTTTTATTTGTACAGCACCTGAATTAGCTCACCTTTTTGTTTTACTTGGATCAAGGATACTAATTATTTTAAACACCATGATTCATGTCTGGACTTTATTAAATTATATTCTCAGGCTTCAAGTGCCCTTTTTCTTTTTTTTTTTCCACAGTTTATTTTCCTTTGTTTTCCCATAAGAAAATTACGAAGTATAGTTTTGTTAATGCCATATAGCTATCAAATCTAGTTATGGATACAGCAGCCATCTCTTCTTATTAAAAGTATAAAGCATATATGGAAGAACACCTTTTCAAGCAATGACATTTGATTTTGTCAAGAAGTTGTAATTTCCCTCTTAGCATCATAATCAACAGCTCAGTTATTGAAAAAAAGAGGTAGAAAACAGCTTATAATTAGTATATGTCTTTTTTAATGAGTTTTCAGTACATACTGAACACCCCCAAAACGTAGAATGGTAGTTCAGCTCCATGACTGTATCAAAAGAATGCAGCACCCTTTCTTCATTTTCTGTTCAGGCCTAAACCTGGCTTATATTTTTGATACTCCTCCGCAAAGAAGTAATTATCATTTGTCAGCAACCATGATGATTCTGTATCATGAGTAATATTTGATTTAAATTCAGCTGAAAATGTCGATGTGTCTGGCTCAGGACACCGGATAATTACCAGGTGATTGCTGGACACTTAACGGATTGTATTAAAGCAAACTAAGAATAAAACTCTCCAGTTTTTGCAAATCTTTCAAAGTGATGTGTTCTCATAGCAAGTCATAACATCTTCCTAATTTCTCACAGCTGTCCTTCCCACCTTATTTAATACAAATGACATGACAATTAATGTCACAAATTAATTGTTCATGGGTTCTTATTCTACATTATTTCCACCTGTTGCATCATCAGCAATATCTGAAAACTGTCTTGCTGTTCTCAACAGACGAAAGCTTGAGTACAAGGAAAACATTGACTATTAATCAGATAGAGAAACCTTTTTTTTTATTGTTTTAAAAAGGGAATGAAAGATTTGGAAGAATAAAAATAGATGCTAATTACAGTGAGACAAGGGTTGCTGAAAGACAAATATAAATTCTCATCACTCTCACTTATGCATTTGTTAAAAATAGTTTTGCAGTAGCTTCTGTCTTTTTAAGAGGTGAAATCTTGGTGGATGTGGCCTTTTTGCTCTGTACATAATTCACAGCACTCATCAGGCAGAATCCTGCAAATTTATACCTGAAAAACTGAGGCTGTTCAAACCACTAGAGAAAACAGCAGTCTTTGGAAGTCAAACACTGCAAGTATTTGAAGTCAGTGGGCAAATTTCCCCCGGGGCATTTTTGCCAGATGATATCAGAGGAGCAGAAAAGTGGTTTCCAGTCACCATCCTCACCTCTTTGCAGCCTTCTGTTAACTTGCATCTTCACTAAATCTGACCCGAAATGCTTTCAACTTCATTATTTTGCAGTTGAATATAAAAGTTGGTATTTCCATGACAAGTTTTATTAGGTCCTCTAATTTTCCAGAGGAGAAAAAAAAGTCTACAGACCTGCTGAGGTGTACTTAGAGAAGTGCAGTGGTGTGGGGAACTTTAAATATACTCATGCTGCTCCACATTAATCCCTGTTGAGTGACTTGGAAAGAAGCAACTGCTTTAAAGGACCGGACACCATAAATAAAGTTGTTATCTTTGTTTTAGAAACCAGCTAGAATATCACCAGGAGCTGATTTTGGTGACAAAACTTCATTTTAAGCTGTACTTTATAATACAGAAAAGATAATGGTATGTTCAGAAAGTGGGAAGATGTCTTTCATCATTCAAAGACTTTAGGCTTATGAAGTAAGATTGGTGATTTTTTTGCACAGTTGTTTTTCATCCTCTTTAGGATGCCAGCAGCAAAAATAAAGATGAGCGCAAGTGTTCTGCCATTGGTGTCTTTCGTGTCTGCTGCATCTATTGTGCCCGATACACCCAGGGCTAAGGACTTTATCTCTAAAATCTGCATTTATAAATTGTGAATGTTATTGTATCACTTCAGTTTTTGGAGCCTAAACTTGAAAACTTATTCAGGTTTATATCCAGTTTTTGGGTTTATGTTATTGTGGCTGCTGGTTTTTAACTATTTTTTCAGAATCAGCTCTGACTTAGCACATCACTGGGTGTGTAAAGGTGTGGAGGAGGTATGGTGCACATTACAGGAAGTAAAAATATCAGTGGTTTGGGCAGATTATCCTTCTATGGAAATCTATGTGTTTCTGGGAACAAGAAGTCTAAAAATGATTCTGAGACTTGGTCACGAACACGTGACCTACTTGCTCTACTGGTTGCCTGGTTTAGTTAATGGCCTGTACCTTTCTGCCTGGGCTGTAGATTTTAGACAACATTCATTGCATAAACCAAGATTTCAGAGGAACTTTACCTGCATTGATCTTTCATTTGTGAAGCTCTGCTGTTAAATTAACTGCTGACAATGTCACATAGAATTGGGTGAAGATTAATGTATTCTACAAGGATTAAATTTTCTCATTTTTCAGACTGGAATACTCACGCACTACTAAAAACCCCCTTGGCAGAGCCACCCCTGAGTTAATGGCGTAGCACAGAATGACAGCTTAGTTCTAAAATCATTTCTATTGCTTTTTTTTATCTTTTTTTTTTTCCTAGTTGGAGCTTTATATAGTAGTTGGCGTAGTAATATATCACAAACTTGGGACCAAAAAGCTTTTCTCTTGTTCAGGGAGCTCTAAACCTTCTTAACAATTTCTGCTTGAAATGTTCGTTGATATCTGCATGAGTTTTCTTTCATTTCTGCCTTGCTGCTTCTTGTAACTTCCCCTTATGTCACACCCTGTCAGTGTGATGACAGGCCTCTGTGCTCAAAGCATCAACCAACACCTGATACACACAGATCTGAGAAAATCCCTCAAACAGCAGCTGCAAGCCTTGACCTAAACCAAGGCTCTCAGAACGACACCACAGAGAGCCCCATACTGGAGGCACTCTTCCTTCAAGTCGTTCACACATCAAACCATTCTTTACAAGAGGGAGAAGGGAATTTCTTAGCTATATTTTTTGCCTCATGATGATCTGTTCTCAAAGCATTTCTTACTGGTAGAATATTTCACAGGCATTTATATTTGTCAAAATTAATATCTTAGTAATGATATGGGGCACTGATATTTACAGTAGAATAGCAGCCAGGAAGATACAGAATCCAGTGAAATAATATTTAAGACTGTGCAGTGGCTTGTGCATACAAATACATAGAAATATGTCTGTAAAATCACAACATTTAGTAATTGCTACCAGAATTACCTATGTATGGATTTTCAAATTATAATGAACAGAAATGTCATTTTTAAAAACTAAACAAGTGAACAAAACAGATATCCATTTACTGAACCTGATCCAAAATGTGACAATTATTATAATACAACTTTTTAATTTTTTTTTAATAAACATGTGATTTTCATATTCACTTTTCACAGAATCTGGCTTTTCAGAGTAGTTGTGAAAAAAACCTAATTTATTTTAACAAAGAGTCCCTGTAAGATAGATGAATATATGGGACAGATTTTGGGGTTTTTTTTCATCTTTTAGTAGTTTACAGCTGATCATTTATTTGACATGTATGGAGTAACAAACACAGATTACTTATAATGTCTCCAGGTGTCTAGTTGCAGACATTGACATGACCGAAATTTAGGAGGAAGAGGGGGTAGAGAAACAAAAATGTAGGATAATGGGCAAAGTAGCAGTGCAACGGTTTATCACTTTCACTGAACATCATTCTTCCTATGCCGGTTCTTACTGCTTCCTGTTCCACTTCCAGTAATTATGTAATTTCTTACCTCTGTTTCCCTGGCCTCTTGAAATTACCATGCTTCCCTTAAGGACTGAGGTGTTTGCTGAATGGAGATGCTTCTTGCTTTGGAAAAAAAAAAAAGAACTGTATTTTATTAAGGATTAGATTTATATTAGCATTTATAGTCAAAGGGAGGACTTAAAAAAGTATTGCTGCATGCTATCTGAAAATATCTGAAATTTAGTGTGTTTGGAATAATGTCAAACTTTTGCTGTCAAGCTCATAAAAGGCAAGAAAATGCCAAAACCCACAATCTCTGATCTCATTTTGAGCATTACCTTTATGGTACAAGCTTTAGTTATGTAATTGTCTAATGTCACATAAACTACTGTGACATAGTGTATCATCAGGGGACAAGGACATGGGGAAGAACTAGATGTAACCGTTAGGCTTTACAGGTGCATAAAAACATAGGGCACTTGACACTTGGTGTCATTCAGGTTCAGGAAAGGACTGTTCTCTCCTCCTTATGGGCCCCCTTTTCCACTTTTCCTAAACATAACCGGTTTTACTACCAATTTGTGGCTGAGCTACAGCCATACCGTGTATGTATGAATTGAAGTTCTTCTACCAAAGGCAGATTTTGGGATGTGGGAATAAGGGGTTCATTGCAAAGGGTGTACACTTTTTTTTGCCAAATATCACACTGTTACACCAAAGTACAAGAGAGAGAAGTTTCAGTTAATCATTATCCTGTCTCCTTTGCTATTCCATATTATACATCTTCTATTGTAATTTCTTTCATTTATGTGGTGGAATTGTTTCTGTTGTTGTTCCAACTTATAGCTGTCATTCCCTTTCCTACCTTTTATTAATCTTTGGTTTATCTCTATGTGACCTACTGGAAACAGGAATAGACCTGTTATTCTATTAATAATAGACCCCCCATTTTTCTTGACATTTTGTTAACCCGTAAGTTCAAATGAATGGTATATGAAGCGTGGCATTCCCCCACAAAACCACCATGCTGTTGTGATTTTTTGTGTAGGGCATAAATGCCTTTCTTTCATCTCATCTCCTTCTCCCTTCCCCCCTTTATGCAAATGATGCAGAAATAAAATAAAACTTCTCAATATAACATTTACCTGTCAAACAATTGCGCAGTTTTAGGTTAGTGCAGCCTGCCAATGCTGTTGATTCCACTCCAGGAACTGCGAATAAAAGACAATATCTCAGTAATGATCTTTTATTATGATGCTCTTGTCATTCTTCAGAATATATTTTGCAAAAGAAAAGCAATGAAAGACCTAACAAGAAAACAGGTTCTCATCATGATTCTTCATTCCTTTCTTGCTGCTTATGCAAGAAAGGATGTCACTATAAGGGAAAAGCTCCAGGAGATCTCAAAAAAACATTATTACTACAATGTCTACAAGCCTTCCTTGATTATGAAATCCAGATCATTGCATAGGTGGGAGCAAAGGTCTGAGGGCTACTGTAATTCTACCTTTCAGTAATGCATCACATTGAAAAGAAGCACCTGTGTTTCATAATTTTGTGCTGATGTGCTCATTTCGTGGGTCAAGGGTCAGGTCTACCTTTTTGCACTCCACTTTGGCTTTGTTTTTTGCAGCAGAATCCTGACCTTCACTGCATATATGCATCATCACTGGTAGAGAGGCAGATCATTCTCATGAAGGTTTAAATTCTGGAAACAAGTGCCTGCTGGTTCACAGTGCAATGTGCTTTGTTGCTGATAATTAGTTGATTTGCTCCTGAACCTGAATAGCCTCAATAAAATGCAAGGCTAAAATTAAACATCAAATAGCCTGAAGACTCCAGCAAGACAATGACAAGGGAAGACTGGAGAGAATGTGAATTAATTGGAAAGAACAGGAGGTCAAATACCACAAGTGCAAATTGCTGAATATTTCATATTTGGAGAGACCTAATTTTGTGAATCCTCAATTTCCTCTGAACCCTTTATTGACCATACATCCAGTTCTGATTTACATCTTTATCTGGACAAGGGGATAAAGTGCGCTGTCAGTCAGCTTGCAGACGGCAGCAAGTTGCGTGGGTGTGTTGGTCTGCCGGAGGGTAAGAAACCTCTGCACAGGGATCTGGACAGTCTGGATTAATTGCCCAAGGCCAATGGTATAAGATTCCACAAGGAACACTGGGTCATGCATTTGGGTCACAACAACCCCCTGCAGTGTTACAGGCTGGGGCAGAGTGGCTGGAACGAGGCCAGGAAGGAAAGGACCTGCGGATCCTACTTGACAGATGGCTGAACATGAGCCAGAGTGGGTCCAGGTGACCAAGGAGGCCAATGGCATCCTGGCTTGGGTCAGCAATAGTGTGGCCAGCAGGACCAGGGCAGTGACCATTCCCCAGTGCATACATGTCGATGGTGAGGTCACACCTCAAATTCTGTGTTCAGTTTTGGAACCCTCATAACAAGAAAGCCAGTGAGGTGCTGGAGCAAGTCCAGAGAAGAGCCAGAGCTGGTGAAAAAACTACAGAACTAGTCTGTCATCTTACTAATGTCTACAACTACCTGCCAGAAGGTTGTAGGCAGGTGGGGGTCAATCTGTTCTCCCAAGTAAAAAACTATAGGATGTCCCACGGGATTGCCTGATCCCTGGAATTGTTTAAGGCCAGCCAGGATGGGGCCCATTCCAGTGGAAGATGTCCCTGCCCACAGCAGAGTTGTTGGAAGTACATGATCTTAAAGGTCCCTTCCAACCTAAGCCGTTCTACGATTCTGTGATTCTGTGGCTAGAGGAAACGGACTCAAGTTGTGCCAGGAGCAGTTTAGATGGGATATTAGGAAAAAAGTCTTTGCCAAAACTCTTGTCAAGCCCTGGAACAGGCTTCCCAGGCCAGTGGTGGGGTCACCATCCCCAGAGGTATTTGAAAGACATGTGGATGTGGCACTTGGGGACATGGTTTAGTGGTGGGCTTGGCAGTGCTGGACCAGTGGTCGAATTCAATGATCTTGAGGACTTTTCCAGCGTAAATGATGCCGTGATTCTGTTTCTATAAAGTAGGCAATAAGAAACACAAGACTGCAAGCTCTTGTCAGATGGTCACATATTTTTGTCACTCTTAGTTTTGTGGGAGCCAGGTGCATGACTCAGAGCCTTGCACCCTCATGAAACATTAATTAACAGTAAGTAATTTATATAAGTAATTTATTTACAACTTATCAGTATAAAGTTAGTTGTAAGCCCTAATTTTCCACTGCTTAGCCACAGTTTCCATCTTGTCTAGATATTACAGCTGGCAGGTGATTAACAGGATAGGCACTTATTGCAGGGCAGCAGTTCAAAAAAACAGTCTAATCCAATTCAGATTGAGACACCTTAAGAACAAAGGCTTCAGGCAAAAAGTCTATGGGTTCCTACAACTATAGGTTTTGGGCTTACTTAGTAGTTTCCTTCCTCATCTCAGAGTCAACTCTCCAAAAACGTATCTCCTTCTTTTGGGACCAGGAGACCAAACATTGAAATACTATACCCTTTCGTGACCTCTGTCTGTTGTCTAGGCCTAACCTGAGCTATCTAATTTAATGACATTGTCAAAGACGTGAACAAAGGGAATGAGTGTTCCCTCACCACATTTGCAGATGACACCAGGCTGCGTGGTGTAGTTGACATGTGTGAAGAACAGGACGCCATTCAGAGGGACCTGCATGAGGTCCGTGTGGTCTAAAGGGGGCCTATGTGAAAGACAAACATTTTAATAGGGCCTATTGCAATAAAATAAAGTGAAAAGGTTTGCAGCTGAAGCACTGTCAATTTAGATTAGATATAAGGAAGTAATCTTCTACAATAAGGGTGGTGAGGCTCTGGCACAGGTTGCCCAGAGAAGCTGTGGATGCCCCATCCCTGTAAGTCTGTGAGGCCAGTTGGATGGGGCTCTCAGCAACTTGATCTAGTGGAAGATGTCCCTGCCCTTGCCAGGCAGTTAGATTAGTTGACCCTGCAAAGGTCACTCCCAGCACAAACTATTCTATGATTCTAAGAGGATCCTGTTTGGATGAGAAGGAGAATATGGATCCCCAATCCTAGCTAATGATCCTTTTCTACAGTGAGAGTGGACCAAGACAGTTGATTGGACCGGACCTACAGTTTGGTACATGCAGGGTATCAGAGTGAAGATGTTTGTCTCCTGCTTTTGATATGAAGACCTATTGATTCTTGCACTTGTAAAGTCCTTGTGTCACAAGTCCTTGAGGTAAATGAGTAAGGTCCATCCTTGTCCAACACACATATCCAAAAAGCCAAGAAAAAACATCTTCCTGCACTTCTGTCTGACTGCTCCCAGGATGGCTGAGAGAGCCCCAGAGTTCCCAGGAGGTCTGTTCTCCAGAGAATTTTGTACCTGCAGATCCCATCATCTGTGAGGCAGCACCATGCTCTGTACAGAAATCTTCACTTTTCCCTCCCCCTGTAAGGTTTTTCCCGGGTCTTGAAGGGTTTTTAAGAAACGTATTGCTAGGGAACTGAATTCTCCACCTCTCTTTTCCCAGAAGTGCATCCTGCTGCAGCCAAACTGCACTTTTGGTTCCTGTCCTAGTATCTCCAAAAATCACTGTTTTGGTTGCACAAAGTCCCAAGAACCTACTGCAAAAGAGCATAAAATGTGGGGTGTTTTTAACATGCTTTCCTTTTCTCCTTGCAGGATGCTGTCTAAGAGAGTAGCTTTACACATTAACCACCACCTTCACTGGGAAGGAAGGACCTAACCTTCACCTGCAGGCAGCACTGCTCATAAAACATCTTCTGCATCTTTTGGGGTCTGTAGTTTAGATCTTCACTGGTTGGTGTGCTGTCTCCCTGTCTAAGCCTCCTAATTCTGCATGCTATACAAGCAGAACCGAGCCAGTGCTGTTCATCCATGGGGCTATCTGATAGATTTTAAATGTTACAGATTAAAGGCTCACAAAGAACAGAAACAAAACACTCCACTTGTCCCAAAAACTCCTGTTTAGTACAAAAATGCTTCATATTAACAGTGCTAAAGGGTTTGCTTTCCAAGTGAGAATTGCAGTTCTCTCAGGTGGTTTAGATGCCTAAACATTGCATTAAAGACCTGAATTACACAGATCCTCGTATTCTCAGTAATTCTAAGGGATGTAATGCTCATCAATTTTATGAGACCAGAGCACTGGGGCTAAATAGGAACTCTACTGTGAAAATTATTCCCAGAAACTGAAGGGAGAGTTGATATTAATTAAATTTTTAAAAAAGAACAAAAAACAACCACAAAAAACCCGAACACCAAAACCAAAAAAAATCAACAAACAGCACAAAAACGAGCAAACAAAACCAAAAATGACCCCCCAAATAAAAAAAGAACAGCTGAAACAAACAAAAAAACCCAAACCAATTACCCTCATCCCCCTCCAGAAAAAACCCAAACAAAATCAGACAGAAAAAAAAATCATTTTCTCCACTGCACCCTTTTGTTTACCTCGATCTTTGTGCTCTACAGTTGACAAGAATAAAAAAGATCTGATTTCTTGTTAGTGTTAAACGCTTTGCCTTATCCTTGGAGTTCATAACAATTTCTTCTTCTTCTTCTTAGAATCTCCATATGTGGAGTATCCCATAAGGTCAGACCTCATTACTCTGCAACAGGAGGTATATTGTGCCTTATTTTCTCTGCACAGAGAAGTAGACTCCCAGTATTTTATGTAGTGTGATTCCATTACAATGGAATCCCAATAACCCCTTTATGAAGATGTATGTATGATGATCTAAAATGCTTTCATTATTTCTACGGTCATTTTCTGGAGGTGGAATACATCAAGGAAATATTTTCAGAGAAGTTTTGAGTGTCACTTAACATCTTCAAAAACATGTTGAGGAGTTGGTCTTGTTCCAGGGACTGTATTGAAGCATATTTTGTTGAAATGGTTCAGAGTTAGCCAGGGACAATGGAATAAAGTCTACACATGAGAATAACACAAGGAAGACTAATTGAACTCCTGGGAAATCCCGACTTGCATGATTATATTGTCAGAATCATTGATCTCAGTTTTGCTAACCCTCTTTTGAGAGAGAGAAAGATGACATTCTTGTATGCTATAAGCTTGAGAGCAAATGATACTAAAGATAATTTTCTTTACATAAATACCTATAGATGAGAATTGGGTGCAAAAGAATTTTTGCTTCTGAACAAAAAGGAAAATGTGCTGCAAAGGGAAAAAGTATATATTTTGTTCAGTGCCTTCAGGATTTATTCATAACCCAAAGGTACCAATTGTATTTATTTTACAGGATTAACATCTGTGTTCTGGTACGTAATAGGGATTTCAGATTTTATGTGGAAAATCTCTGTTTATTTTTCCAGCATCGTAGATTTTTCCCCTGTTTGTGCTAATTGCCCCTCTGTGCATGTAGTGCATATTGTCTAGCTCTCATATTAGATTACTTCATTTGTGCTATGCTAGTCTCAAACACACCTGCAAAAACCTGTAACAGCTTTTAAAGCTGAAGATGTTTCCCTTGCTGCTTGTAGCTCAACAGTCACGACTACCTGAGGTATCATCCTGAAAGATAGGGTAATTACAGCTGAATATACAGAGAGAAGGAATGCAATGGTACATAAAAGATCAACATTTAGGCATGTGGAGCAATCTGGGCCAAACAACAGTGGATAATGTCATCAACATCCTGGAATTACACAGTTGTTTCTACCAGCTCCTTTCCTACTATTTAGACATACATGGTGCTGTAAGTTTAATCTAGTTTAACAAATAAAATAATTATATTCTTTGGAATGAAAAAAATCCACCCTTGGATTCTTAAAATACCTTGCACTGGACATGATGTGGAAAGCAGATGTGCTTTGGATAAAGTGGTGTGTTTTGATCTAGGAGAAGCTTGCATAGCAGCTGCATGCAAGGCTAGTACTAACAAGAAATGCAAAAGGCTCAAGACTCAATTTTTTTGTTCGGTTGTTTATTGGTTGGGATGGTGGGAGTTTTTTGAGTTACTGTTTATGTGATGGATTTATTTATGAGTGCTGATAGCTCTCTACCAAAAATCCAAAAGCACACAGAACTGAGTCCATGCCTGGTGAATCTTAAAATTCTTTACCAAAGGACTGCTATTCATTCTTTTACTCTAAAACCTGAAAATGCCTTCTCTGACCTGATGCTTCTGCTTTGCATCATTCTGACAGCTTGAAACACGCTTAACTGGCCAATTGAGGATTCCATTTTTAAAGCTATAATGACTCCTATGATAACCTGTTCTGGCTGTTGCCTCAGGGTCAGAGTATGACATGTTGGCTTTCCACTAATTCCCTGCCTGCTAGAACAGCCTTGTGGGGTCAAATGCATGGCAAAATGAGAGGAGCTCAGGCTGCTGTAATACACACCAAGTATCACCAGTGTAGGAAGAGAGGGCTTTTTAATTAGTTCCTTTGGTTCCTTTCTACAGCTATGGAAGTTCCCAAGTTTTGCTCTTTTATTCCTCTGTTCTTAAGAACAAATAGATACAAGATATGCAATTGTGAGAGAAAAAGACTTCAGGGTCTGATATTTTATCATAAAACACTGTCAGGCCACTGTTTGGTCATACACCTGTGCAAATGCCTGAAGTTCTGTATGCAAGTATGAAAAGAAAATTCTGATGAGGAAGAGAATTTTACAGGCGCTTATGATTAAGGCTATAAATGATTCCACAATGTGCAAAGCTATGCAGACTGAGGCCTGATATCTCCTTCAAATGAATAAGTGATTCTTGCTTTTTATTCTGCTCAGTATACACATTTGAGATATTTTCAGTAAGGAGCAAACACATTCTGCTGAAGAAAACCATCTATTTGCATCCTTGTAATCTTTGCACAGCTGTATATCATGATTTCTGTTCTACAGAGTTTTTCTGAAATGGATGAATCTGGGACACCTGAAAGTCAGCTGAAGGTGTGCAGGCAGTGGCTCTGCTCAAGATGCTCCAGTTCATTTCCTGTAATACAGGACTCTGATATGGTTTGTTGATTTGTCATTGTCAAGAAGTGTGCAAGAAGGCTAATAAATACAGCCAGGCTGCTTCTCTAATCTCTAATCGCCAGTGTCACTGATACTGCCCCTTCCTTCCATCTTATGTTATTAATCTGTTTGCAGGTATGTTTTAACAAAAACAGGTTATTGCATGGCTTTCAGAATATATATATTCAGCTGTCTGACTTTATGTGAGTACACATATTCCACAAAGCAGAAGTTTCTCCTTAGGCAGGGAGCTGCTTAAAATACTGTATACGAGGGTATGCAGACAATTTCCTTAGCTTCTCTCCATTTTTTTTTTTTTAATCTAGACAAGAAAGCAGAATCAACAAGAGTTCAGGGGGTTTTTTGGGTGTATTTTTGCCTTTGGAACCCATCACCATTGAGCTGAGATCATATTCATGGACTAGAAATATCTATTTGCTGATTGTTTGTGACAAGCAAGCTCAGGAAAAATGAAGGGAGTTGGCTTAAGCTGGAAAGCTGCACAGCCATATGAGAGTATAGAATACAAATATGAAACTAAGCATTTCTTCAGGCAGGTAGCAAACAAGACATCTCATAAGACTCTGTCTCTGAAATTCTTAATAAACACTGATTTATATAAATAAAGACAAAATGGTATGCAAATAGCCTTTCAAGTGATTTTTTTGTATGAAATGTCAAATTTAAATGCACAGCAAACAGAATGAAAATGTCATAATACTATTAATACTCAAGAGAGGTTCAGTACCAATTAAGTACTGGACAAAATTCTGTGTCTATTTTATTCTTACCAGCTTGTCCATCTTCAGCAAGTACTCTTTTTAAAATCATGAGCAGAAAGAGGAATATTGGGAAGTACTTTGAATTGCCTCCTTTCCTATTACATGGTAAATTTATATTTCTCTAAAGGGCATAGCCATTTGGGCGGTTTCCCATTTATATTTTTAAAAGAATGATGAAAAGGGTCATTCTGAAAGCCTTTGTTTTCTGTGTGTGGCTAAAAATATGGGTATCTTTTTGCCTCCCAGCCTGTTAATTCAGTGACAGATAGCGGTGTTATATTTAAAGGTAGCCCACCCAGCTCTGCCCCCTTGTGAGAACACCCCGTGTGTGGGTTGGTCAGATGATAACCATGTGGAGAACTGTGTGGGCCCTTAGTCAAATGGGTGTGAGTATCGTTACTCAAATGAGTATTCATAGCCACTACTTGCTTTATTTTTTTCTGAAGCAGCAACAAAATGGCAGAGACGACAGCTGCCACATCATATACATACACACACTCCTACACAAACTATGCCTTGTACATCAGAAGCAGCATAAATACCATGGCATGTGGCAGTTACCATGGTAACGTGTTTTTTTAATGAATAGCAGATGGAATGGGCATGTAAAACTTACATAAGTTGTTAGTAATTTGTAAGTTACTGCAGACCAGCTACTGCAGTAAACTTTTTGTTTTCATTGTTTCTATTTTTTCCACGTATAATGTTCAGTCATTTCTTTTCTTACCACTGAGTTTACCCTGATCTAGAATGCAGGCTATGCTGGTGCATAATAAGTAGCAATGGCTAATTTTTTTTGTGGGTGAGGATCCATAATACAGGCAACACAGGAAATAATATGGTTTAACACTTTTCAAAAATTTATTTTTACAGAATTATTTTGACGTAGCCTTTAATGATAAAAATATAAGACATTACAAAAACATAAAAGCTTTACTTTTTAGGTGCAAATGTCTTCTGACTGGATGGTGAATATTAAAACTCGTGAGAACAAGTTAAACAATCTGCATAAAAATTAATATTTTGATTGATATTCTGACCACAGATCGTTAGGAGACAGAAATTAATAATTTACTGATCAACAGGGAAACATAATAGAAAATGTTCTGCATTGTAAAATTTCAACCTGTAGGATGCTGAAAACAAGATTCTTCCTCAAAATTTAAGGTGTGAGCTCCTTGGAAGATGTGAATAGCTGACTTGATCTTCATAGGCAAGATCAGACAACACTAAATAAAGAACTGGAGGTAAAATGAAGATGCCTTGGCTGCATGAAGAGCTCACTTACCTTCAGCATTTCCCAGCCACACCATATAGGACCAAATCAATTATGACTTAGGTTTCTAAATTCTTTTTAAGAGCATGACATAAGTTAGATCCTTACATGTTCCTAACTGTTTTTCTGACCTGGACTCTGCACCTTGTAAAAGAGACATTATTTCAGGAGAGACTGACACTAGAAGAGAAATAAAGGGAGCAGGTTCTTTCCCAAAAAAAGGAGAATGACTTCCCCTTTTTTATGCCTTTTTTTATATGTTGTTCAAAGATAATAATAAATATTCAAATTACCAGTTTCTAAGCAGCCACCATGAAGGGAGGTAACAGATACATATGGCTAAGATTTTCAGGCAGCTGCTAAAAAGTTTGTACTCTTGAATTCATCCAGCTACCCTTGGCATTGAATGGGGTTGAGATGTGAAAGTCTCTTAGGCTCCTCTAATTCTGGGTTACAAGAGTGATCTTGTTCCCTGAGGCTTAATTCTTCAAATTCCCTTCTCTGTTCTTTCTCCTTTTGTCCGGAAATTTGATGCCAGTCTCCCTACTGAGGAATATTCCCTATTGTCAGTGTGGTGGCCAGGAGTGGTAAAAGCTACCTCTTTTTTCGTATTGTTCACTGGTTGCTAACAACTACTCCTAGCAGTGCTGGACTTTCATTTTCTGATTGATGTCACCTGTCTTCCTTGGGTTGTAAACCTAGTCTTGCCTTCTGCAACCTTTTCTCTGACTGCTCCAGCATCAGAAGACCTTCCTTGTGTCAGTTGCTGACTGGCATTTCTGCTTCTCCAGGACCAACTCATTTATTCCTCCTGTTCATTACAGTGGTGGTCTCAGGAATGCTTATGGCAAAATACAGTCATCAAAGAACAGCTTTGTCAGAAGAAACCCAGTGTTTCTACTATCTTCTGGCTTAGACACACTGGACCAGTAATTCCACTGAATTCCAGAATATTCAGAAATCTTCTTTATCACACTTTTGTTGTTTATTTTCATGGCTGGTTTTCATTTTTTTTTTTAATACTTATTGCTAAGAATTTGCGCCAAAAAGAGCAAGTCTGTCACAAAAGAGAAAGTAAATAAATTGAGTTCTTCATTTTTACCATTATTGAAAACTCCAAAGTCTTTCTTTTATTCTCCTGGGGATATATTTTCAAAGCAGTAAAATTAAGCATACCATTCCCATGCATTAACCATAACTTAAGATATACAGGTAGATATATGCTAATTGTTCCTTCTAATGTTCCAGGGAAGTTATAGCTAGATAAAATGAACACTTGATTTAGGCCTCAGAATTTAAAGTCTTAGAAGTTATTTTCACCCACGAAACAGCAGATAAGAGCAATTACTGCCGTCTTCTTATCTCTTTTACCAAAGTAACCCTTCATTCTGTGGGAAGCTAAGTGAGAATTAAATGTTCCATCTTCATGATGGTTGCATGTATTTTTAAATTTACATTTTATTAACAGAGTAATTGTGGACTTAAATTTTGTTTAAATGGTATGCTTCATATAACTGCTAAGTAGCTGTTATACAATTGTAGAGAAAGCTTTGCAAGACATTGAGACACTAATGGCTTTTCAACCTCAACAAGACACCTAATATAAAAAGATGTGAGAGCCTTGTAATTAAAACAATCTTCTCAGTGAACTGTTGATATGGAAAACAATCTGCTCTCCTTTACATTTTCCATTTTAATTTACTGAAAAATTATGACTATTATGTATTGTGAAGGTGCACTTTGGCAATTTTTATGTTATTGAGAGCAGTTTAACTCACCGTTGTGCTAGGAAATTGTATTGAATATTTCAATTTATCAGTATTAGTGTGAACTAGAAGTACATTCTTAGACTTCTCTATCACTGTTCCAAGTGTCCTTCCAAAACTCCTTCAGTAACCCAAAAGCTCTCATCAGAAAAGCTCTCATCAGAAAAGCTCTCATCATCATCTCCTTGGTGTCCAAAGGTCTTAAAGGCAACTGAATGCAGCATGTGCAGTTCTGGGAGCCAGTACTGCCTGATTTCCTGTGGATTTCTGTCTAACAGATAGCTATCCCATTGTCTCATTCAATGCAAGCATTCAGGGCATCTGGGCATTCATTTTCCAGCGCCTCTGAAGGAGTGAGCTTGAGCTGCATCCTCTGGAATGAGGGCTGTGAGAATGGAGAAGGGAGTCCTCAGACCCAGTCCTCTACTCCTATGCAATTTGTCTACTGAGTACTGAATATATCATCTAGAGTTTACTGCCTTGTTTCCTCAAGAGACCAAGTCAGCCACTGTCTTTCCTTTGTATAACAGTCTTCCCATCAATCAATCAATAGTGCAAGCCTCAATCTAAAATTAACTAAAGGCTAAAAAGATCTGCCTTAAAATATTAAATTGGGTCATTCATATTAGGGTGTTTGGGCCTGAATGTGAGTCATATTCCAGTTGTCCCCATTAAAAATGTTCAGCAATGATTTTGTATCACTAGCCTCGAAAAACCTCGTCTGAGACTACCCAGGTCAGCAGAGTAGTGTCTCTAAGTTTACTGCACCATGCTGCTTCTCTCCTCCTCAAAAAAAAAAAAATCTATGTATATTTTTGTGTTAAAGCTGTTTCCTATCATTGTCGTCTTCCATGCACTTGGCAACATGGCACTAATCAGCACAGTATTTACCCTCTTATTACACCGGTTACAAGCTGGGTACACTTCATATGTTGTGCAGTGTGGTGTATCAGTAGTACTTGCTAAGTGGGAATTGATAGTGACACCAAAATCATAGTGGTTTTTCTTCATGTGCATACTTATCAAAGATTCTTTGTATCCACAGATGAATAGTCTCCTAGAAATGAAATAAAACTTGCCTGCTGCATTACTTATGAGGCATTCTGCCATCTCAGTAGGATCTCTGACTCTCAAAATGCTTGCAGTGTCTAATAATTAGATTTGGATAATTCTTTCTCTTCCAGGCATCACATTTTATTTTAGCGAGTATTTCCCTCCACAGCAGTGCTGTTGAAATTTTGAATTAGGAGAGATACAAAAAGAGCATGGAGAGGGGGGCAACCCTTAAAAATGCTCCTTGGGATGTGGAGTCTGCCTGGGAAGAAAAAAGTGTTACAAACTTCTCTGTTCTTGATGTGGAGTTGCAAAAGGAAATTAGCTCATTTGTAATTTCAGTCAGTCCCCCCATCCCAACACACAGACTCCATTAATAATGAGTTGAGAGAAAAGAGATTCAGCCTGCGTGCCTGCTCAAATAGAGCGTGTACTTAATAGTCCTGCTCATGCAAGGCTCCCCAAACCTGCATGCCATGCCTCCAGGGACTCTGTGCTGGAGCTCTGTGGTGTAAGGATGCCATCACCCCCAAGAATTCCACAAAAACCTTCCTAAAAAGAATACATTAGGCTAGAAAGCCCCTACATAATTAGACAATGTGATCTTGCATAAAAAGAGGCAAAATACTTTTCAAGTTTCCAAAAGGTTCCTCTCCTGTAGATCCTGTGCAGATTCTAGCAGATGCTGGTGAAACCATCCATATTCTTCATGTTACAGTTGTGGGTACAAAGTTTACATCTTCAAAGGTGTTCAGGTCTAACACTCATCAGCATTTGATTCTGTGAGTGTAATGAGAAAAAAAATGGGCAAGAAAATGCTGCCTTCATGTGGCGGGGGGGCTTGGGTTTTGAGGATTTGTTTTGAGGTAGTGAGATTTTGAGGTAGTCTCTCTGTGTCTCATTGGGAATGACAAACTGGTATTTTTAGTGCCGTTATTAAGTTGTGTGTGTTTTATTATTTTTAAATTATTCTTTTAAATTAGAGGATACCAAACACTTTGGACCCTGTAATGCAAAGAGCACTTCAGAATCCTTAAATTCTGCCAAGTGCGGTATACTTAAGGAATGGGTTTTATAGATTAAAGCTTTTTTTTCATGCTGTATAAACCAAATACACTGTAAGCTAAAACTAGTTTACAGACAGTGGCAGACAAACTAGACAAGGCAGTGAATATTCACTGACAGTGCAGATAAACAGATCTAAAATGAATAGGACAAAATTGCAGAAACCGTCAACCTTTTGGTCTGGACCGTCAATCTTCTGACCCACAGGGGCCAGAAAGTAATTCATGACCATTACTATCAGGTCTTAACATTATGTTACTTGATAAACACTGGGTGCTTTATTTATGCTGTTGCCCAGACCAGAGAATAGTTTTACTATATGAATTCATGTTACAACATTGCAACTTCTCTTTATATTTAGAAAGAACCGGGGAAAAGATGTGGAAGGCCTCTTACAGGAGGAGAAAGAAAGCAAACAATTATTGATTGGAGCAAATATAGTCAACCTGATCTCTCCAGCTTTTCTCATTCTATTCCATTTAATGCAGACAACTTTTGTCTCACCATTTAGTTGTGTATGTGGATGCTCCTAATAGACTCA
Source organism: Lycocorax pyrrhopterus obiensis (assembly GCA_014706295.1). NCBI lineage: Eukaryota > Metazoa > Chordata > Aves > Passeriformes > Paradisaeidae > Lycocorax > Lycocorax pyrrhopterus. The sequence continues at coordinate 61,282,105 of JACSVZ010000014.1, forward strand.
GATACATGAAAACTAGTTTAATCAAGTTTACTGGTAAATCTACATACAACAATCATCCAGAAAAGCCTGTATAAATAGGCACATTAACCAAAACTCTGGATAAATCACAAATGTGTTGAAATAAATAAGACATATAATGAAACTAAAAATACAACTGCTTTAGAAAGGAATTATATTCTTATGATCTTAAAATATCTCTCTAATTTGAACCATGATGCCCCTAGTACACAAAAAAAATCTAACTGGAGCAGATGTGTTAAATTCATGTAATGAAACGGAGCCTCTTTGTGGATCTGCCCATCACTGAGATCCATTTTCTCCACCCAGCCCCACAGCTGATGCAAGTTTCAGCCATAACCAGCTCAAAGCAAAAAGTGAAAGCCAACCAGTGCTTGAAGCCAATTGTCTGAACAATAGGCAGCATGACACCGTATGGGACAGCTCTTGAACATAGTGTTCTTAAAGGCTCAGCATGAAAGCCACAAGAAAACCAATGACAGGAGAGTGTGACTATTCCTGCAAAGAAAAACTAAATGTCAATAAACAAAGGCGTGTTCTGTGGCATGCCAAATAGTGACCCACCTGGAAGCACTAAAAAGGTTGACAAGTTTCTTTCCTCATGACACACTAACCCTTGCTGTGCCAAATTCTTACTTTCCCTCCGGATTTCAAGAGGAAAGAGTCTGATGTTTCTTCTTTCACCAAGGCCAATCCTTAGAACAGTCAATAGACAGTAACATTTTTAAGAACTAGAGAAATTCTTCTGTTTTGCAAAGAGGTTTGGCCACAGAGGTGTGAAGGGAGGGAGAAGAGCTGGCAGCAGGTAGTGTTTTGTCAAGTGTGTTTTGCTCCTGCGCGAAGCTCCCATGGTATCAAAGGCCCATGAAAGGGCACTGCCACATGCATGGTACCACAAAAACACACCTTTGCTGTACCTAGTTTTGAAGATGACTGTTCACATGTGTTGGTTTTCAGAAGGGTCAAATGTACCTTTTAAAGGAAAACCTGCACTTGCAACGCCGATAAGATTTGTGCTCACTATGACACTGGGAAGCTGTGCAGGACCTTCCTCCACACAAAGCAGCTATATTCAGATAACAGAAAGTAAAGATTAAATTAACAAAACAACTTTCAGAAAATCAATAAATTTACTTCAGGTATTTGAAAGTGCACAAAAAAAATGCACAACACTGTATGGCAATTGCTGGTGCAAAGTGCATTGTATGCTCTCAGTAGTGTTTTCAAGTGGAAATGGAATGTCATGAGACATGGAATGTCTCATGAGAGTGAAATGCTTGCATTTGAAATTGTTCTGGTTTCATGTAAACCAAGGTAACACCATCCAAGCTGCTGAAGAGAGACCTGTTTTCCTTAACCAGCCCCAGGGTCCAGGGCTTCTGACTGCAGAAGGAGGGACAGTCTGTGGGATGGCTCCTCAGTGGGACTGATGTCCTAAGGATTTGTATCCTGCTCTTGGAGGGTGAGAAGGGAGACAAAGGCAACTCAGTTTAAAGAGTAACCCAACTCCAGGTTTTTTTCATTTACCATCAGGCATCTCTGCACTCGTTCAGTCATGTCATTCCTGGACCTTATAACTGTTTTCCTGTTCTACCATCTGAGCCAACAGCAGGACTAGTGCTCTTATAAGAGAAGTGGACTGTGTTTGGGCGGGAGAGGGATTGTGGTAAATAGTTTACAATACATTACATTACATTTTAGTAATGTTAATGTGTGTTTGAACTTTCAGACATTTCACACAACCACTACTCTGTGTGAAGGCTGTAGTGTTACTGTCCCACACTGCTCTATGCTTCTAAGATTCTATGCACTATATACCTATTATTCATTTAAGTGAGGTGCTTCTATGCATTGATAATATTTTGGGAATGAGGGGGAAGAATGTAAAGTAACAAATCATAGTGTGCATGTGATTACTTGGATTTCAAGTTAGTTCTTTTCCTTGTATTTTTCAGGTTGCAAACCTTGTTTTCTGGTTCCAAAACAATATTTCTCTTATGCTTTTAAAAGCATGCTAAATACTTTTGCTTAATACTTTATCTTACCTCTTTCTTAAGCAAATAAAATCCTTAAGGGGATTAACCAAATTCCCTGCCACTGGCCAGTAAAATTAGTGAAAAAACTATATGAATAATAAATTACTGAAAAAAATTATATGAAAAAACACATACACACACATGTATAGGTTTATGCATGCATTTGTATATGTATGTATTATATATGTCTAAAAATATGTATGTCTCAAAGAATCATACAATCACAGAATGTTTTGGGTTGGGAGGGATCTTAAAGATCATCTTGTTCCAACCCCCTGCCATGGGCAGGGACTCCTTCCACTAGACCAGGTTGCTCCAAGCCCTGTTCAACCTGTCCTTAAATATGGGATGCCACAGCTTCTCTTGGCAACCTGTGACAGGGTCTCTTCATCCTCAAAGGGAAGAACCTCTTTGGATTGTTTTTGTAGTGAGTTTTGCATCAGACATGAGCAGTTAGCTCTGAAGAAAAAATGCCATGTACATGAGGTCACTTACTGAAAGGGAGTGTTGCAGTAAATGAAATTCTCTATAGAAAGACATCTTTGAAGGGAGTCATCAGTTCATGGGCAGCTGGGGATGAAATCTATGCCTCCTCTGCAAAAGAGAACACAAAAGGTCAGAAACTTCAGAAATGTATAGAGGCAATTACACTACTTTAAATTTCTCTGGGCTCTGTTGTGAGATAGAAATTGCTAGAAACTGGGCTATTTCATCATGTAGCCAATGCTTTTGGCTTGAAGAAGGTTGATTATTCTGTATGGAACATGAACACGTTTGCACACCAAAAAATATCCTCCTCATGCAAGCTGCTTATACCTTTCTTAAGACTGTAGTAGAAGAATTAGATTGAGAATTGGCTTTGCACTGGTCTGTTTTAGGGTCACATAATGCAACAGTAGTGGCTGCTTCTTCTAATCCCATTCCAGCTGCCTGAGGCCATGGGGAACACATATAGTTGTTTGATCCTCAGCTTGGACACAACTCTGACCCTGCAAAAGTGTGAGAACCTGCCTCAGCCAGAGGGCCAGGTAAATCACGACCCACTTTATCTCCTGGAATATATGAGGTAGCTTAAGGTCCCCTAAATAGTCCTTAGACTTTGCAACACCAATAGATCTGCATTGCGGTGAGAGTTAGCAGAGGCTAGACCGTAGATTGGTGCCTCCTTCCAAGTCATGTTCACAAATAGTTGCACTGGAATACTAAACTCTAGGTTCTTGTTTCCCTTTTTTCAAACATCAGACCAGTTAGCTTTGAAAGACCCACAGGCACTGGTCAGCTAACTGATTTCCTCTAAGACAGAGATGCTATGTTCTCTTATAAGAGCTGCATTATAGGCAGAACTCTGTTCATACGAACATCTCACAGCGGTATAGGCATCCTTTTAGATACCGCAAACCCCTATAGACCTTGCTGGTCTCATCTCTCATCCCTGTCGTTTTTGTATTTTTTTTTCCCATCTGATCCTGTTGCCTGTAGTTTGTGCTTGGTAAATTGTGCCTCTGTCTTTAGCCTATTTTGTAACTGAAGAGAATTACGATGCTTTAATTATTTGAAAGAGAAGAAGGTTTTCCACATACCTGTTTAAAATATCAGCCACATAAATGCCTCTGATATTACAGAAATTGAAGGTTTTTGTATAGGACTAAATAAAAAATTTAGATGAATTTCTCACCCAGCCAGAGAAGAATGTCATTTAGCTGACTGAGTAAAGAACTAGAGAGATGCTTGAAATAGAGAGGACAAACTCCCTAGTGCCTGAAATCCCACATATTTTTCTTATTTGAAACAGTAATTCCCAGCAGGATACTGGGACATCCCGTTAGCCATACTGTTCTCAGACGCATATCCTAGGATTTCTACAGTAATTTCCAGGCTTGAGTTCTCATGCCTACAACGAACTCTTGATATTGATAAACCAAACAGAACAAGGGCTGAAAGGCTTCCAAACCCTGAACCCAAACAAGAAAGCCAGGGGAAAGCCAGTCTGTGATTTCAAAACGAAAGCCTTTTGTTGATTATCTTTGCAGCAAGCAACTCTCTCTTGAAATAATTTTGTCGGAGTGCAAACATCTAAATTTTTTTTCCTCCATGGTTTAATTAGTGTTAGTGGAGAGAAGTGCACATGGTCAAGGATACAGAGTGGAAAGAATGCAGATAAGTGTCTTTGATCACTCTCCACAACACTGCTTTAAATCGAAGGAAAGTTGATGCTTTCTCCTATGCTGTCAGTTCAGCAGAAAGTGGTATCAGCAAGACAGAGCCAACTTTCCTCAACAAGGAGTGGAACTGCACCGATTCATCCCACAAAGCTACATGGCAATCAACAAAATAATGTTTTTGCACTTGAGAATGTGTGACTTGATTGATAATATCTAATTTTACATGACTTTTAAGCAAAACTGACAGAAAGATAGGGAGACTTTTAAGGAGCAGTGGAAGAATGAAAAGCTGAATGAAGAAAATTGTGCTGCACATCATCTTGTCTTATTACTGTTAACGCCAGCAGTCATAATCAAGAGTTTATTGTACAGGGCAATCTGGATGATTAGAAACTGGATTCAAGTTCATAAAAAACATCTTGGCATAAAACTCTTTTATTTTTCACCAATAATACCAGGAGGCAAATTCATCCCCTCCCTCTGCAGCCTCTTTTAATTCAGTGGAATTATACCAGAGATAATTTTAGCCAAGTATTATCAGGATTCTTCAAAAATTGTATTTCAAATAAATGTACATTTGCAGAAATATACTTTGTCACAGTAAAAGGTATTGATACTGTGAATTTAGGTTGTTCCTTCCTCTACCATCTGCATATTTTAAACCTGGAAGAAACAGAATTCAAACAGGCAAAAAACAAACAAACAAACAAACAAACAAACAAACAAAAAAACCCAAACCCCAAAAACATAACTATAGTGTCCAGTCAGGTTATTTTCTTTCAACCTCTTCTGCAATTATAGAAAAGACCCACTTTCCTGTTGTTACCTCTCTGAGATTTCTCAGGAGGACCATACCAGATCAAAATGAATAAATAGTAAGATATTGCTAGAAATGTGGTCATGAAATGAACTGTCTGTATTTTTAGAGACAGCATCAAGACACTTGAAAGGAGTCACCCTGGAATTTTATTATTGTTCCATTCAAGAAGATTCCCACATTGTCTTTGTTTCCTACAGATTCTTTTTCTCCTCCCCCAAAGTTTTTTCCCTGCTTCGTCTCATCAAGCCTCTTTTGTCCCTTTGCTCTGTTTTACTCTTTTTCTATCTGGATAATGTTCCCTGCTCAGTCAAAACCCTCATTCCTGGGCTCTGCTTTTCCCCCACCTTTAAAGTAAAATCATTCTTTACTACTTCTTAAACTGTTTCCTGCTTTGGGCTAAGGTGGTGGTGGATTTATCAGTCTGTCTAGTTCTATAATCTCTTTGTGGCTGCTACCAGCCAACTTGATTATTTACCCTCTAGCGACTCTGGTAGATTATTAGTAGTTACTATTAGCTCATGATGAATTTGCTACTAGATAGCTTTTTGGGAACATTGCTGCTGCTCTTCCCCAGTTTAGCCAAACATTCAAGAATGAGGGGAAGGATTTGGGGCGCTATGACCCCACCAAAAAAAGAAGCACTGAGGAAAGAGATTTGCACACAAACTTGTGCTTCTGCTTCACGGGTCAATAATGTTTTGTGGTATGATATAGACATACCGTGTGGTTATCCAAGCCTTTGTACTATAAATACTGCTGTATTAAAAGTATTTCATTCTTTGAAAATGCAGTCATGTCTGGAGTGGTATATGGGTGCTCTGTAACAATGAATAGCAACCCGCTGTGACAAGACAGGAAAAGAACAATACTTTGAGAAATATATTTAGAGTTCAACTTGATAATATTGAAAATTGTGTCTGTGTACTCTCCTAGACCTGCAAATTAGGCATTATGTGGGATTTACACAAGCTCAAAGTATCTTTCAGATTAAATGCCTGGGCCTATAATATGATGAAAATCTCTCTGGGTCACTGTCACAGAGCTACATCATATTTATTTTTGCATTGAAACCTCCATTTTGTGAACAGTACTTGCAGACACCACAGATGGAGATTTGAATGTGGTGTGATACAGCACATCAGGAACCAGTTAAGGTAACTGTTTTGCAATCTGCAGTTTACCCCTGTGAAAACATCCCTGACACTGCAAAGGAGATTAACCCCTGTGTGCCTGATTCATTCCAAGTTCAGCTATGTGTATGTGGATCATCTCTGTAGATTTAAGTGGGTATACAACTTTTCACTTCACGTCCTCAAAATGTTTTGTATTGCTTCTGACTCTAAGAAGCTGGTATGAACATCCCAACCAGAGATTTTATTAATTTAAGAAATACCTGTATTTATACCGGTAAGCTTCAGAGGTTTTATTTCCCAGTGCATATTTTGCGCAATGCAAAATTGTGCCTCATGTTGCACTTTTTATGTATCCATTTATTAGCAAAATAAATCCATGATACTAAATCTCCAAGAAGTTTACAAATAATTTCGTTTAGAAAAGTATTCCTTTTTTTCTACTTAAAGATTCAATGCCACCTTTCTTTATCTAGCAGATAAACTCTTTAAACAGTGCAATAAAGAGGTGTGCTAGAATATATTCAAATCAGTGTTTTTATCACTGAAGGGTTCATCTGGCCCACAAAACTGTCTTAAGGCAGGAAGTAAAGTTATATGAGGAGCAGCCCTCAGGCCGCTGCTCTCATTCAAAGATAAAGCTCACCATGGACTAGGAACATTTCTCATAATATATAACATGTACAGCACAACAGAGTCATAAATTTCCTCACTGAGAACTATGCCACAGTACATTAGAGACAGTAAATGTAACCTGTATACACCCAAACTATTAAAATTCTTAATCTACCGTCCCATCTACTGTGCAGACCCTCTATGCAGCTAATTAAACAAGAATCAGAGATAGAACAGCCACTGAAAAGTCTCAATGATTGTGTCCAGGGTTTTTCTGGGTACCACTGTATTTCTGTAACACTAGAAATAGTAAGAAATTCTAAAAAACATCAAAGGCTTCACTTAGGCTCATTCTTTATTTTAAGAGTTACAGTGACTGTAAGATGGTCAAGGAAGAAATTAGAGTCAGAAACTAGCATACAAAGCCTAATGAGCAAACAAGATTTCTCTGCAGTTTATTTCTTCTTTTCTTCTTTTCTGTCTTAAATTTGTATAATACTAGAGAGAATGCAGCAAGGGAAAGACAGTAGAAGAGGGGAAAATCAGGAGAAATGTTAGAACTAGTTTTAATCACCTTCAGCAACCTAGCCAGGAAAAGAGCAGCACATGCGGGTGCAGACACTGCTGCTGAGAAGTGCCCTGCCACAGCTGCACACACCAGGAACCTGTGATTCACAGCTTTATGGCAAAGCTGACAAAACTCCAATCCTCACTGCCATTTGCGAGACAAAAACCACTTCCATACATCAGTCCTTAATGACTCTTTAGGTCTTCTGCCTCTGCCAGGTGCAAATGACTTCTCATGTAGGCCAGAAGTACAGTTTCCCCCTCTGACTTGTGTTTTTCTAAGAAGTTTGATGTGTGTTTTCCCATTCTGGAGGGTCCAGTGACTTATTTCTCTTTTTGGCAGCACCATGCTGGTTTAGGGATGTGTTTGGTGGTTTTTGTTGGGGTGCAGCCTGTTTCTAAGGCTGCTGCTTCGGCAGCATGTCAGAAAGTGCTGAGAGTTTTCTGGTTTTGGATACAAAGCCTGAAGATGAATGAAGCTGTGAGCAAGCCTTGCTAACTGCTTTTGGAGCTTTACCGCCCTTGAGTTCAACAGGGTAACATATTCTTCCTTTCAGTCATCACATTTCGGCCTTACTCTGCAGAAGCCATTGAAGAGACATAACAGGCTGAACCAGTTGGAGCTGTTGAATGAGTGTATTAGGTGGACATATATTTGATAAAAAGTTGTGAAAGCAGTTGCTCATTTAATAACTATACATCTTTTTTTGAGAACATGAAGTGGTCTCTTGTCGTGCTGGCTTGACACAATTGGGCAATAATAGTGTTAACACCACAGGGTATCTCTTATTTCTGTTTAGGTTCACCACTCTGGAGTCAGATGTGAATTGCTCCTAAAAAATGAGCACGAGTTAGTCTTTTCAAAACACAGTTGTGGCAGCTCAGTGTGTAGTATTTACCTAGGCTATAAGAAGAAGAGTTTCAGGTTTCCACATGCCTTGCAGGGATTCGAGGTCCTACAGAGGTATATTTTCTGTTGGCAATGGAGTGTTTGGTGATGGTATGCAAAAAATTTTAGGTCTGGAAACTGGATGAACAAATGAATATCTCAGTGTGCTCAAAGTAAGTGTCTGGCAGAGCTGCCATTGCAGTTATATGGCATTCCAGGCTGGAACTGGCTTGTGCTCGAGGAAGGTGGAATTCGCCTCAACCCATTCAGATAGACACGTGCAAAATTCCCCTAAAGTCCCAAGGCCACGTACCTAATTGCAGCAGTAGGTCTCATAATGTTTTTATAATTTAGTCCTTTATGATCTTCACTTTGCTTTTTTCAGTGCTTATCTTGAAAGGTCAGGTGTTAGACACTTCAACACCTGGCATCTGCATGTAGCTTTCTGGATTTGGTTCGGATGCTCATACAGCCATCGCCAGGCAAGAGCTGTACAAAATTGCCGTGTATTTATTTTAATTATTAAATTCTAAGCTAATTCACACTTAATGTGTTTACACTCACTTTTTTGTCTACTTTTCACATATACCCTAGCAAACAAGCCCGGCTGCAGAAGTATTTGTAGAAGCAGGAAAATTCTAAGTGAGAATTAAAAATAATTGTGAAAGCAGGTTTTGTATTTATCAAAAACCTTGCTGTAAGAAAGATCCTGTCTATTCAGGGCCCTGAAGTAAGCTAAGTAGCCTGTATTTAAACTTGACCTATTTTGAAGGTTTGACCACTTATAAACCACCTAACAAGCAGAATAGCAGAGACTTTAGGAATCACTGGTATATCACCTTGCTGCATCCACATCACATTACAGATAATTGAGCCTCACCTCTGTCCCTGGGAAGATTGTGGAGGAGATCTTTATGGTAGCAACTTTATCTAGTGGGTCAAATCCCTGTCCAGGCAAGGGGGTTGGAACTAAATAATTTTCAAGGTTCCTTCCAATCCAAACCTGTCTATGGTTCTATGATTTTCTAAAATGGATTAGTTCCATTTAAAGAATGTTAAGGGTTTGGATTCCCCATATTCTTGCTGGGAGGCTGCAGCAGCAATTGAGAAGACCGAATGGTCATTCTGGGTAGAGACAGGCAGAAAACATGGAGAGGAGGGAGAAGTTTTCAGAAGACAAATTCCTGCTGTCTTCTTTGTTGTGAGTCTTTATACATGGCATTATTAGTGCATAGCACTTTTATTCAGGTCTTTTGTTTTGAGATCTCTTTCAATATGCCCTTGCTGACCAGGCCTAGATGTAAAGAGATAAAAATTTGTTTGTTTCCAGTGAATCTTCTTTCAGGGTCTGTTTCTGCAGCTTAAGTCATTGGGCCAGATTCTTGGTCCCACTTGTTGCCACTCGGTCCTGAGCTGCCACTGAGACCATTGCAGCAATTGCTAGCAAACTCTACAGTATAATAAAATACAGAGTTTTCAAAAGATCAGAGTTTGGAGTAATGACCAAATGCTACTTCTACCTTCAGCCAAGAACTGATGTTTGTTAGATTGCAGCTGGATGAATTTACACTGGATTATCCAAAAGAAAACCTCTACTTAATAACAGTCATAGAAATAAATTCCTATTTTTCGCACCTAGTATATTTGTATGGTAAGATAGTCATCTGGATCTGAATTTAGTCTGAAGCATGTGTATTTTTCATTTTGTTAAATTTCAGATTGTATTTCTGCTAGCCTCTCAAGCTTGATATGCCTTCAAATATTTAATGTGCAATGATACAGTACACAATAGCACTTCCCTAACTTCCTGTATTGATTATCCAGATATCATTTTCATTTAATTCAAAAAATGAGACAGAATATTTTACTCATTCCTGAGCAAAATTCTTCCTTAGTCTTCTTTTTCCTCTTTCAGTACTTACAAGTCTTTGCTTTATCATTGACACAGGTTGATAAATTTGTTATGGAGTTCTGCACATTTTACAAAAGTGACAAGTTCACTGTGTGGGAAAAAAAAGCAGAACCTTCACCAGGCTTCAGAGCTGAGACCATCTCCTTTCCAAGGCTGTCAAATTATCCCAAGGTACTGCAGTTTATCAAACAATTTCCTTGTTATTCCCCATCAGTATCAGATGCAGAAAACTTGCCAGTGCTTTTTGTCTTATTGATTTAAATTAAAATGTAGAGTTTCTCATGAGTGAGTGGAAAAACCATCTAATGTTTCTTATTAAAATGATGTTTTGGCAAAGAACCCAAATGTACCTATGGATACTTGCTGTGTGCTTTCAGTCAAACATTAAGCTTTTGGCACAAATGCTTCCATGTTATTTTTTTATGCCATGATATGATAACACTACAATAATACTTAAATGCTGACACAACTGAAAATATTGTCAGTTAGGACTCACAGGCACTGGCAAGCTCTTTGTTATATTTGCAACCTAGCACTCTCTGTGAGCTTCACAAAGATGTTCATCACATTCCATGGAGGTGGAGGGAAAATAAAAAAGAAACAAATTGCTTTACAAAGTGTTGAGTTGGAGAGAGTATCACAACAAACGGAAGATCTGTGGCATGTCAGAAACTTTTCATTTCTTCCTTCCAGGGTTTTTTTCTCGATTTATCTCTTTAGGTGCAATCCATTTTCATTCCACCATTATGTCATCTATAATTTAAATTTATGAGACAAAACTTTAGTCTTGCCAGGGGAGCAGCTGGAGAGCTCTATTCCCTTTGCCATAGAAATGTAGATGTGCTGAATGTATTGTGTCTGACAAGGTCCGTTGAAAGTACTCCTATCTTTTCTGACAAATATCCATCAGCATGTAATATTTATTCCTCTGTTTTAGTTTCCCTGCAAATAATTGACAGTCCCTCAGCAAGGAGTGAGTTTCCTGCTGAGGCAGCACGACCTGTATGGTTTTCCCAATCTCACATCAAGTGCTCCAAAATGGAGGATTCCAGAGGTCTAATGGATAAAATGAAGGAAGCAGATGCGGTCAAATGTAGGGAAAAAATTTTTTCTCCTCAAAACTGAGTTGTTATAGTTAATATTGCTCCACAATAACAGACCTAGATCACCTTTATTGCAGGTACAAAAAGACTTTTCAGACATTTTCACTTGTATTTTATTGACCAAGCAGCCCTCATTCTTTTACAGTATAGCTGTGCAATTCAGTAGGTTTAGATTAAATATTAGGAAAAACGTTTTACTGTGAGGGAGGAGAGGCAGTGGCACAGGTTGCCTGGGGAAGTTGTGGATGCCCATCCCTGGAGGTGTGCTGGCCAGGTCAGATGGGACTCTGAGCAACATGAACTGTTTGTAGCTGTCCCTGCCTATGCTTCCAAGTTTAATGATGTAGAGAGTATCTCTGATGCTGTCCTGCAAAAACAAATATTTTCAAGGCTGGCCATGTGGTTTTGGGTAGACAATAGGAGATATATTTCCCCTTTGAAAACTGGACACCTCTCAGGAACATCCCAGGTTGGTCACCTTGAAAAGAAGCTGCTGCCAACACTTTAGGCCAGTGAAGTGACTGAGGGGACTCCTGAGGGGAAAAATATTCATATAGTTCCCCAGCATGGGGCTACATGTAGTATCAAAAATTCTGGTGAAAATGGTGCATCACTGAAGAGCACAGAAATATTCCTGCTTTTCCCCAAGAAATATCAAAATATGGCCAGTTCCTTTCTGATCCTGTCACATTTATTGCAAGTTGTGATGTAAGCCATGTAAGCTGCCAAAAGAATAGAACTATACTTTTTTTCAAGTACTAGAATTGTGTTTGGAGAGGTGGTAGCTTAAGAAATTTCTGTTGCACAGAAGCTAATGTCCTTAGTGATTGTTTCTTTAAATGTAAGTGGCATTTTAATAAACTTTGTAATAAAGTGCTCAATACACTGCTGGTATGGCAATTACTGATTATTTAGGGAACAAACTCTACATTATTGGGCAAGAAATATTGCCGATAAGTGTCTTTTATACATCTACCTCTGTACTTAAACCCACACAGGTAAACATGTCCCTTGTAACCATGGTGATAGTCCCTGCTTCCTTAGGTCAACATGTTCCTTTTAGCTCTGAAGGTCCTGCTAAGTGTGGTGCATAAAAACAATATCACAAGAATTAATTTTATGATTATTGTTTGTTTTACACTGGAGATCTCATTGAAACAAACTAACCTTGATTGCAACTGTTCTGTGCTAGTTCCATACAGCAGTCAAAAGCAATTCATGGTCTCTACTAAAAAGAGAAGCACAATGTTCCAGAAATCATGGAAAACACATTTTCAGAGAAATCAAGTTCGATGAGAAGAGGGGTTACAATAAAAAGGTTGTGAATAACCTGTCCGTATGTACATTTTAAATAAATTTGTGTCTTTTTTAAGGGCTGCTCATTGTTTTATTTTGTTGGTTTTTTTGTTCTAGCAGGGTTTTGTCCACATTCAGGAGATAGTATGAAAAAAATATGGAACAATATACTTTTATAGAATTGCTGTTATGAAATTGAATGGTTTTGCTATCAAAGTTAAGTGTAGAAACAAGTTTGGCCATACTTGGCTTAAATCTATTGGAGGTGAGGCTGAGTGTTGTGACTTACAGTAAGACCAAATTAGTAGGACCTTTAAAACAATGCTCCAACTTAGAGCATAATATTGTCCAGTCATCCCATCCAGGGCTTTTAATGGCCAGCTAGTGCTAAATAAGCTGAAAGAATGGGCCTTCCTTCACTTAATATCTAGTGGGGAAAGGTATTTTTGGGTCACTTTGTTTGTGACTCAAAACATATTCAAGTGTGTGGGCTGCATCCTTCTATGTTTCAAACTGAAATAAAGGATGCGACTCAGCAATAGTAGAACAGAGGATGGTCCATGAAGATGCCAAGGTGCACTTAAGAGTGTGTTGTTTATAAGATTTTAAAAATATAAGACCTCACAGAAACCTTTTCTACTATGACTGCAAGAAAAAAACTAGGTAAGGTTTCTGAACAAATGTGGTTTAGAGAAAGGCAGTGTTTTGCGAATTTGGCAGAGGGATGTCAAATGTTCAGGAGGAGATGGCCTGGAAAAGATGATGTCCCAAAGCAGAGCAATGAGTTAAGGCTTAGTTGTAAGTTTTTCGACTTGGTTACAGAATGAATTGACTTCAATCTTCATGCTCAGGAAGGAAAGACGTCTTTTTCTGCACCAGACACAAATGTTCACATTCAGACAAGCTATTTCTTTCGTTACTGAGAAATGAAAAGGCAAAGCTTTTCCTGAACATATTCACAGTTGGTTTTGAAGCAGAAATGAGCTTTCTGATTTTTAGTGCTTTGGCTATTAGAATAATTATCAGGGGCTAATGAGTTTTTAAAGGTTTCTAATGTGAACCTATGATTTTGGAACATGTCTGCTGTTAAAGTCTAACCAGGTTACAGACAACATGACATGATCTATGGCCTATTTCTACTAATGACTAAAACATGAAGGTACTGCCTCCTATGAATAACATACTTGTGATGGGGAGGAAGCTTTGGAAATCTGAAGTGCAAGGCTCGTGCACCATCACCAAATTGTTTCAGAAGTTTATGGAAAGCTACAATAACAACGAGCAACTAATCTCTGCCTGTGTGGTAAAATAGAGGCTTTTCATTACTCAATAATGTTGAAAAGCATAGTTTGGGTAGTAAAATTTGAGATAAGAAGCTGGATGGTTTAAGTCGTCTTTGTTTTGAGAACTAGCTGTATTGGTTTTGCATGGCCTGGTTTTGGTAGCGGGGGGCCACAGATGTGGTTTCTGTGAGAAGCTGCCAGAAGCTTCCATCACATCTGGCAGAGCCAACCCCTGACAGCTGCAAAGATGGATGTGATGCTGGCCAAGGCTGGGCCAATTAGAGGTGGTGGTAACACCTCTGTGATAACATATTTAAGAAGAAATAAAAAAAAAGTTTGTGGTGCAATTTAAATTCCAGTCAGAGAAAAGCAGGGTGAAAATATGTGAGATAAAAACATGCAGACAGGTGTCATGCTTCAGGTGTCAGAACCACGATTCTTCTGCAGGCCATGGTGGAGACCATGGTGAGGCAGCTGTGTCCCTGAAGCCTGTGGAGGATCAGGGGGGATGCAGAGATCCACCTGCCACCCATAGAGCAGCCCCCACTGAAGCGAGTGGATGCCTGGAGGAGACTGTGATACTGTGGGAGACCCATGGAGAGAGGGGCCCTCCCATGCTGGAGCAGCCTGTCTAATACCGTCCCTGCCTGGCTCCGTAGATGCACAGGCAGGTTCGGTGTTGTAGTTCAGTAGCAAAGAGACCAGGAAGGAGATTTGCTTTGCCTTCATTCCAAGAGTTTATTACATACACAGCCTCGAAGGGCAGACAGGCAAATCCAGAGAACAATGGCTCACCGAGGGTTTTTCCCGGGGCTGGGGGAAAGGCGGGATCAGGGAGCAGAAACCAGTGGGAGAGCCCCGGGGAAGTGGCGAGGAGCCAAGGCCAGCAGCCAACCGGGAAACCCAAACCAGAACACACCAACCCAACAGAGCCACGCACCCCGGGAGAAGCCCTTTGATCCTTTTAACCTCAGCTACCACACCTGTCCTTGAAGGACTCCACGCCATGGAAGAGTAACCCATCCTGCAGAAGTTTTGAGAGGACTGTTTGCCCATGGGATGGACTCGCAGTAGTTCACAGAAAGCTGGTGCTCATGAGATGGAGCCACATTAGAGAAGTTTGCAGAAAACGGTCTCCTATGGGAGGGACCCCACAAGGAAGAAACAACAGGTGATGTACAGACAAAACCTCCATTTTCTGTCTCCTTGCACTGCTGGGGTAGGAGATAGATCTGGGAAGGACGGAGGGGTGAGGTGAAGATGTTTTTAAGGTCTTAGTTTACTTCTCATTATCCTGCTCTGATTTTGTTAGCAATAAATTCACTTTATATCTCTAAGTTGAGCCTGTTTTGCTTTTGATGGTATTTAGTGAGCAATGTCTTCCAGGCCTTATCTCCAACCACATACCCTTCATTAAATTTTCTCTCCTCTGTCCAGCTGCGGCACGGGAGTGAGCAAGCAGCTTTTGTGGGTGCCTGGCGTCTGACCACCATCAACCCACAACACCAGCTTACTCTGGTATCAAGTGACACCTGTTACCATTTGGTGCTTTAATACACATAACATTGGACAGTGAGGTCAGTCCACTCCTTAGTGGATGAGTACAGGAGTTGCAATATGGTCTTCTTAAAATGAGGCACCCTGCCTGATGATCTCAACAGGACAGCTGAGATAAAATGTGAATTAGTGAATTAGAAAATAAGCGGTTTTCTCTGGAAGAGAGGCTAAAGCATCCTTAGAGTAGCTGGGGGAGAAAAAAGGCATTCCTGGTGTCTCTTTGAAAAAGGGATTATATGACTTTGGTGCGGAGTGCTGTTAATTTTGTGTCTATTGACAGTACACTTTTTCTACAAAATAAAAATATATATTAAAAAAAGTAAAAGAGAAGAAAAAAACCTTAGGTAACAGAACAGTCTGAGTGGAGTCTCATCCATTATCTCTTGAATTTTGCCACCTTTCATAACACTTGAGGAGTGTTGTTAGTTACAACTCAAAAGACACTTAATGTTGTGTCTTGCTGGTATTCACCTTAATTACTGCACTGACAGTGTTTTTGTGAGTTATGAAATGACAAAATTAGAACTGAATTTTGTCCTCTGTCACATTCACTAAACCACCAGAATAATAAAGCACAGAATACCCTCCCATGTCAAATACCAGTACATGACTGCTCAAGCTCTATCCATCTCTAGCAGTGCTTATAATGCATGAAGTGAGAAGAGCAGACGAAATCAAAAACAGAAAGAAAAAATATGGGAAAGAAGTGTCTCCTCCTACATGATAGTTTAAATTTTGAGGGGGGGCAGTCAAACAAAGTGGCCAGTAATTCTTCACCAAATGTGTCACAAATATGCTCATTCTACATAATTTCATGGAAAAAAAAATCTTTCTGTACATAAATGTTTAAAACTCATCCAAGTTGAAAGTAACCTACATACATCCGTGTAATCTATCTATATTGGACTGAAGTTCTTTGGTGCTTTGAGACTCCATTATGTTGCATGTGGTTTCCATTCTCTTGTTTTTATAGGTTTTGGAATTTATTTTAGAGCTTTTGAGACCTCTAACCATTCCCTGGCTAGGAAGACGAGGTTTCAGACGTCTCAGTTTGTTTCAGAGTTTCTTGTTTCTTATAGCAAATCTTTGTGTGTTTAACTCAGTATTAGACTTAATGTTCTTTGATTCCAAGAATCGCATCATTAACAAGCCTCATTTTTCCTTTTGCTAGCATTTACGACTCATCTAGAAATAGTGTCATTTCTCAATAAAAGACAGTTTCAATTTTATTTGGTTTGTTCTTTCTGTATTTATTGGGGGAAAAGTCCCCAGATTATAATTACTTGATTGTATTATTTTTGATGAATTCTGCTATGATATGTTTTTCTGACTCCATTTTTTTTTAAATGTTCATGGAAGGAGAGAAAACATGGATGAACTCTTACAACTATAGGATTGTTTCACAGCTTTCATCAATGTTTCCATTAGGAAATTTAATAGGCCATGCAAAATAAGCTGCCAGAATGAGACAGACCATACCATATGCAAGACCCTGTTGTGGAAGTAAATTAATATATAGTCTCTCTGAAGTTATCAAGGCCAAATCAGGAATGGTGTGTACGGAGATCAAACAAAGGCTTCCTTACCATCCACTGTATTCTTTTATTTGCTGATCTCTTGGGGAATCTAAGTTTGCATAACTTGCACACCAAAGAGATGAAAGGAGTTATTCCTGGAAATAATGCAGAGCCTTCTTTAACTTATTATTTCTTATTGTGTCCAAGTTGTATAGTTTGGGGATTTTTTTTAATCACATTTTCTATTGCTGAGTCCCTGTGAATTCAGACCTACTTCGTTAAGCATGTTAAACAACTGGAAGAAAGAAAATTAAATTTCAGTAAGCTGGGTGATGCAAATTAGGTGGTGGCTAAGCTGCATCATTCATCTAAAACCTTCCTACTCTTATACTTCTATTGTTTTCATGGGAAGAATGAACTTGAGGTTTTTCTGTATATCAGCAGAGAATAAGTCTCCCCCTTTGTACAACTGCTGTGGCAAGTTTGGTGCACCATACTGTGTTAGGTCTCTACCATTCCTTCTTGTCCTGGTTTGAAAGACAGGTGTCTGTCAAGGAAGGCGGGAGCCTCCCCTGAAATGGAAAATGAACCCCCTTCCCTCCGAATTATTATAATTTTGAAATTAAGGGTTTTTCAGGCAAAGATGTGAGGGGTGGGAATAACAGTTCTTTACTAATATATATATATCTATATGTATGACAAGGCAAACAAGCAACAGTAACTATGTCAGTAGCAGCAAACAGAACCACAAACCCAGTGCCAGCCTCTCCCGGCTGTCAGGCACCCCTCCCCCCCTTCGGTGCAGTTCCGGTCACAGCTGGCAGGGGCGGCTCGGGGTCCCGGAAAAGGGATGGACGAAAAGCTTCACAAACCCTCTGGGCGGCTGATCCCAGTGCCCGGCCGGACCCTCGGGAGCAGCAGGCTGGAACAGCAGAGACGAGCACAGATCCCGGGTGGCAGACGAGATGTATCAGACTCCGGAGCTGCAGTGGGAGCCTCGGGAGGTCTCAGCCGGCAAAGGATGTGCAGGGCTACAATGTAACGAAAGATCAAAGTGGTGGCAGAGGCAGGGCGGCTGCAGCCCGGCTCCCAGCAGGGCAGGGAAAGGTGGGCTTGGGAATCCCGGGTTTCTCACCTAGAAAGAAAACAGCCGAAAAAACAGGAACCTCCAGCTCTGACCAACTCCTTCCGAACACTGAGAGCACCAGCCAGCCCCATCGCCCCCAACCCCCAGGTGAAAAACAAGTAGCTAGTTGGACCCCCCGCCCTCTGCGGCCAGGTCTTTTGTTCTTAAGCACCCAGTAATTTGTCCCCCTGGCAACATATATGGGGAAAATTCTTTAAGAGAAAAAGAAAACAGGAGAACTCCTAAAACCCCCAACACTTCTCCTTTAGGATGATGTGCTCTATCCATGGATACAGCAGCAGCAGTACCAACCTCCTGCATGTGCCTCCTGAACCTAAGATTTCCATCTAAGACTCAGGGAGTTTTTCTCCTGCAAGTTTCCTAAACGGGAACACAAGTATTTGCATTAGGAACTCATTCAAAGGCTGAAAGGCTTGGACAGATGTAAGTGGCATTTTTTGATATCCACTATTTTAGGTTTAAAGGCACAAAACCAGCTGGCATTTAGCAACTTAGGAGCAGCTGACCTGTGATAGTGATTCACGTTCTATGACCCATGGCAATTCAAAACGAATCAGTTTTGCTTACTCACCTAATTGGCCACACTTGAAATTCATTTGCGCTTCTCCACAGCCGTCTCTGAATTCAGTAGGACTAGCTACAAAAACATGAACTACTTGGTGACAAAGAATGTTTGTTGGATCAAATCTACAGCTGCTGCTTGTGCTAGAAAACTTCATTATGTAGCACCAAATATGGTGCTGTCTTGATGTGCACCCACTTTCAGTAGAAATAATCTCTTTAAACAGAGAGTGTGTATGTATGTATTTACATCTCATGCTTGTGTTGTCTTATAAATCAGTGGGATATATAATCAGATACTTAATTGGGAGTGTGCACTGCTGAACAGGAAGTCTGTAATCATTTTATGGATAGCGCATATAATAGTGGACTACATGACATGGAAGACTGGGAATCAGTGTTTCCATGTGGTGATCACAGTGCCAAGTACACAAGTTAAATAAAAATTGCATGCTGAGACTGACCATTATATGGCAGTTTTGAAATGAAGCATAAGCTAGCTTTCTCCTCAAGAGATAAGGCACTGGTGTTGTAGTGCCCAAACACACATCAGTGGCCATAAGCAAACAGAATAAGTCACTACAAATTAAGTGAAAAATATGAAACAGAAAGGTCCCTCCGTCAGGCTGGTTTTTTAAGCATGAGGTGCTGGCCAGCCCCTGCAAGAGTTTTATGAGAAAGGCAGGGTGCATCCATCCCTCCAAATTTACATTCCTACAACTCCGCAAGCTTCCCCCACAGATGCAGTCCAGCACAAGTGGTGGAAACCAGGAAGGTTATTATTTCACACCACTGTGACTTCTGCTCCCATGGTTTGCAGGGAAAAATGTAATATTCATTATATTATATTCCCTGTTTGATATTGAATCGGTGAACAAAGGGCAAAGCATGTAATGTTGATGCTGATGACTTTCCAGGGTATCCCATAACTGATAGCTGCCGCAGACACACACAACATTGTCTAAAGATTTGCTTATTTTCTCTCTGCTGCTGTTATTTTAATGAGTTTCCATCTCAGGAGCTCCTGGCCACTTGCTCTTCCTGCTCATTTCAGTGGGTCCAGGGAGATGGTGAACAACGCCTCAGATTGACAGTGCTCCCCCGACACCATGGGGGTTTTCCACTGGAGACCATTAGCTTCACTCAATATTTCAGAGCCAGCACCACTCCTGACACAGCATGACTTGCTGCTGTGTAAGTGCCATACACACAAACTTGCTATTACCTGCACATAAGGACCTGCACATCCAAAACACGTTTTCTTATTCATACTTTCAGGAAAGCATTTCCAAATGCTTACCATAATTATTTTGTTCAAATTCTCCATTATGCTCTCTTGAAAATTGCTGCTCATTTGTTCTCCCTTCTAAAGAGCAGAACAATTTGCCCATAAACAGCAATGACCGAGATTTTCCAGAGGCATGTTTCAGCCACGGTTTTATTTGCCTAGTATCCTCTGTTTATATTGTGACTCCAAGATTTTCTGCAGACATTGATCACTGATTTTTTATTACTTTTTTGCTTGTGGTGGTGAGGGTTTGAAGCATTTTTTTTACACTGTTGCTTGCAAAGCAGCTCCTAGGACAGCAAGTCCTAGAACAGTGCTCATCATACACATATTTATCACCCTAATCTCTGCAACCAGTGCTTGTTATACTTTTCTTGACATTTTCTGGTATGCTTTTTGACATCTGCTTGCAAACTCCTGCAGCCTTTTCAGTCCTGATATTCATTTGTTTTATCTGATGCTGTTTTCATAGTCTAGATATGCAGGCTCATTGCTTTCTGTCAAGCCTTGTCTGCTCAGTCATACTGGGATAGTCAGTCCTGAAGGCTTTCTTTTTTCTCAGTCCCAAAATCTTTACAGAGCTTCTTGAGAAAAACATGCTTAGGTACCCAGGTATTTAAACTTTACAGTAGTTTTCCTTAAAAAACAAACGAAAAACCCAAATCAAAACAAACAATAAAAGAACAACAAAAACCCTGTAAATTACACACTAACCTTATCCTCCGTGGATGTCTAAGGACAGAAGCGGTAAAGTTTTGTTTTCCTACATAAATCTGACAATGTCATGGCATACTGGCACAGTGGGAGAAATGCTAAAAGGTTCCTTCGCAATGTAAGCAGTTGGATCAATGTGGGGTTTTGTGCCATGTGGCATTAATTGTCAAAAATGACCCTTTCAAACCATGGAAAACTCCAGCAAGTGTTCAAGATTTTCTGTCATCTCATGTATCAGATATCCTTTTTAGCCTCCGTTCACTATAATTTAAGATATTTGAACATTTTAAAGTTTTTTTTCTACTAGTATGCAGGTCTGTGTACTTTCTGCAAAATAACAAAACAGAAATGTATGTCTAAGCACAATATATATGTATGCAAATATTAGAATGCTAACAAGTAAAATCTTTGAGATTTTGGATAATTCTTCTCATGTGATTCTCAAATTACACTGAAGAAGTAAACTATGAAGCATCGCACTCAGATAAACAATTCACAACAAATGTTTTGACAAATCTGCTGCCTTTTATGTTTGAAATGTGTCTGTGAAGAGGTTTTGCTTTTTTTCTCATTTGTTACTGAAAATTGTTCAGCCATGATGTCTATAGGAGAAAAGCCTCACCCCATGAATCCTTTGAGTATTATTTGTGAAAATTGCTAATGTTTACAGTTTTCTTAATAACCACAAACACCATAACTGGCCACAAAGTATTTCAGCTTTTTGCACAACAGGTGGATGGGTTGATAAGCAATTTTTGTCAACATATGTATGATACAGGAATAAATGTATGTGAATTTCTGTGATGCTGCCTGCCTGCACACTTATGCAAATATATATTTGTTAGCTGACTTCCATCATTTATGCAAATTCTTAAAAACCCATGAGCATGCAAAGAAGATAGGGTCCAGAATAACACAAAACCAAATTCAGTTTTTTGGTTTTAAGAAAAGGTCAGATACTTAAAGTTCTAAACCATCCTAGACCCTAAACCAGATTCTGTAGTCTCTGGGATCATTACTATCAATTTAGACTAATACAAGTCAGCTTATTGTTGTCTGATAACATTTATAGACCAAATGCAATAATCAATAGTGTTGTATTTTTAGTATTTTTAGATATTTTGTTACAGCAAATAGTTACAAAGCACTGGTGGGCTAAGATTAAATTATTCATATACACTCATCCTTGAAGGAAAGGAGAAGGTAAGCTGCTATTAACTATTGTGAGGAAATTATGTAGTATGTTAACTAGAGAGCACTCTATTTTTCATTAATATATTGATGTACAGATGAGATTAACATAGCTCTGCACACTGAACACTGGATTTCTTTTCTTTTTTCTCTTTGTTCTTGTATTGTTATTTGACATTGATCATGAAAGGTTTACTAAAACAATCAAGATAATTTTAAATTTTATAATACTCTATGTTTTAGATACATTAATATCTAATTATTTTTTGCTTAATTTTAGTTATTAGATAATTGTAAAATATAATATTTCAATTATACTTTTAACACCTCTGGTTGCGAAAGGGTGTATCTTGTGTAGTCTGTAAAATTCTTTGGCTTTTTGTCTCCATTGAAAAATCTACCACTATCATACTTTTTCTTGTTTTATCACTTTAATCTCAGTACATTTACAGGAGGCTCATGTCCAGAACTCATGTTTTCTGTCCTTCAGAGGAATTCCCACTACCTACACAGGGCAAATTCCTGGATCAGACTGAGCTGGAAACAAGATGACTCCAGGTAAGAGCTAAAGAGACTGATCCATTCACTCTTCTTTGTTTTATTAGTCATCTGAACTCCCATGAATTTTTCACAATCTCTTCTAAGGGGAACACATCTCCAGTAAAGGCTGTGCTATAGTCACTCTTTGAAACTCAGTTTTCAAATGTGATCAAAATTTGTCAGAATGAGTCAATCTGGTTTTCTTGATTACACTCATTTTTTCCATCAGACACTGAGAGAGAAGATCTCAATTTAAATGTAGGTTCAGCAACAACTTGATAGAATATCACAGAATAGAAAACGACTGATTTTTGATACATGAAACACAAAAGCATAAGCCATTGAAAGTAAGAGTACTGTGAAATAGGTAAGTGATCTTGCAAGGTTCTCATTTCTGTAAGTGCTTCTGAAGTTTGGCAACATTTTTAATTGAAAAAGAAGTACTTTCATTTTGTTTTTCCCCTACCAAAAATTACAAGGGATCTGAGAACTTGGTCGTGTATTCTACACAGGTAGTTATTTATTTATGTATATACATTTGTATAAAATACTATATTTTCTCTCCTTTTCAGAGGCCTTCAAAAAACCCTCCTTTTTTTTTCCTCGAAAAAAAGCTGTTTTCAATATAAAGAAGAACTGACAGGGGTTTTTTCTTATTTCATAATGAAAAAAATTTTTACAGTATGAGGAAAATATCTGGAAGCAATGATGCTACAGATCTTACAGTTAGATCTGGGGGAGGTCAAATTTTCTGTAGAAAATCTGATTTTCTACAGAAACTGATGTCTCTTTAGAGCTGTAAACATTCACCTAAAATACTTTACATCCTGAGGTGAAACCAGTCACTTCCAGCAGTTGCTGAGATATCATTAATAATCATACGTGCAATAAATAACAACATCCGAATTAGCTCCTGAGAGATATATGGCTGCAAATTGCAGCAACAAATCACTGTGTCTGTAAGAGAATGATCATTACTCCAGTGTGTACAAAAGCTGTTTTAACAACTGTATGCTTTATGGTGAAGCTCACCCTAATTAGCCTTTCAGATTCCTGAGGGAAATGTCTGCAGAGCATTTGACATTGTGATGTTTGATTTAGCAGGGGGAAGGGAGGATTTGTTTCTAAACCTAGAAAGCACAGGGCCACAAACTTAGCTTTCAATTAGGTCACTTCTATTAACGGGGAAGGGAAGTAAATAGTCCTTTCAGGAAAATAGTTTGGAAGTAAATTAATAATTAATCAGTTTGGTATATGTAAATGTTTTACAGGTAGCTCTTCAGTGGCAGGACCATCTTATTATTAATTGCATGCACCTAAGTATACATGTGCAGGCAAAAATATCACTCTTGTATTTATTTCTTCCACTATCTCTATACCAGTGAAGTTTTTCTCACCCACCCACCCTGTAAACAAGTGCTGGAATTTTGTAAGGAGCTGCTGAAATAACCAAAAATAAAAGTTGGTCAAGTTTTGCTACCCAAGGTACCAGGGAGGCAGATGGAGGTTGGTGCTGATACTGAGCAATCCATTCTCTGCAAAGATCCTCGGCTGGAATCAGTCAGGTAGTGAAGTGTCCGATGGTCGTACACCCTAATGGCTTAACTGTAGGTGATTTGTTTCCTAAAGGAAATCTGAAAATCAGGGTCGAATTTCTGAAATTGCATGGATAGACTGAAGTGGTCTAAAAGAAGGCAACACACAATTTTTCATTTTGTATAACATGGGTAAACAGGCACATAAAAACTGATGCCCAGTAGATTTGAATCTGACCACCTTCAGATTGCCTCTTTTTGCAAAGCACCAACACATTTAATAAGCAAAGTGAATACACTGAGGGTGGTAGGGTAAATTCCCATGTGTTATATGATAGCTGTTACTGTCTTGGTCAGCAAGCAGGATGCCCAGGCTCACAGCCATATTTCCAGCCATCCTAGAAGAGCAGCCAAACAACAACTCGGGAAGATGGTTTAGAGCAAAAAAAAGGAACAGGATTTAAGTTACTTTCTTATCCTTTTCTTTTTTTTTTTTTGAGGGAAGGAGCTTTCCTACTGGCTCATTGAAATTGCAACCTGCCCTTTTTATTCTCTCACATTTTATAGAGAACCTAGAAACCTTTATGGAGCTATAGATTCTGTCATGATTGCAAGTTACCTGGTGTCTTTTTGTGGATTTTAAGCCGGTATTTGATACCTGTGCAAGTAATATTTGGGGGATGGTGTGAGACAGCAGTGTTACTTGCTCAGGTGTTCCAGCCATAAATCCATGTACCTCATGTTTGCAAAACAGATGTAACAGTCAAAACAGACATAAAAATCAAAGAGAAATAGTTTAGTAAGGTGTGTGTATGTAAATCAGCACTTTTTAAAAAGAGGAATTATTAGATAAGTTTGCTGCTTTACTGCCTATTGCTCTTTACCAAATCATATTCCCTAGAGTAAAAAAATTATGCATTTTCACTGCATGCCCTGACAGCTCCAGCTACAATGCTGGAGTTTTTGAAAATCCAGCTACAGTTTTTGAAAATCCTTCCTAATATGTTGGCACTCTAAAATTATGCTAAGAGCTTATGAACTAAGGAAATGTAGTACAGTCTACTTTTGTTGTTTGCTTGAAATAAATCCTTCTTCTGGAGACAGAGGAAGCATGTAACTTGAAAACATTTGTTGTAGTTTATGTTTGCCTACTACCCTAAATAATTCTTGTGATTGAATTGACCCAATTCCCACTTCTGACTCCTCCTTCTAGACCCCATCAGGTTTTATGTTTGTTTATTTTTATAAAGACCTGATGAAGATTTTGAAGAAGTTGAGATGGGGATTATTGTATTTTAATATTTCAGTAGCATACAATACTTTAAAAGGTATGTGTTAAACTCCAAACCATATATAAGCATGGTTCTTGTGCCTTTATTTTTATCGAAAGTGGAAGCACCTTTGTTATTTAGGGCAAGTGTATCTATTAGAGGAAAACTGTGATGTAATTGAAATGGAACCATTGATATCCTTTGCAAAACAATTATGGACTCATTTAATAGGTTTTCTTTCCTCCCCCCTGCTGTATTACAAAGTGACACAGAAATGTAGATTAAGTGGATCACTGACTGCTCTGGAGAGGTAGTTCTGATCATATCTTTAGTATAGTTTTCTGAAATGCACAATGTATTTGCCCAGGGGAAATGTGATAACTTGTAAATTGATAAGTCTATTGTAGTGAAAGGCATAAATCTTGCTGTTGGGGAGGGAGTTGTAGGTAGGCTTGGGAGAGTATCTGAGCTAGAATTTGCTCCTGAGAGCTGAGGCTCTGAATCAACAAGCACTTCAGCATGCATACAGGTCCCTCTGAAGCCAGCCAGATGCAATACATGCTTAAGTGCTTTGCTAAATAAAGGTGGGAACTAGTATGTTTAGCTTTTAACACATGCTTAAGCAGTCTTTTCTAAACCAGGGCCCAAGTCCCTTAAAAAGAGAAAAAAAATTATACACAGATGCCCTGGCACCACAAGCTAGTCAACTTATGAAGAGTAAGTTTTTCCACAACAGAATCAGCAGGAATTATTATTAAACACAGTCATGTCAACAATGCATAGTGTGGGGCTGTGAGCCAAGTGGAAAACTGTCTTGTGCTCGCCAGTCTGCTCAGAGAATATGAGGCTCCCCAACACCAAAGCAAAGATAGGGGCTACAGAATGAAACTGATAAGTAAAAACGGATGCCAATAAAAATCCAGAGGCTTTCTGAAGTGCATGTGAGTATACATGAAACTGGAAACCATGTTGATTATTAAAAAAAAAGTTTTCTTTTTCCTTGACTTGGGCCATTTAAGTGATTACTGTATTTCAAGGTGTGCAAAGGAAATCTGAGACTGTTTTTGCTAGTCCACAATCCTCTGGGTAATGCCCTTGCTTGTCCTTTTCCTTGTTCTTTTGCGTGTCAGCAATTATTGACCTCAACCTTCATTTTTGATGAGCTATATAAAACATTAATAAATGATGAGCAAAAAAAATGTTGTGGCGCATGATAAAATCACCCGTATTACAAATAAAATGTTCACTTCTGAGATTGCCAGCTATTTTTACATTCAGCACTCTAAGTGTTTAAACACAGTAGTGCTTTAAATGAAATATACACGAAAATCCATTAACAACTGAGGTTTTGATAGAAATGGGTAAGAATTTTGGTTCTGTACTCAGGACTGGTAAAATATGAGTGAGGAAAATACAGATATTTCCTTAGTGAAAATTACAATGATAGACACTATGCTCTGGTTTTAAATAGAATATCTAAGGTAATTAAGTCAAAGGCAGAACTGGATTTTATATTTGAGTAAAAGTATCCCAGGGGAGGGGAAGAAAAGATTTTACACAATATTCCCTTTGTGAGAGAAAAGTCTTATTCGTGTTTATTCCTTGTGTCATATGTTAGTTTTTGTTTAGTTTTGTTTTCCTAGAAGAAGTAACAGTATCTCTGCACAACATGCACTTTCTCCAACAAAGTAAACGTACAGAGCCACTGAGGCTGCGCCCAACATGGTCTTGCTGTAAATATGTGTTGCAGAGAACATCATTAGACTGTCAACAAGGGTATGTTCTGCAAAAACTCTGAAGGTTTTGGGCTATGGCAAGTCTTCCTACAGGATCTGGATAGAGGCAAATAGTACTTGTCTTAGGTCTGAGAGTATTTTACTTCAAAGATCTGAAAGCTTAGTTTGTATGTTGTGTTTCAATCTGACCTCCTTCCACAGTTCACTTTAGGAATTTGTTAAAAACAAAAGAGATACATGACTTTATTTATTTTGTGGCACTAGCAGTGGCCAAACTAGGCTGCTCTGGCTACCAGACTCCAGAGGAGCCAGCAGTATGTGTCCCTACTGGGACCCAGAGGCACAGACAGCTGTGATGATCCCTGGACATCCAGGTGCACATTGTCACAGATTTGTAAGGCTAAACCCATCTTCCTCAGCAGAATGATCTCTTTGCTTCACATCTTATTTCTTACACTTCTCTTCTTACAAGGCAAGCCTGCCAATGTACACCTTCCTCCTTAACCCGTGACCTCCAACTCAAGAGACAGACAGCAGTCATGAAACAAAAGGAGCTTTTTTCCCCCCAACATGAAGGAGCCAGATATACACTCTGGTCAGAGCTACCTGAGGGAAAGGAATCTTGGTTCTCTGTCCCCTCACACTAGGAGGGAGAGGCAAAGTTTAGATCCACAAATGCATCTCCACTCTCTTTGCCTATCCCTAGCTGCTGGAGGCAGAGGAACACAGGCAGGAGAAGTCCTGTGGGACGCTCCTACCTCTTCTTCACAGCAGAGATGGAAGCAGGTGCATCAGGAAGGTTTATGAATTTATAATATTCTGTTGTTGCCAGGCAGTGCCTGAAATTCTTCAAAATGGAGCAATCTGGGATGTTTACTCGGTGATCATTTTGTAGGAACTTATTCCATGAGATAATATTGACTTAGGTGGATAATTCAGCTTCTTTTTTTAATTTGTTTGGGAGGGATGAGAGCCTTGCTTTAAAAGCATGAGGGATAGACTGGATCCTGGTTGTGTGCAAGTGGATCTCTATAGCTGGGATTAAGTGCAGACTCCTGGGTCCATCTCTCTGCTGCAGCTGAGCCCTTGCTCCATGCCAGGCTGAGACATAGGTCATCCCCTCCACTGGTTCAGGCTACTGTGTAAAAAAGCTTCAGTGCATGCCTCAGAAGACAGCAAGGGTGCATTTCATCCCTCACAGAATGGGTAAAGGACTGGGATCTGGCAAAGGGCCATGCCCAAAGCAGAAGTTAAACACAGACATACACCCTTAAAATGCATATTCTTTCATTATGGATATTTGCAGTCTGAAGTTGCTTCATTGTTACTGGTTAAATTTTTGTGAATCAGTCTTTTTTTTGAGATCACAAACTGTCCTGAAACCTTTCATGTGGGCAAATGAGCAATGCTGTAGCTAACCAAGTAAAAAAAAAAGTAACACAGTGTGGCTAAGTTTAGGCACCTAAATCCATATATAGGTTCCTAAAATTAAGTCTGGTTCTCAGAAGGTCATAATTTTTTGAGAAGGAAGTTAGTAATTTGGGTAGCTAGATGTAAACTGAGGCCTCTGAATTTAGCTGGTTGTGGAGCAGCATTTTTGACTTAAACCCAAGCCTTTCTGCCTTTGGAGAATACATCCTTGCTGGAAATGCTAGAAATTTGTATGTACAGTGTTTTACAGACGTGTTCTGTTCTTCATTTTTCCACAAAGAAACAATGATTAAAAAAAAGAGTCTGTGAGGTTTCTAAAGTAGAAGATAATTAATGTAAATCAGTCCCTAGAAACAATACAGGCTTATTTTCACATTTGCTTAGGATTAAGCTGCTTCCACAAAGTACTTCCACATGTATGCTAATTAGTTTTATAACAAAACCAACCATCCCACAATGAAGAGTGAAGACAAAAGTCTTATGAACCATGCCTTATTCAATCAATATTTATCTCCCTGTTCCAGGCCAGCAGGATTCCCTTCGGGGTTAGCTCCTGCTGAGCACTATAGACCTCCATCGCTCAGCACCTGACCAAGCCAAGAGACCTCTGAGTGCTTGGGAGTGGATAAGAAACCTCCTCTGATATGATTATTGTCAGGGGAAAATGGTATATTCTCACTAGTTTTGACTTATTTTTTTAAATCTTTACTCCATTTCTGCTCCCGGGACCTGCTTCTGTGTGAGTGGTCTCTCTGTGTCAGCTGTGACGTTATGTTCTTATAAACACACACAAGCCCAACCTTCCATTTTTGCTGGATTTGTTTGCAAATACCATAAACAAAACCTGATGGGACATCATTGTAATACCTTTGTTGTATAGCTGATGCTAAGGATGAAGCCAAGTGAGAATTTGATGGCAAAGGATCAGAAGAGCTGTGATAGACTGGTGTAGCCCATTCTGCTTGCTCTCTCTTACTGCCTAACTTTGCTCTGGCAATGTAACAATTTATGTCTCTTTACTGTAAACTGGATCTCTAAAATGACTAAGGTTAAAGATATCCTCTTTTCTGGAGGGGTAATGAAAGGGAAATTTCTACCCAGCCTTGCCCAGAAAGCCAGCACATAATCTAATGGAGCCCTTGGGAAGATGAGAAGCTCTCACAGTCCAATGTGGTCTCGTAGTCATACCCATAAGTGCACTTTTTCTTGTGTCCTTTGTCACTTTCCAAATTTCTAGTTCCTTCATAACATGAGCATCCACCTGATACGTTGCAAACTAAGAGTTTCTTTAATGGAAACCAGAACATAGGATCAACTGCTGAGTGTGCAGGTATTATCTACAGATGGGCTGCACACCTACCCAGGAACAAGAGTTATTCTGGTTGCTATCATATAATTTCTGCTTCCTCAGACCTTTTCTGTTGTTCTTTTATAGAAACACCACTCTTTGAAGGACCAAAGTAATACAGTTCCCTCAGAGGCAGGATAAACATGTATACTACGAAAAGAAACTACCATGAAGTTTTTTCATACCATTTGGTATGTCACACTCATTAACTGCAAATTTAAGGTAATATCTGAGACCTGCATCTGCATCCTACTTCCTGAATGCGTCTGATTTCTGTGTTCAGCATGCATAGAACATAATACTATTTTGATATTTTGACAAAAGTTAATAATTATTGAAGATCTCATCCCACAATTGCTGTATACACAAATCATATTTTGAGTGCAAATCAGGGTGTGTGACTTCTTTATAGAGTGAAAAGTGATCCTGCCTTATCAGACATCTGTCAATACTGCTATTTCTGAACTTCAGTGGATGCTGCATTACACAGCCACTTTGGTTTTTGTTATAAAGGCAATTTCTTCTGCAGCTCTTCAGCTGACTTTCTGCTTTTGGTGGCCGATAATCTTTGTTGTCAGTGCCTCGGTAGACATGTTATTTCCATCAGCACAGCCTCTCTGCCATAAGCATCAGTCTTCCACAGAAGCTGTTATGTTCTGTGAGATGTTCCTAGATACACTCTTAGAATCTCACATAGACCTGTTTCTGGGGGTGGTTGCAGCTTACCAAAGACAAATTTGGTACCAAAAACAAAAGACTGCAAAGGCAAATGGAAAGTGTGCTCTGGTTCACTTTTGTTAGTTCAAGACTCAAGGGTGTCCTGGGTGAAAGGTATCAGTAACAGCATACTTAACTCCTTGAGATTTGTTCTGTGATTAATCCAGTGTGCATCCACTTCATGCAACCTCTCAGATCCCAAAATGAGGTAATTTATTAGAAGAATATATGGCTGAGAAAATTGCTAGATGATGAAAACTGTGCGTTAACATCTATGTTTTTTGGGAGATAAGAGGCTATAGACATGAGGGCTAAGGTCAAATAAAATTTTAGATCACAGTATTTCCATCTGCAGAAGATTGTACAGAGGATTCATGAGTGGAAAGGTGAAGGAGAAACTTTTAGAAGCTGCAATAGACAACAGCAAGGGGTCAATGTTTGGTCAGGGTCATGTTTAAACAATGGGATACACTCGTCTATGCACTGTATAACAAATAATGTTTCTGTAATTACAATTATGGTTTTAACTGCATATATTTTTTTATTAAGCCCTTTCTATTTCTGAAACAAGAGCAGCTTTTCTTTGTGTACCTTAAGCTATCTCCACAGCAGTGCAAATCAGGGCCAATGGAGCACAAATCTAAAAGGATAGTGAGCGGGGTACATAGCTGCAACCTGTTTGTGTGTAGCTGTGTAGATGTGCATTTTGAGGGTGTGGAATTTGAGGAGGAGGGCAGAAACCAATTACAGCCCCCATCAAACTTCAGCTTGTAATATGAAACAGGACGTATCTTTGCACAAGAGGAGGAGTGTTCCTCAGGGATCTGTGTGCATCCCAATGCAGTACCTTCATTTTGAATCATTTATACTATAGTGGTACCACTTCCACGTATAAGCACCTCTTAGGCTGGAATGAACTTTTCCTCTTAGCTGCCTCCTGGTAAAGCACCTATCTTCTACAGGAAAGATAATATTTTCTCTCCTGCTGGATCAACATAATGGGTGAAGGATTTACTTTACTCTGCACGGAAAAAGTACACCTTAATAAAGAATATTTTTAAAAAATGGCCACTTCATGGTTTCATTTTCATTTTCTTTTTTTCATTTTTTCTTTTTTTTATTTTTTCTTTTTCTTTTTTCATTTTTTCTTTTTCCTTTTTTCATTTTTTCTTTTTTCCTTCTTTTTTCTTTTTTTCTTTTTTTCTTTTTTTCCTTTTTTCCTTGTTTTTTTTTTTACAGGAATGGATGCTACTTTCAGAAGATGAGAGCAAATCCACCACCTGGGAAATTCAGATACTTACTCAAGGTATAGAATTTTCTAAGATATCCTGCAGGGATTTTTTTTTTAAAAAATTAAACACTAGCCTCGGTGCAGAGGTTGACGTGATTTCATAGCACAGCAGGAAGCCCATCACAATTTAGAATAGTTTTTAATCTTATACTTGGTATCAGAAACAGCTGCATTAGGGCGGACTCAACCTTGGAGGAGATTAGCCGAGTGAGGTCTTAAGGGTGCATTTTCAGAGTGGTGCCTAGTGATTTAGCCACATGACTCCTATTACTTTAAATCACTAAATCACTAGGCACCACTCCAAAATATTACTCCCAGAGCCGCTCTCTTAAGGAACCTTATGGAGCATTTACATTGAACAAGTCTGAAACACCTGGATAGCACTATTTGCCTTAGCTCACTCCTAAAATGGTTTTCTTTGCAGTACTGCACTTGATTGATTAATTGAAAAGTCTTATGTGGCTGTTTTGCACCCTGCCATTTATATTTGAATTTGTCATCTAGGCTTCAAATAAGATTTTGTCAGAAATGCGGAGTTACATATTTTTTCCATTTGCCTTTATTCAATGTACATTTCTTGGATTTTAGATACATGTTGTGAGCATTATTAACAAGCTGGTGGATACTTGAACATCTTTCTGAACAGAACTAAAGCAGCAGATAAGGAAATGTGACTATTTAAATTGAACAACTATTTTCAATTTTTTTTCCTGTGTGTAACAATTAAAACACCTAAATCTAAGTCTTCTATTTCAATGTAAACTGCCCTATCCATTTTAGACTAATAATGCATTTAACTGCTTGACACATCAGCTGGAATGATTAAATTATGTAGCAGTAGAGATATCTCTGGAAACAATGACAGGTGGGACAAACCTACCAACAGTATTTTGAAATGGTGGAGGGGGAGAAGTATTTTCAAATGTTAAGACATCGGCATCAGTCTCACCATTGCGAAATACAGCTTCGAGTTTATAAGATTTGCCATTCAACCACCATTTCTTGTCTTCAGTGCACTCTTTTCAAATCTGGACTGAGAGGTGTGTGTTTGTAGATGTGAATATGTATATACATATGTGAGTACACAGAGAGACCAACATCTTGCATATCTTGTTTTATTAGAAGGATACTTAAGTGCTGTCCTGCATGTTCAATGCTAAGACATTGTGCCTAGCTAAGGTGGAAGCACAGGGAAAGAGGAAGACCCCTCCTGGAATGAACACAAGTCCCTGCTGTTAAGTATATCATGGTGTTTTTCCTTTTGGATCAGCCTATCATATTTGCATTTCTCTCCTTTACAAAATTGTAGTTCAGAATTTCTTAGCTAATCAAGACTCACTGGGGCTTTTTTTTCAACTTTTTTTTCAGGGAATTGCAGTCTAGTCAGTGTCAGGACTGGGCTGAGGGTTTGAGCGATTTTAGAAGTACTCGCTGTGCTCCTTCTTCCTCTTCTAAGACTACTGTTGGGAGAAAGCTGAAGCCAGCTTTCCTCTCAGTATTTCATTAGTCTAGAAGCCATGGATACACATTTGTTTGAAGCTCATTTTTTGTTAGAAGAGGCCTCTGTGTTCTTTTCTGTTACAGTAAGGCTGAGAAACCCACTCCCACAAAGTTGAAATATTTGTAAGAACAGCTCTAGAGTCACCCAGAACCTAGTCAGAGTACATCAGGGTGCAAAGTCACTGAGGGTTAGACCTCGGTACTAATGTCGGATCATAGAATCACAGAATCACAGAATCATTAAGATTGCAAAAGACCTTAAAAATCACTGAGTTCAACCATTAACCCAGCACCATGGTGTTCACCACTAAACCATATCACCAAGTGCCATATTCACACAAGTGTTGAACACTTTACCACATCCCCAGACAGCCTCTTCCAATGCCTGATCACCCTTTCAGTGAAAAATTTTTTCTGATATCCAGTCTAAAGTTTTTCTGGCACCACTTGAGGCCTTCTTCTCTACTTCTGTCCTTTGTTCCCTGAGAGGAGAGACTGACTTCTATCTGGTTACAACTTCCTTTCACATAGACGTAGAGAGGGATTTTGTCTCCCTGGAGACTCCGTTTCTCCAGGCTAAACAACCTCAGCTGCCTCAGCCACTCCTCATAAGTCTTGTGCTCTGAAACATGCATTTTGCACCATTGGGTTTTTATCAGGAAAACCCCAGGCAAAAAAATTTGGGTCAGCCACACTAAAGCCTTATCATTTACCTCCTGAAGAACATCTTATGCTTGCAGATACTGTTTGATGTCTCTGCTGATGAAACAGCACAAAAAGTAGGCAACACTCGTCGAGGAGCAGTTGCTGAGAGTATCAGTCCTGCTGAGGAAGAATCAGAAGGCATAAGCTGTAAGCAAGCTGTCCTGTTACGTAATTGGATGATCAGTGGAACACTCACATGTCTAAGCACTAAAGGTACATTTCTGCTTCCTTCAGGGTCTGACTAAGTTTTCTTGCCTGGCTCTCTGCTGGTTTTGGAGCCACAAAAGGCACACCCACTAGGAAGCTGGGTGTATAGTTGCTTCAAGATGAACAACTTGAAATTTCTAGTACAAAAGCATTGAATTCCATTACAGAATTAATTTCTCCAGCAGATGAGGGTGATCCAAGCTGGGTTTTCCATGCTCAGTATTAAACATTATCTTTTCCTTTTCAGTATTGAACCTATTTTTGCACATCTTGATTTATCCAACCTTGTGAATCACAGGGTTCTAAAAAGATACTTGGTCCTAGTGGAATTAAAAAGTAATTATTCCATTCATCTAAAGGGACAGGAAGAGACAAGTCTGGTAATTCATTTCTTATACTCTTCACTGGTTTTCCTCTTCTGAGGCAAAGGCAGAACCAGTTGTCTTTCCCCTCTGTGCAAGGCTCCATCTTAGTCTAACAGCTATTCAACAGCAGCAACCTCCTGAAGTAGAGGTCCACAAGACACTTCCCTCTTTGCAGAAAGCCCATGTGCTCTCATTAAAGCATTAGGTATGATACATCCTCTGTGTTACTTTTCCCAATTAATCAAATTCAGCATTCACCAAACCTAAACTTATTCACTCTGCAATCAGATATAATTGTAAAAAAAACCTGTAATTTTATTATTGATTTCTTATAGGGAATTCAAGGAAAACAAGAACTACATCAGAAAGAGCCACGAGATAAGTTATCCATAGCTGTCCAAATGTTGAACTTTCTTAATTTATTTCCAATAAATATCAGATTGCTCTGGTTTCTAGCATTATTTTTAGAAAAAGCCAAACAAACAAACAAAAATACTTTGCTCAAGACATAAAGAGGAGAAATTGATTAGGCCTTTAAAGAATTTTAAATTATTGGAATGGTCCCTGTCTACACAATGAGAGAAAATTCCTACTTCTCTGAAGTGAAAGTTATGTATTTAGTAGTTTCTCTACACGGAATATATAGTCTATTAACCATGTCAGAATACCACCTTTAGTTTAGGTCTTTGTGTCTAGCAAACCATTTATTTTAAACTAAAGATCTGTAAGAAATTTTTTTCTTTTTTTTTTAATGTTTGAGGGAATGATGTGTTTCAATATCAGAAAAATCCATTATTATTTTTTGTAAGAAAAGTTTCAATTCCTTGAATTAAAGCAAAGCACAAAAAAAATTTGTTTCCCAAACTGAGATTCCATAGTATTCCCTTTGAAAACTGGAAAGATCAAAAACCATCTGGTGGTTTTGAAAATAAATACGGTTCTTAGGCTCACTAACCTCTGTATTCTCCCACAGGCTGACCTGACAAGGCACTGAAAACCCTGGGAGACACTGGAAATTTGGTGAATGTCCTTGGAAATGAGGAGCCAGAACTTCAGAGCTCCTTTTCAGGCGGGCTGTTTGGAAGTGCATAAAAGCGATCAGTATTTAAGGCCAAGGGTTTTGTGGGTTGAAAGGAGTCCAGAATCTACTGACTTTTAGAATTACGTAATTCCATTAAATGTATCAGCAGGAAGAGAGGTCAATGCATTGGTAGGGAATCTGGGAGGAGGATGTGAGTAGTCTCCATAGATATTAGTGCAGTAAGGTCAGGAGGCTGAGTAGATCTACTGAAACCAAAGAAAATTTTAGTATGTCTGTAGATAGGTGTAAATATGTAAATAATTAATTTTGGTGGCAGAAGGTATGTAACTATCAGAGCAGTGAAACTCTGAAAGAGACTTCCAATTACACACAGAGGAGTTAAAAAACCTCCTCTGATATGTCAGTGCCCAGGTTCTAAACATAATGGGGCAGAGGATGGGCTTGATGAACTGTGATGAGCTCAATGAACCTTACCACCTTGTGTTCAAAAAGGTACATCAGTTTCTCCAAATCAGCATTTTCCTGCAATGATGCTGTCAGATTTCCAAGTTGCTCTACTTACATGTCAACAGTGTGGGTGAGTCTAGAGGATTCTGACAGCTATTGGTGGAGAGACTTCAGTAGATAATCGCCTTCTTATGCATCATAGGAAGAAAATCCCACTGCAGAGCTAAGCAACTTGATGAAACCTTTCAGTTTGATAATGGTCATTTTAAAGGCTACATGAACTCAGGTGGAATTTGGCAGGGCTTGAGCACTGAATTCCATTACAAGTAAGCATTTGAAAAGCATAGATTTTACAAAATATTCCCTTAAAAAGGACAAAATTTAGCTGCTACAAAACTTTCATCATCATGACCTCTCTGTGCACAAATAGTGTCACACAAACCTAAGGACATGGTAAAGAGCACTGTCATCTTCCTCAGTCCATGTGTTTTAATTTACTTCAATTGGAAATAAGTGTGTAAGAAGTGGAAAGGAGGGGTGGAGTCATTCTAACCTGGGTTTGAATCAAGAGTTTGGAAAAAATTCCACAAAGCCTTTCTGCTTAAATGTACCCAATGGGAATTTTGCATTCATTTTAGCAAGACGTATCCTGGTATTTGTAAAGCTGTGATGTACTAAATTAATTCCCTCCGAGGAAATTGAAGTGACAATTGTGTACCTTGGACTTTTCTGTGAAAATATTGAATCACTAATTGTATAAGTGATATGCCTTGAAAGAGTTTCTCACTCCTGTACTAAAGTAAGATCTTTACTGAACATTTCTCACTGGCAAGAATATGTGTCAGACAGTGGAATGTATCTTATTTATTTAGTCATAATGTCACCTAGAGTTTCTTGCCATTAATTTAGGATTTCTAAGAAACCATAGTCTCTCCATTTTTGAACATAAAAAAAAATAAATGCAAGTGTGGAACAAAATTTCAATAAAGTAATGTAAAAATAAAACTTGACTTCATTTATGACAACAAAACCCGAGGTCTACACATTCATTTTAAGCTTTCAGAGGAGGGATGTTTCCAAAGGTGAGTTACTTTAGTTTGCCAGTCATGCCCAGAGGGGATGTTTCACTGGCAACTACAAACCTAGGAATATTGGAAATACTGGAAGAAGCTTAACAATAATTCACCTACTTTCTCAAGAGTGTTTTTCATTCTTTTAAAGCCTCTGCATGAGAAACACCAGCAGAAAGAACTTTTCCAAAATTTTATTTCCCTGTCATTAATGCTTCATCCTTCTCTGGAGTGCTCTGAAAATACTGGTCTTAAATGGAAGAGCACACCAAAATCCTTTCACCAATCTTGCTGTGTTCAATTTTCTCTTATGCCTTTTCCTCTCATCACACCATTCCTAAATTTGACCAGCAGCATTGTTCAGGACTACCTGATGTTCTGTGGATATGCCCATACTTATATGCCCATAAATTCCTGTGAATACATTCAAGTAATCCATGAAGATAAGCAGACATAGCTGTCAGAACAGGTCCACTGCAGCCCAAAACACCTATGATCACAGTGCTGCTGATTTTTGTGTGTTATTTATAAAGAAATGAAAAATGTATTTTGAGTAAAAAATCATTATTGTGGTGAGTGTTTGGAAGCGCTTATTAAAGGAACATTTGTTTGTGTTGTATAGATAATGCCCTACTTTACATTCATGAACCTTGACTGGAACCTTAAACCTTTGCTCCAAAAAAGCAAAAGTGGTACCATTCCCACTGATGTCAGTGAAACTTATATTTTTGAGTGAAATATATTCTTAATTGTTTGTTGGACACAGAACTTCCATGAATTTTGTACTGCGATTGTTTAAAATTTTAACCTACCTGAAGATGCTTTTTTGGATCATGGAATATTTATATGCCATGCTAAATTCTTTAGGCTCTTAATCTGACCATGTCCACTGCATTCTACCATGAAGTAGTCCCTTCCCTGATGCAGAGAAGGCCTAAGCAGTAATAAAAGGCCAAGAATACCCAAATACTAGTATGATGCTTTTTTATACCTGAACCTATGGTAATGGCAGATGAAAATCAATGAGTTCCAGCTATGAGAACTTTTACAAAACTCTCTGCTTGTGTCTGTGACGAGAAAGCATAACTCCTGTGTCCCAGAAGTGTTGGGCTGAAGTAATACAGGACCACTTTGGCTGCCTCCCTGAAAACTGCTGAGTGGAAGAGAAAGGACCACAACTTTCAGTGGCCAAAGCTACCAAATATTTCTAATCTGCTGCTTGTGCAAGGTGAAGAAGAAATGAGTCAGCTAATTTATCACCATGTAGCTTTGGCTGTTTCTGTGTTTCCCCTTTTGTGTTCACTCCTTCTCTCTTGGTAAAGGCTTTAGGTCTGGTACTAATCAATAAATCTGAAATTAAGAGATTAAAAGAAATGCTACCAAAATGCCCCAAGCCTTATCTGATGGCACTTTTCCTTCTCTGAAGACAGCATGGAAGTATCATGCTCTGTCCTAAATTAATCAATGTGTTATTTTCTTGTAAGGCAACTTGGTTTTGGTAAGAATTATGTATATCAGAGGCTTCTGTAGCCTAACAAATGAACAATGGAATGTTAAGAAACTGGTTTTGTAACTCTTCTGATGTTAATGTTTGCTCATCCTAGGTCTAGACCAAACCTGTAGCTGTAGTGTGCATAGCTGAGATGAATGGGAATGATGGCAGTACATTTGATGAATCCATTGGTTCTTTGTTTAGCTGAAAATCCAGCCTTCCAAACAATTTAATGCAAGCTTGTGTCTTCAAATTATACTTTGTATATCTTAGAAGAGCTATCTGAAAACCTTCAGTCACTGAGCCTTCTTCAGCATCACCTGATGATGTTCATAGATCAGAGTACAACTGGCCATAATTTTCATTCTAGTTTATTACTTTTATAATTTATTTTCTTGATGATTTTCATGGCAAAGGAGGCTGATTTCCCTGTATTGAAACATTTTTAAAAGTGTCAATTTCAATTATATTTAGGACAAAATAAAAGTGGAAGACAGAACTGTGGTAATGAATTTTTCTGCTCTGGCAAAGATACAACTGAACATTTTGATTTTTTATATCAAAGTGATTTTGTTTAGCATGCATTATAATAAAATGCCTCATGTGTGCTGAAGCAATGAAAGTCACAAAGAAATGTTAAAAAAAACCCCAAATGAACAATCTTTATTTACCCCAATTATTGTTAAAATAAGTGTTTATGAAAGGTCCTAGAAATCTTGGGTAGTTAGAGGTTAGGCTAAAGGGATTAGGACCAGTTTGTGACACAAATGGCACACAGGAGAATGATGTAGATGATGCTTTGCTCCCGTTCAAAGCACAGGTCAGATGACATGGTCAATGTTGACAGTAGGCATGGATGAAGAATGAAGCTGCACGGGTCAGGAAACCTCCAAGAAACTGTAAAATGGCTATAAACCTGGTGTAAAACATTGACTTGGTTTCATCTGTCACTTCTTGATGAGAAACTTTTGTGTTGCCATACTTTCTCTTCCATGTTAACAGTTATCTCAGAAGTGGCAGAGCAGGTTCTCCCACTGCCATTCTTCCTCTGCCAGTTTGACATTCCCAAGGGAAGAGGCCTGTTCTGACTTGGCTTCTCATCTGGGAGCAGAGCTTATGCCTTTGGATTTAAAGAAAGAGACAATTGTGCTGTTTCTGCACCACTTGTACCTTTAAGAAAAAAATTTGCTTAGTGCTGAGCTTACCATAGTTTTAGACTCAAAAGGTGTTGAAAACATTGGTTTGTTCATAAAATAGCAATACTAATGTCCCTCTGATTTCTCAGCTCTTTTAACTGCAAGTACTAGTTTAGTCCTTAGATGCTGGATGCTTCTCACTTCTGATTCAAAATTATAACCCTGAGATTGTTTTTATGATAGTGGAAAAAGCTGATGGAAAAGATACATTCAGTAGAGAATTATCTCATCAGTTTCCTAGTGTTCAGTATTTTCCCTACTACTCACTTTTAGCTTGTAGTGTTCGGCATATTGATTAGGCAAAACACGTATTCATGCAAATAGACTGCTACATATATGTTAGAAAACAAAAAAGCCCCTTTGTAGAAGACTGCACATTATGTACATGCATTTAGTGCATGGAAAAGTTTAAACTGACTTCTGGATGTTCTGGTACCCTGAATCAAACAGGAAAGTGAGAAAAATATCTCATTCAGTATCTGATATATATTTAACAGTGCTCCCCATCCTTTGCTGAGTCTTGTGTTTTTTTCAATGTCCAAAGTATTCTCATCTTCACTTCTTCAGAAGTCTGCAATTTCCTGCTGCTCTCTCTTTATCAGTGTGAGAAGGAAAGGAGCATCTGGTTGGGGAAAAATAGATAGCTTGATAGTCTTGCTGTATTTCTTTGGAAAGGCATTAAAATGTCATAGCAGTATGTGTACAATACGTACCCTCAGATGATCTGTCAGTTATGTAAAGACTCATTTTGCAGAATAACACGGCTGCTGTCAATATGGAGTAGAAGCAACATTTTTTAAAATGCCATACCTTATATTTAAACACCTGGAAAGCTGAAGAAACTCTCTGTGCTGCAGTTTCCAATTTGTTACCTTCAGAAAATGACGATTCATCATTCCTTATTGTTGCACAGCATTATATTGTGAAGTCATGGTTGTGGGGGTTTTTGGGTTTTGGGGTCTTTTGTGGGTTTGGGTTTTTTGAGGATTTTTGGGTGTTTTTTTTTTGTATACTTTTGTATATATTTGTATATATTTTGTATATTTTGCTTTTTGGGTTTTTTGTTGTTGTTTTTTGAGGTTTTCTGTTTGGTTGGTTGGGGACCTTTTTTTGGTTTTGTTTTTTTGGGGGTTTTTTTGTTCATTTAACCTGTAATTTGAAGGTAAAGTTTTGGCTTGTTGGGAAACATTTTGATGCAGAATTTTGACTTTGAGATGTAACAGCCTTTGGTTCTGAAACTGCTTAGACATCATGATGAAAGGCACATTTGATACAAGATTCTTAAGATAATGCAGTCTGCAATTCTTTCCAGAGGATGAACTTGTATTTCCTGTTTCACAATACTGTGGGTTGGAAATTGCCATCTAGACAGAGAGATTTATGTTGCTATTAAGTGTTTTAGGTTTTTTTGTGACTTAATGGTATTATTTTCTTTTCTTTACGAAGGTACATTATTGTGTTCTCTTCCATTTCCCATAAATATGTGTACAGGTACTGAAAAGAGAAAAATAATCGAGGACTTCAGGACATCTTTGGCTTTTTTTTTTTTTAAGTGACATTGATTGATCTTTCTTTATCTTGTCTATTTTTCTTGAAATAGCTTCTGAAAAATTGCATAAGGACACATTCTTTGCTTAAGAGCAAATACTTCTGCTTTCAAAATGGTAAAAGAATGGCATGCAGAGAAAAATTCTCCCCCTCACTTGAGCTCTAAACTGCCATCAGGACAGACTGCAGCCAAAAATAAATATGAATTTCTCTTGTCTTAAAAGCTTATATATTTTACCATATTATCTTTAAATGTAAGGTGCTTAAATGACTCTCTCTATCATGATAATCATCCTTGTGTTTTTACCATATATTGTGAAGAGAAAAAAATGCTGGGGCATTTTAACAATACTTTCCATGAAATGTTCAATTTTTGAATTGTCCTTATATATCATTCATATGTGTGGGTTTTATATTGTTGGAGAGAACCTGTGCAACCAGAGGAGGTCTTACGTACAGATCAGGACTATCAAATAAAACCTGCTGGTAAACTGAGAAAAAGCAATAATAATGGTAAAAATGCACCAACAGCGTAAATTATACTGTATTGTAAAAAAATAAATGCAGTGTTTGTATATTCATTGGACATGTCAAATTTTAGGGTTTACTCATGTCACTTGGCAGATCAAATTATCACATGGAAGGTATGAATGTAATGAGGAAGCAGGTCACATTCTGTGGATTGTCACATCACTGCAGCACTTTGAATGTATTGCAGATATTTCTGACTGACATTGGTTTTACAATTAGCGACACAAATGAGGACACACATATGCAATGTCTCCAGGACAGACGTTGCATTTTTTCTGAATTCTGGTGGATTCAGAAGAGGTTTGCAGGGGAGTGGCGTTTGGGACTTCTTCTTTAATTATGAAACTACACCAAAGTAAACAACCACATTCCTATGCAGACTGGTGCCTCACCAAAACCTTGCCCAGCCCTGGGTCTGTCAAGGAGATAACCAGTTTGGTTGGACTGCTCAGAAACCTCTCTTCCCTTGTTTCAATTTTATGTACCTGGTTTTACACAGTGTTGTGATTAATATTCCAGGCAGCATTTCATAAAAGTTTTTTACTGCTTTTTTGTGCCTCGTGAATGACATGTCTTCACTTCAAGGGTGATTTTCCTACTGGCAAGATGAGGATGTGGCACACCAAGTATCACCTTCAGGAACAAGCAATATCAGTACTGTAATGAGATGGGTCTTTGCAGAGCCTGTAATTGGTGACAAGGCATGGCAGCTTCATATCAGGCAGAGATGTATAACACAGGGCTGATTAATGAGGCTGGAATATCACAGTTGAGAGCCTTCCAGGCACTACTAGACAGAAGAATGTCATATATTCTGCAGGTTGTTACTGTGCCCAGAGCCTCCAATTTGCATCACAAAACCTTTAGGTAGGCCAGTTCAAGATAATCCAGGATGGGATCCTGCTACTTCGATGGATTATCAGTTCTATGGCCTGCAATCCATCATTCTTAATCCCAGCTCTCACGGACTGCAGTAACAGTCATCTCAACTTGCAGCTCTGCTCACTTTAACTGGGTTAGTTTAGTAACCCTCCTTGTATTAAAGTCAGCTTGGGAAGAGATGTAATATTTTGTTAGGAAGACGTAGAAACTGACTGCAGTAAGATTTGATTGTCAATCAAGAAATAGGAATTTAGTCATGTTAAGAAATCTTCCCAGAGATCTATGATGTGGAACAAATAATGAAATAAAATGACAGATAAAGAATTCTGCAAAGATACCACCAAAACAATAAGGAATCTGATTGGAAACTGGTTAAAAAAGACTTTTTTTCTTTGGGGGAAGAACTTTGATGACTTACTATTTTTATTTGATTTATGTATTCTGAGTTTTGGTTTTATGTGTTTTTAGAACTTTTGGAAAAAAAAAACCAACTACTTTTTTAAAAAAAAGCACATTCAAATTAGTAGAATTTTTTAGACAGATTTTTCCTATTTTTAAATAATCATAGATGACTATTAAAATAATGCATTGGATTGTGTCTTCTCTCTCCCCCCTCCCACTGTGAGATGTTTAAGGAGAAGGATGTCATGTAAAGAGTAGACGGGAGACCCTAAGTATGCTGCACTCTAAGAGGTATTTGGTTTTGTTTTTAGAAACCATCTTCCACTCATGCCCCTGGCATGAATAAAGTTCTGTGGCAACTCTATTAGTTGATTAGTTGATTATGAGGTTTGATCAGAAAAAAATTGCAAAAG
The DNA here is from genome assembly GCA_014706295.1 of Lycocorax pyrrhopterus obiensis. Classification (NCBI taxonomy): domain Eukaryota; kingdom Metazoa; phylum Chordata; class Aves; order Passeriformes; family Paradisaeidae; genus Lycocorax; species Lycocorax pyrrhopterus. The sequence goes on from JACSVZ010000014.1 coordinate 61,325,580, forward strand.
AAAGAAAATCACATTCCAAAACACCTTTTGGTGCCAGTTATTAGAGTCTTTGTTAAATATCTTTCCATGCCTCAGCACAAATATTCCCAGAGCATGTTTTTCAAGTATATCTCCAGAGTATTGTCAATTATATACAAAATGCAAGTTTTGGTTGAAAGCACTGGGTTTTCTTTTGTTTTGGTTTGTCCTTAAGAAGTTATGTTGCTGAGGTGACAACACTATGCCACAAGCATGAGAGGAGCCTGCCAGGCAGCATGCCACTGTGCTGAATTGCTAATGGTGACTAAATAACACTGCAGGCTTAGCCTACAGATTTCTCTTCCTTTGCTGGCCCTGGTCTTTCAGACAGTGATTCAAAAGGATTACAGCTGAAGCCGATGTTATTTGTTTGTGGACCGTTTCAGGGACAGAGTACTGAATATCTTACTTTAATTAAAACACAGATTCAGTCAAAGAAGTAGTAAATCTGCCTTGTCTTCCAGCTTAGCTCTCAGTTATCACTTTCCCTTGAGGCTAACACATTCAGATTTAATAGTTCGTGTGTGTGCGTGTGTGCGCATGTCTGTGTGTGTGTGTGTGTGTGTGTGTGTGTGTGTGTGTGTTGATAATTAAAATAATGACCACAGTCATTATTTTATAATAAAAGAACTCACAGTCCTTTAAGAAGGTAGATGTGGAAATGTGTGTGGTAAATCCACATAATAAAAATCTCTTAGTCCTTCTACTGGAAACCAACTTCTTTTACTTTTTCTGTGAGCATTTTAGGGTTTTGCTTTATTTTTCTGGTCATGATTGCAGTCTTGTCATCTAGTTTCTCTTATGCCTTTGTCTAAGGCAGGATCCTTATGCCATGTAAGTTGTTTTTAATATCCAACCAATGGCAGATTTGCTAAGGATAATGATCCAGTATTTCTTGGAATATATCATAAATTTGTAGAAAAAAATCCTATTATTTTAATTTGAGGTTTTCATTGAATAATCTCTCAGTATTTTTATGAATTCTGATAGAAAAGAATCATTATCCTCTACAGGGAAGATGTAATTTGTTTTCGCATATCAAAAGCAGTAGAAATCCATTGACCATAGGGAACCTTGACTAAAAAGGTGTCATTTTTCAAGGCTGAACCTACATTGAATGACTTCAAAGGAACTGTCAAAGGATTTGACATGTGAACGCTTCTTGAAGCTGATATGTGAATGCTTGTTGAAGTAACAAGGCTATGTGGAGCCTTTTAAATGGGCTATCACTTTTACCTGTTTGAGTGTCTGCTCAAGTGAGACAAAACTCAGGTGCAAAAAAGCAGAGAGGAAGCACAATCAAAACATGTCAGAGCAGACACTGTAGCCAAAGCCTTCAAAATTTTAAGTACTTATAACAGCTTTGTTCTTGTAATTTTTTTGTTGTTCCTGGAGGACTTTGAAAGTTGAGTTCTTCATTCTATTGTATGGTTGTTATGTGAACAAAATGCAAATGTGTTCCAACCCCACAAAAAAATTAGCAAGGGCTGTCAAACCATGGGAAGACCTGCATATCATGTCATAAGACATAGCCCCTGAGACCCTATGATAGCACCAGAAGGGAGAAATCCTTCAGGACAAATGATCCACCTCTTCCTCGGACTGACCTGATAAACACTGCCAAAAACTTTGCAGCTTTGAGCTGAGATAATTGGTCTTGATTGTGGGCCCTAAATTGGCCTATTCTGATATTTTACCATTACGTTAAAAAGGTCCTGTAATAAGAATTTTAAGTTCTTGGAAGCCCAAAGTGGAACTTGATTATGAACAGCAATCTGAACTTTGTTAAATAAGGACCATATTTACAAACTTGCTAATAACTGGGCAGTTTCCATAATGAAACCACTGGCCAGGTTTTCCAAGCACATTAGCCCCCATTGTATGCCCAAGAGGCCTAGCTGGTTTGTGAAAATCTGACAGCCATTGCATCTCTCCACTGGTTCTGAAAGTCAGTGACGTAATTAAACAGCCGTCTATTTTTTCATTTTTTTTCAGTTATAATTTGGATGGGACTTTTCTATTGTCTTGTTCTGTTCTCTTTTTGGTGCATCAATAACTGCTAAATAAACACTGGCTTTGTTTTAGAAGACAATAAAACAGTTGGTGCCTTTTTGCGTTTCTGAGTCTCCTAACACACGATTGTTCACCTATAAAGGCATACATTTCTCCTTGCTAGACATTTGCTTCTTAACAGCTGGTAATTCACAAATGATGTGATAGGTTGTGATCCTGTAGCCTGTTTTGTATGTATGAACCTTTGGACTTTATCTGCATCTCACTGAAGGTCAACAAGGCTCTCATGACAATTCACTTGTATAGCTTCAAGTGTGCAAAGCAAATGAAAATTTGGACTGAAATTATTAAAAAAAAACCCCAAACCCACAAGTGTAAGGCATTCCCTATTATGGTCCAGTTTTACACATCAAATAAAGCCTAAAATTTTATAAAAAACTATCTCAATAGTTTTGTTTGTTTGCTTGTTTTTACTCATTTTTAAGCTACTCAGTAGAGTTATGATGGAACAACCAGAGATTTTACTAGCCATAATTTTTAGGCGCCACTTTTTTTTCTTATCTGAGGAGTCGGGTATGTAGTACGGGAAAAAGCTGTGGTACCAGAGCAGAAAATGTTATGTTACTGACAGCATGAATTTATTATTGACAATTTTGAACTGGAGAACTTTTTAATACCTTGTGCTTACAAACTATCACTTGGGAGAGGTTTCAGACAAAAGGTAGAACTAATGTTTTGGCTCTAGGCTTAGTGTTTGTTTATTTGTCTCTGTTCACTTTACAGTTCCACTTCCGAACTTGTGAACCTATCCAAAGGGCATTCACAGAGTATTTATCTCACTACAATTCTGTCAGCAGAAGGTGTTTGGTAGACCCATTTGTATCATAACCTTTCTTTCTCAGTCATATCATCAATCAATCAATCAATCAATCAGCCATTTGTGCATGTTGGAAAATGAACTATCCTAGGAGTAAAAAATCCTCTTCCCCAGAAATTTAGAGAAAACTGACTGATTTAAGACTATTTGTAAGGTTTCTTTTCTTTTATACCAACTTTTCCTGCAACAATAGAAAATACACCGTGGTAATCCAGAGACAGGAGAGGAAGAACAAGATTAAAATTTTTGCAAAAATCATGTCCTGAACACAAATTTAAACACCTAGACATCTGACCTCCAGAAAATTTTCCAGTCTTCTTTACTTATTCCTTAGATTAATAAGAAGAAGGCCAAAAAAAGAAAAACAAGCCACTTTCATATCATGGTACTCCTCTGCTCATGCTAATTGTGACCAGCAATTCTAACCAGTGCCAGCAACAGGCTAACATGGAAAATACATAATTTTGACAACTGGGAGAGGAACTCCCCCTCTCACTTTCTCCAATGCAGGATGTTTTTTAAGTGTGTTCTGTCATGGTAGTAGTGGTGACAGGCCAGGTAGGACATGTCCCTCTTGGAGTGGACTGACTCCTCTGGTATCCTTCGGGTACCAGTGAAGATGTTCAGGGCTGAAGAAAATGACCGTGGTAACTCCCCTTTGCTGAGAAAGGGCTTTTAACCGCTGGATGGTTGAATAAAGGGTTTATATTTTTTGAAAGAAAAGTGAGGTGACTCAGATACTCAGTATTGAAATCAGAGAATATTCAATATGGCAGATTTGCAAACATCACTGGATCCTTATGGAAGGAACTGAAACACCAGAAACAGCTTTTTCACATGGAAGATTGCTTCTTCCCAGTACCACTTCTTTGTGTATGATGTATCTCATCAGGTATGGCACCTAAGCACTCCTGTCAACTTATCTTGGGAATTTGGTTATACGATATTTAGATTGCAGTGTCCTCCTTCGAGGCTATAAGTTTGGTTTTTCAATACTTAGCACTGAGGCATTTGCATGTGGAGGAGGGAAAGAGTGATTTTTTTTTGGTTGCTTTTGAAAAAAAACCCACAAGGAAACCAAGTTTCAACTCACACAGCCACTGCTTGAAAGCAGATGAACTAAATCTTGTGAAATTCTCAGCTCTTGGCAACTATATTAGGCTCTGAGACTTAATGTAGAGGGTCTTCTGTCAACATACTTAACACATCCATCAGGGACTGTATTCAGGGGATTAGAACTTTGAAATAAAAGTTTTCCTACCCCCTGGCCTTCTTCTATGAAAAGACACATTCTTTGTACCTTTTTAGGAATAAAAACAAGATCCAGGTAAGCAGCAGAAGGCAAAGTCATGGTGGAATTTTATTCACTTATGGGAGATTATCTCAGTGCTTTATGTAGATGTTTTCCTACCTTTTAGTAATAGTTATGGAAAAATGGCTCAGATAGTTATGCAGTCGTAAATCTTTTAGGTAAATTATAAGTACTGTGGAACAAATTCAGTTTTCAAAGTTTTATTGGATTAAGTAGGGCTTAATTAATGATGATTTCCTAGGTACACTCTCCTTCCTTTAAATTCTTTCTATTCTCAATGCCTTAATCAAAATCTGTTGGCACACAAAACAAAGACTTCTGTGTAGACCCCATGATCCAGATGAACTGTCTGTTCACATGTTGATCCTGGGGTGCCAGTTTTCCTTGTCCTTGTTAAGTCCTGTAATCTTCTCTTCAGGGAAAGGAAACAGGGAGCAGGCAGGCTCAAAGGAATCACTTAAAACTGCTTTCAGAAAGGTTCTGCTGCAAAAGGAAGGAGAGAATACAGAGCAAAGAGGAAGCATAAAGAGAAGGAAAAAGTATCTAATTCTTTTTCTGCTTGCAGTAAAAGGAGATCTGAAATTGAATTAATTTCAGCATTCTTCCCAATAATCAGTAGTTAACAGTTAGACTACAGCAATCTCCCTCAACTAACCAAGGCTCCTGAAGATCAGTTCTGTAAAAGGCTACTTATTGCTTCTCAACTTCTTTAGTGCACTGTTACTTCCTTTCTCTTGAAAAGTTCAGATCACATAAAAGCCCCTTTGGAAAGCAGTTGGCTCATATAATGATGCTAATTTAATTGTTATTCTTATCTCTTTTGGAGACATCCTGGCCTTTTTGGATTTTGTGTGACACAGAAAGTCTGCTGCAATGCCCTTAGAGAAATAAGCTGAGCCGTAAACACATTCAAGATGAAGACAGAGAGAAATTCCTCTCTGATACCTCAGAGCATTCCACATTTCCAAGGTGCAAAAACAAAATCCCCAGAGAAAAGTGATTTCACCATCCTTCACATCCACAGTATATCTGTATATGGGAGAAAGAGATTCACTGGGACTCCTAACTGTGTGGGCTGACCTGTAAATCTCAGGATTTGCTGGACAACGATATATGCTTACAGTCACCTGTCTAAGGTCTATTATCAAGATAGGTTTCAACTTGATCATGCCACATTTGGATATTAGGAAAGAATTCTTCATTGGTGAAGCACAGGTTGTCCAGAGAAGCTGTGGCTGCCCCAACTCTGAAAGTTTCCAAGGCCAAGTTGGATGGGGCTGGGAGCAACCTTTTCTGCCTGAAAGGTGTCCTTGCACATAGCAGGAGGTTGGAACTGGAGGAGCCTTAAAATCTCTCCAACCTAAATCATTCTGTGATTCTGTGATTTTGTTTGTTATAATTGGAAGTGCTGCTCTGGAGGGCAGCGCTAACAGGCTGTGTGTGGACAGGATTCACCCAACTTATTTTTGGAGGTACAAACCTTTGGGCGATGGGCAAGCTGTCTCACAGGCTTGGGAGCAGCAAACCAGGAGTAGGATTCCAGTTAATATGGTATATTCAGAGATGCTGAATTACAGGTCAGTAAATATCCTTGTGCAGTCATTTTCTTTGAAGTGACAGGCATAAAATGACCTTCTTTGATAAAATCCCAACAATAGGGCTTTACTGTTCACCACAACCCGATCAACAGGTAAAGAAAGTGGATCTTTATTTTCTCTAGTCAGATATGTTTCTCTGAGCACTGTATTTTTGTAACTATAAACCTGTTCAAAAGTCTATTGATTTCATTACCATGTACTGGAAGATTTCTGAAGGAAGCCCATGCAATGTAAAGACGGGTATGAGAGAAAAAGAAAATTTTGGTGGATACAAATGGAAGAATGAAAAAAAAATTTATGACCATTGCTTTCATATACACAGAAGAAAAATTATGAAATTTTTAAAAAATGCTTGTTTTCAGACAAAAGCAGGGGCCAAAATTGCTGTTTTAAGCTTAGAATTATTCAAGATTAGATGAAAATGAACCCAGGGAGCATTGGTTTACCCTTTTCAGCCCTGAGAGATTTACTGATGAAAGCCATCCTGCCCTTTCAATACTACTGGGAACCCACACTTTTGATGGCTTAATATTCTTCTGTATTCACTGAGCATATCCAGTCTTCCTGCAAGCTTATTTTCAGGGCTGTAAAATTAAAAGGAAATGTAAAATGTATCCCATCACAGATTGCCATGATTTGGTGAGAAAGAGGTGTTGCTGCTTCTTACAAATGTCTGAAAAGTATTCTGAAATGAAATTTTGGGGGAAAAAGGAAGACTCTGGGTAATTCACAAAGCCAAGATACATACTTAAATGCAGTTTAGCAGTTGTAAACCAAAAACACCTAACAACTTGCTCACCTTCACACCTACCTCCACCTTGAAGAAGAAACCCACAGATAATTAGAATTAATCAATCAAGAACCTAGTAAATGACCAGAAGTGACAGAATACACAGACAGAGTGTATCAATTAGTCAAGCACACTGCTGGAGTAGGACATAGTTTACACAGGCTTTACACAGCTTAGTTCTGGTTCTTGGATCTATGAAAGAACCTGAGATTTTTATAGATTTTACCACCACTATGGGGTTATTTCTCAATGAAGTGTGCTGGAGGACATTTACACTACAAACTCTAACTCCTTACATATATTAGGATACAGAGTTCCTGCTTTGCCCCAGCCTCTTGCATCCCCAGCTGGCATTTGTCTGACAGATCCCAGCAAAGATAAAAAATTACCTCTGTAACTGTTGTCAGGAAAACTGTTCTTTTGATAATATTATACATTCAGTCTGAAAAGCTCTGATGAATTTGCTTATCATGGCAACAGAAACTTTTCAGGTTTGTGCTTACTTTAGGATTTTGAGGGTTCTTCATTTCTGGGTTTCTTGGGGGAGTTGGTTTTGGGGTTTTTTTTCTGTTGTTTTTCAGTTTTTTGTTTATATTTTTGAAATGTGCTATAATGTTCACATTCCAGTTGTGCTAGAGAACAGCAGAGGTTTCATCTAGCCTTTCTTGAAAAGACTGCACCATCTTGCAGATTGCTCATACCTCTTGTGCCTCTAACTTCCCATGTAATTTTCCTGCAACACTTTAAGTCGCCTCTTTAATGCACAGCTCTATGCAATTTTGGTGGACAAAGCAATCTAACTCAACCAGTTCCTGGTGTCAAAGGATGTTCAGAGTTTAAGGTGAAAACCATCTCTGCTGTGATCTTTTTTCCTCTATCAGCTTCTACTTTAACTCCAAAGGTAGTTTTCAAACCACAAGAGTTTCATAAATATTTTACTATTCACACTCCAAAAAAAAATCTCTAGCAAGACCAAATGTCAAATCTATGGTTTGAATGTGTTCTGCTACATCAACTAGCACAAGGATGGAGATGGAGTTTAGGATGACTTAAAACAGCAGGGATGCAGGCTCAAATAAAACCATCACTCCGTGTTTGAGGAGCCACAAGGGGAAATGCCGGAGGTGATGAGTCACACAGTCAGGACAAGCAAGCAGAGCAGTCGTACCAAGACCTTACCCAGAGCTATTTTTCAGCACGAGTGAGGGAGCACAGAGCTGGAGGGGAGCAGTAGGCACATGCTGTAAACTATCCTTCTGCTGCCTAGAAAGCAGCAGTCACCCTAGGCCTCTGCCTCTGTAGGGTTAGTCTCCTGTGGCAACAAGAAGAGTCACAAAATTATTACCAACAGCAAATAACTACAGCTTACCTAAAATAATTCTTATGGATTTTAGCACTTTTTTTCTTCAAATATTGCAAGAACCTTAATTCTCAAGCATATTCAACTGCAACAAAAAAAACATTTTTGAACTGAGCACGTAGAAACAGCATTGGTCAAGAATTTTAAATCATGTTAAGTTTTAAGGATCTGCAATTCAGCAAGGATCTAGGATTTTTCCAGCACTGGAGAAATCTATCCCTTTCATTTCTGGTGATTTGCAGGCCACTATGGTTTCCCCTATCAAAGTTTATGATTCTGGGCTTGGAAACTAAGCTGTCTTAGAAATCTGGTTCACTATGAACACACTGCTGCCTATATATCATCTATGATAACTTTAGAATTGTCACTACATGAATATTCTGAATATGATGACACATATTTTATTATGCTTTGCAAAATAGATAATTACTACCATACTTAGAATGAAAGGCAAAGGAACAGCTATTAATGTTCTAATGATTTACAGACCAGCTTTGCTTCCAGACAAGAAGACTCCAAAATTGCATTACTCTTCATTAAAACTTGCAAGTTCATTAAAAACATGGTAAGATTTCTGTAAGTCTTACTGAAAGTCAGAGACTCCTAAGGTCCAAATTTCAATGGGAATTAGGTAAATGAAATTCTTAAGCACTTTGGGAAATCCCACGAGGGCCTGTATAGAAAACAGATAAATACTTTAGCCAACTAAATGCATTCAAACAAATAAAAGCCTCTGGCTCCTAGCTGTTTAATGCCACTGTGAGTTTCCCTGTTTAAACCGAAAATTCTTTCAAACCCAAATTTCTATGTTGGCATATTGTTAGATCACCCCAGATTTAGTGACTATCCAGTCCTACCTGCCTTCTGAGGGGCTGAAGAGTCTGCCTCAGCAGATTATGACTACTTTGTAGTCAGGAACCTTTGGATCGAAACCACTGAAGAGCATGAGAGAGATGACAACTGACCAGAAGACAGACCTGACCTTTCTAATTACGTCTTCCATTTTGTCTTCTCCTGTGTAGACAATTTGCAATGAGAGTACCTCAAGGTCTTCCATGTATGCTGCAGGGACTGGAGAGCCTATCAAAAGAGGGAAAAGAGGGTGATTCTTGATGTGATTTCTTCACATACAAGGTTTTTAAAGCCATAGTCTGGTTTGAGGAAGCAGCATTACCCTGCTGCTGTGCCTTGGAAGAACCATTGATGTCCAGATCTTCCAGACATAAATTTGGATATTCTTCACCTTTTTTCTGAGATGGGAAGGTGGGTCACCCCCAAATCATACTGCACTTGCAGTGTCTTAAAACAATTTCCCTGGAATGATGCAACTTTGATTTCGGAAGAGCTTCTCCAAACCCCCCGACCTGGGCTTCTTGATACAGTTCATCCCCTAGTTACATTTCTATTGCTGCAGAACTAATCCATGGTGTACCATACGTTCAAATCCAGTGGTTTGGAAATTTCCTGGGTACCTCTACAGGGCTCTCTCATCTTTGATAAAGAGATGATGTTTGATGTTCTTTCACTCCCTTTGCCCTATTATTTTACATATGTGCCAGAAGAGAACTGGTTAGTCCAACACATTTATGTCATTAGTTGAGGATTTGTTTTTTATGATGAGTGATATCATGTAATTTATTTGCTAAATTTCATAAGTAAGGTTAGTAATTTCTTCCCCACTTCAGATCAGTAGAGATACCACATGGATTCTTATCACACAGTGCACTTAATTATGATAAATAAGCAGGGATAAATTAAGCCTATAAAAGGCCCAGATGGATATTATATTTGCATTGTGAATGCATGCTATGATGAAAATATGGCATTTGGAAGGCCCCTTTGAAGCTGAGCTCTGGATCCACATTTAATCTGTATTGTAAAAGAAAGATGTGAACAGTAAATTCAGCAGCTCATGACAAGCATATTGGAAGATTTTGGCTTCAGCAAAGAACCTCATTTTAATTTGTGTGGAAGAGAATGGCATAAAAGGTCTGATAGGTTCAGCTGGCACAAAATTTTTTGGTCAGTTGCAATTGAGGCTTGGGACTGAATAAAACCAAAAACATTGGTGTTGTTCCAAAGTTCCAGGAAACCTAACTGATTGACAAGTGTATCTGTAATTGGACCAATTATGGAGTCCAACCCCTAAAACTGCTATGCAAGGTCAGGAAAGATGTGGTTCATGTTAACAATATGACTCCACTAGGAAACTAGTGATTTTATTCACTTCTGCTCATCAATAAATTAGATTTTTAAAAAATTCATAGGAGACAAAAAAATCATAGGAAGAATAGTGCTTGCATTTAGAAAGATAGCTTCCTATTGTGAGCTGAACATTGCTGAAGTTTTCTAAATCAAGTACAAAAATATCTTCTTACATAATTTTTATTTATATAGGAAAGTAAAAATAGGCAGACAGTAAGAAGTCAAATTTAGCTTTTACACAACAAATATGAGATATAATGAGTTAATTTCTTGTGTATTTAAACCAGTAGTAGCCAGTATTGTGGAAAACCAACTGGAACAGAATGGGGAAGTACAGGTGACATGCATGTTTTTAAAGAAGTAAGGTTTTTTGTTGCATTTCTTAATTTTTCAGTCTGTCTTGTAGTACTATGATATTAGGTGCTGATGTGTGATCATCACTGCATATTACTGCACTTACCAAAAGAGAAAATTATAATTTTGAAACATAGGTTAGCTATATTTAAAAACATTTCCTGAAGAACTGATTCTCCTTGCATTGCCTCACCCTCCTTTTCCCAGGACAGTTCATCTTGACTTCAGCTTTTCTGTCTGTTCCATGGACTGGGGCGAGGAAGACTCACTAAATTTTGAACATATAAGTGTTCCACATCTGAATGGATTTTATAAGAAATACAGTTCAGTAATTAATAAGTGATTATGTGGTGAATTTCAGGACACAGAACTACAACCAGGATATACAAATGCAAAGCAACTTTTAAAATGTCATTGAAAGGTTTATTTGGTTTGTATAGCTCCAAGGGTCCTCAAAGCACATTATGTTCTCAGATTGAATAACAAAACCAAAAACCCCCAAAAGAGGAGAAGAAAAAATAAAGGAAAAAGAAAAAAGCTCTTTAAATAAAAAAAGCTCTAGTCTACAAAAATAAAAAGGAATCCAACAAAATCTGAGATGATGGATAGGCTTGTGGTTTTGGAGTTAATTGAGGCTCAACTTTAAAATGTGTATCAAACTAGATGAAAAGCTCAAAAGGATTGGGGCATTCCCTTTAAAAGCCTATATTCAAGTTCTTCCCCCCATTTATAGCTATGTTTTTAATATAAAAGGGGCCAGAGAGAATAATTTGAGAAAATCTTTCATCAAAATATCCAGCAACTTTGTATTACAAAATATTTACTGGGGAATTTTTTTATGAGGGGTGACACTTTTTTGTGCCTTAATTGAGCCTCCCCTGATGGGGGAGGATTCCCCGAGCCCTTACCCGGGCTCCGCAGACGAATGGGACTCTTCCACACTTTGCTCTCAGATAGTTGTTTATTAAGTCTTATCAGAGGAGCTCAGACAGAGCGACGTGACTCCTCTTAGGAAGCGCATAGAACAAGTCCAATTATCAAGATAACGCTGTTCTTTTATAGGTAAATTAACCAAGGAAAGCCCGAAACGAAAGATATTTTTACTTTTCTACCAATGTTCAATAAATCGTTCTGTCACATGAAAGGAACTGCGGCATTTTTCACCCAATCATCTCAATCCACTTTTGCCGCAGAAAATGGAGTAAAGAAAGAAGAAAGAAGAAGGCCTAAAACAACAACAATCCTCCATTTTGAAGGTTTTGTTTCTTATCTATTTTGTTAAATTAACAAACCCAACACCTCTAAATTTTCACCCTGTGACAATCTTATGTAATGTTTTATCACCTAATTCACACCAGTGTAGATTCTACTTCCTCCCAGAGGGTAGGTAATTTTCTCCATGCACGAAGGTCAAAGACAGGGTTGTCCAGGGGGGTAAAACTCTTCAAAACAGGCAGAGAAATATTCCCTGCACTTTGGACTCCAACAGAGGGGGTTTTTATTCATAGAGTTGGGGGAAGACTATATCTTAACTTCCTTTTATACTATTTTTAATGGAGACGAGGAAGTCAACTTGGGAGTTGGAGATCAATGGCACTGATGAACAATGATCACGATCAAAGCTGTGACCCACAATTATACTGCAGACCCTGTGTCAGAAAAAATTACATTGTGATCCTTGCTCAGCACTTCCCTACAATGATCTAAGACAATTTTCAACTAAGAAGGATGGTCCACTTGTCTTATCTTTGAACTCTGCTTTATGCATCCTTTAGGGTCATCTAGGATCCCAGATGGCTCCTGTGAAATTTATGTTTGCAAGACTTTGAGATTCTCAACATTTGAGTCTACCTCATTTGAAAACCCAGCCCTGCATATTTTATGATGGTCAGTCTCTACCCACGTAGAAAAAAATCCTAATTTTATTTCTAACTAATGAGAATGTGTCTCCACTCTCGACGACAGTCACTCTAGATGACAGATGACCCACTCTGGGCTGGTTTTACTTAGCATTTAAGTTTGTCCAGATTTCGAAGAAATCTAAAGAGTTTTTATGGTCACTCTAGGCAATACAACATAGGTACATGCCAACTTTACATATTGTCTTTCCTAACTGTTGGTTATTGGTTTTCAATTATTTTTATTATTGTTGTTTAATAAGATTATTACTTAGGTGATTTCCACGGTTCATACTAACCTTACAGTCAGATTGAATGCAAGTGACAGGTTAGGTTCACCAGCAAGCTTCCTACTCACCTGTAGACTGACAAAATGATGGTGATTTTTGTTGTGGTAGTAGGGATCTCTTCTGCCTAGACTGGAATTTAGGGACAAAAATTGAGCCTGGTGTTTTCTTCATTTATACCTGTGAACATAACAGGAAAGCACGTTGGTGCAGAATGCGAAATCAGACTTTCTTTCAGACAATTACAGTCAAGGGAAAATACAAGAAAAGCATGCAGAGATGTTGCATGCTTTTTAAGAAGCCATGGAAGGACATTGGATGTACACTGAAGTTAAGCAGTGTAAATTGGTTCAGTTTCATGAATAAACTATATTTGGCTTGTACCTAAATTTTTTATGAATTGTTAGTGTATTTTATCAAGCTGTTGAGAGAATAGTGCTTCCATCAGTTTGATGTCTGTTCTGCAAAACAAGGTAAATAACCAAATTTTTTTTCTCCATACTCTCAAAATGATTTGCACAATAGTAAAAAGGAAAAAAACCCCCAAAAAAACTTTTAAGAATTTGCATCACCAAAGAAAGAAAGAAAGACAAACTCCTGCCTGCAGCTCATGTAGCTACAGCTGGAAAATCTCATAATAGAAACAGAATGCACAAGGAAAAAAGTGTAAGTGATGGTCTTACTTGTATCAGGTCCTATGTAACAGCCATAGCAACAAAAGCCCATTCTTGCTTATGAAACCTTGTCTGTGGTAGAAATGTCAACAGAAAAGAAATCTTGCAAGAAAAAAACAAACACAAAAATCACACTCTTAACTGACACTCCTATATGAGCAAAAGTTTGCAGAGACTCCTGACTCTGACTTCTTGTTGTTTCTTAGGAAACCCAAGGTCTTAAGGTGGAAGATAACCCAGAGAACTCTAAATGACTCCATTAAGAGGTGTGAATATCATTTGCACCTATTACGTTTTAGCAAGAAAGTCTACAGCCAGAAACACACAGCACATAATCCTACAGAGAGCCTTTCAAAGAGAAAAGGTTGATTTTATTTGAAGCATACAGCTCCTTAGCCTGAAAAGAAAAAAAAAGAGAGATATGTAGAATGTTTAGAGGGACAAAAATAATAGCTCTCCTGCTGTGTGTTCTCATTTTGAAACAAATGGAAAAAACCAAGACAATGATTGAATAAAATTCCAGATTAGTGAAAATATTCTTTAGAAAAAAGTATGTAAATACAAACAGTATGTGATTTAGAAATGTGAGCCAAAAATAAGCTTAAAAAATAGATTTGCAGATTTTTCATTGATTGATAGCAGGCACTGGTTATAAATTTTCAAATAATGAAATTCTGCTTTAAGTTTTCACCTGCACATGAAAGAATTTCTTGTTTGAACACACTTAACTACTTTCCATTTTAGAGGGCAGATACAAATCAATCAACTTTTCCAAAGTTCTTCCAAGTAAACCTAAGTCTGTATCCAGATTGCCCTCCAGTTGCCCATAATGTCAGTTGCCTAAACTTGGTATTTCCTTTTTTATGGGAAATTTATTGTTTCCCAAAGGGGAATCCACCCTAAGGATCGTGGCATCTAGTCTCCATTGTCATTGATCCACATCTGACTGCCTGTTCTGTCCTTCTGGCCTTCCCTTTACACTCTGTGAAGTTCTGTGTTGGTACAGCACCTAGAACCAGGATGGCAATCCATGAGTGAATTCCTAGGCATAAAGGTAATTCTGGTAAGATATTACACAGCTTCTGTTTTAACAAGAGTCTTCAAATTATCTGCCAACACATCCCTTTTGGATAGGCTGGTGCACTTTTATTAGGAGATAAATATATCCATATATCAAGCACCTCAATATTGTTATAACTCTGTAGTCTCATGAAGGTAGTCTCATGAAGCATGTTTCTTGTTGAATATACTGTCAAAGACAGGGGAACATATTGAGTGTACAAGGAGATCAGGAGTAACTGCAAAAAGCAGAACATGACTGTTGTCATTTACCAACAAGGATCATTTACCAACAAGTTTGTTCTTCCTTCTGGTTTATCTGCTCTGAATTTTTAGAAAAACTGATTCTCTCCATGGTGGCCAGTGCACTATTTACCACTTGGGTTTCACGAGTACCACAGTCTCAGAGGTGGTAACACTTCAAAGAACATCTAGCTAGAACAGAACTGGTACCAGCACTTTGCTGAAACTGTTTCAGTGCAAAACCATATGACCATTTTGTTCAGAAAAAGAAACAGCAACAAACAAACAAACCCCAAGCAAACAAGAATATACAAACAAGAAACAACAAAAAACCCCAAAACAAACATACAAACAAAATGAAAGAGAACCTAACCCTTTTTTTTCTTTAAATATATTTTTTTTTAATTTAAAAATTACCAACTTGATACTCGAAAAGCAAAATTATTAGGAATAAATATATTTTTGTGATACTCTTTTTGCAACAATAAAGACAAATCAATCAGCTGAGCAGGAACAAGGACAAACTGGCAGTGTGTGGGGGAGAAAGAAGCATCTAGAAGTGATCCTATATCTACCTTTGTTTAGAGTGCAAGTCTATTACAAGTAAGCCTTGAGCAACAGCCTTTTGCACTTGCCTTACGGTCTTTTGTAATTCTCTAGCTTGGAACGTTTGTGCTGCTACTGAAAACTTTTCTTTTTAAAAGAAAATATCTTATTGTTTAAGCCTGAGTCACATTAATTTTACTTCTGGTTTCGGATCAGAGACAGATACAAAAAGGCTTATACTATCCATAATTTGAATTTCCCACCCTCTACACTAAGCTAAAGAAGACCCAAGGCTGCTTTAAAGAGTGTTTTGTTTCCATGCCATTTGAGCTTGGGAGGCCTGATCTGCCTACTGGCGAGGGAGAAGGGAATAGATAAAGTGCTCATTCCCAAGCTTTGCAGAACTTCACATAGCAACATTGTGAGGGATGAGCATGTTTCTGCTCAAAAACCTTGACATCTTGTAAATGAACCTTAAAAAAATTTTAATGAAAATGAGATTCAGCAACTTGTTCTCTAGAAAAATGCAGTTATACCTCTTGATTTTTTTATGTATGAGTAAGAAGATTTCCTATTTCTACTTAGGATACTAAAGGCAATGACTCATAGCAGTATTATTTCTGTTTAGGAAGTCATTACATAGTGCTTATCACTGGCACATCACTTTAAAATGTCTGGATTTGTAGTATTACCCTCATATTACAAAAAAATATTTGTGGCATGGACATATCAAATACTTTATCCAAGGCCATAAGCGTATTTCAGTGGTAGTATGTAGAGATTGATATTTTTTCGTCTTACAAGGTATTTAATAATTTAGGCTTGACTGTCATGTACAATGTATTTGCAAAAGAAGCACAGGAGAAAACATGTCTACATCAAGGAGAAGAATGCTTCCTGGAAAACATTTTGGTTGGTTGGTTGGTTGGTTTTTGGAGTTGTCTGGGTTTTTTTCTTTCCAATGTAAACCATTTTAAATGTTTGCCTATGTTAAAATGTTAAAATTACATTATAATCTGAGAATGAAGATGGTTAAGTGGAATTTTCTCAGTGTGAGAAAAGTCTATATTTCTAATGCTTTTAGGTCATGACTATTCTAAACATGTTTCTCTTTTGCTGCATTTATGGATGAAAATCAGTCTGGATGCTGTTTTGGTTTGAATTCATTGCTCTTAGTGTGCAGTATGCACACTCAGAACCCAAAGTCTGGCAACTGGAAGATTTGGGCCAAGTTTAAATCTCTTTCTATGTGTGCACAGTTGAAATGAGAAATTTTTGTGAGTTTGAGGCCCAAACTGGAGCACTTTTTATAAATATGCAGCAATAAAACTTCTGTAACATGTGAACTTTTAGAGCAAAAAGGAGAAAATCTTCTGCAATATGTGAATGTTCATTGCCTTAGATATGGTCTAGGATATTTTTGAGGTTATCACATTTGAGACTGAGTCCCTCTCTGATTTTCTTGTGTTGGAAATAATGTATTTTAGCAGAGTACATGAAACTAGCAATTAGAAAGCAGTTCCTTTTTAGAAAGATGTGCATCGGAGTGCACAACAGTAGAAAATAATAGTGTTTGAAAATGTACAAATAAATAAAATGAAGAGTATTGTCCCTTGGATGTCATTCACACATGCTTTTCACTTAATAAAAAAGCCCCTTAGCGTGATTTTTCCAGCCTAAGCACTTGGTGTTAAGGTGTTGATGGTCATTAGCAGGATGTAGAATTGGCCAATTAGGTTTATTTCTGCAGCAAATTAAGCCACAATGTTTTAGAGTCTGTGCTTAGCAGAGTCTGCTTCTGACAGAATTTTAGATAGCTGTGTTTCCTAATGAGTAGCAAAGCAGCATAAAAAATGGTGTGGAATGCCTCAGCTTCTCAGTCTCTCTGAAAGACAAATACTTCCTAATGCCAAAGAAACACTCTGAAATGCTGAAGATGGCATGGCAGATGAGTAGGTACGAACATGTCTATCCTCTGAGGCTGATAAGACGAGCTGTTACCAACAGGGACTGAGGAGATTGATATGGGCAGTTTCTACATCAGTGGATAACCACCAGCATGGTTTTCTTTTCTGATGGAGAGAAAGAGATTCCTGAGGTGTCTGGGCAGGGCTCTGGTCTGCTGATCCCACAGGGTGACATAATAGTTGAGACTGGGAGGGACCTAAGGAGATGATCCTGTCCAATGCCTTTGCTTCAGCAGAGCTGGTTGCCCATGACTGTGTCAGTTGAATTTTTAAAACTCTCCAAAGAGGAGAGACTCCAGAATCCCCAACCCATGCCAGTGTTTTACCACACTCAGAGGAAAAAAGTTTTTCTTATGCTAAAGTGAAATTTCTTGTGTTTCAGCGTGTGACCATTGCCTCTCATCCCGTCAGTGGAAAACACTGAGAAAAGCCTGTCCATTTTTTTTGATGACGCTGAACTGGACTGTCTCCAGAATGTGCATGTCTTTCTCGTACTGGTAAGTACAGCACCACACCCAGAACCTCAGATGTACCTAAACAGTGCTGAACAGGGGGAAGGATCACCTCTATCAACCTGCTGGCACTACTGCCTGATGCCATCCAACATGTTACTGCCCTGCTGTTTTGCAAGGAAGGAGATAACCGCTTCTTGTTAATGACAAGAACACTTGTGACGACATCTCTATGATGTGCCATTTAGAGCTTCAGTAAGGACTGCTACAGAAGCAAAGAAAATCATACTTTCTAAGGAGACAAACTGGGGAGAGATGCCTTAATTTTATGTAAGAATGGATGTTCTACAGTGATATAGCATTTAACTTCATATTTAACTGACAAAGCCACTTTTTAAATAAAGTAAGCATAAAACTCTCCTATGTTTCTGTTAAATTTAAACAAGTGTCAATTCAGTCTCTATTGTAGTCCTTATCTTTTAGAGCTACTCACACAGAATTATGAGTTGCATTGCCCTACACTGCTTTGTGTAGCACTCTGCATCCGTGTGAAGGAGAAGGGGAAATAATTGGTCCTGTAAAGCCCTAATGTGAAACAAAAAGGTCAGGAAAGCATTGGCCCACAGAAATGAAGAACCTTCAAGAAAAGACCTGTGAATAAGAGATACAAATCACACCACTTCTAATGTCTCCTTTTGGATGGAACTCTTTGTGCCTTGGTCTGCGTTCACACCGTGTTTGAATGAGTGTTAGCCCCCAGATTCACAGATAGTGGGAAAAATTATTATAATGCCTTAATAAACTGTCAGAAACAGACAAGATGGAAAAAATAAGCAAAGGGTAAAAATTATAGGAAGTCTTTTTCAGTTTACTGCCAGTGATAGTACCATTCTGGTTATTTTGGATTATCTGGCACAGATACACCATAATACCCTCGTATCAAATTTTGGGAGAGATTATTACATCCAGCAGTATATATGCTGTAAGACATACATAATTTTGTAACTCACAGATATTTTATAATGTGTAACCTCTACTCTTAGTAATGTTTTGACAATATGAAATCTTCAGGAATATGACTTAAGGATGTTCAAATATAATTTGGTTACCATGTGAAATAAATCCTGTATCCATGGTGATGGTTGGAAAAAGATCAGGTACATTTCTTATCAGCAAAAATTTGTGGTCTCTTAGATTATTCTGTTACTGCCCAAGCCACTGTGGTGTGTAAAAATAGAGTTTTGCCAGGGAAAAATACCTATTTACACCTACTTTCTTGAAGGTACTGAACGCAGGACACAGTTGTCCAAGAACCTTAAGGAATGTCTTTCATTGGGCAAATTGTCTCTGATGACATCTCTGGAGGACATCTGAAATAATTCCTGTTAACAGGTCGAAGAGGTTGTGAAGTTTCTGTCTCTGTATAGGGACCTCAAATGCCTTCAGGGCGTTTCTGTCAGTTCACCTGATCAGTGATACCCAAAAAATGTGTTTGTATGAAACACAACATACAAATTAATAGCACAAATCTTAACATTTATTTTCTGTTTATTTTGTGGGTTCTCTGAATACTGTCACATTAATTATTGAGCGAAGATTTTTTAAATTCTCTTGAAACTTTTATTTAGAATCCCAAGTTCATCTTGCAGTCTTCTACATGCATGTTCCAGGTTTCTTTCAATGAGATTTTACCTTAATGTAAGCTTTTCCACATGTTGTAGCTCCTTAAATACTTACATCTACACTGTGCATCTCATTTCCAAAGCAAAACATTTTTGCAGACTGGTTTCTGAACGATTTATTTCTCTTTGCAGGCTGGCCCTTACATATGAACATGAGGTAGGAAAACTGGGTGACACAGCCAGGGACAGTGAACTGAGATTATAAATCCAGATAAAGACACGCCAAATGTATGAAAAAAAAGAGGAGTTTTGAGCCAATTGGGTCAGGCCCATACCTACAGTTTTAGCAACACTTCCAGAGTTGGATTGGATACCAGTAAATATTAAATAAGAGGGTAAAGATAATAGAGAAATATGGTCTTTTGGAAAACCATAATGCCAGCCCTACCATTTTAGGCATTATTTAAGAGTTAAACTTGTCAGTTTCTAAAGCTGTAGAAATGCTTAACTGCCTTGTGCTTTCTGCTGACCAAGTTATCATCCATTTGGCAAAGGACTCCACCATGTTTTCACAGTAATGACCTGGAAGATTTTATGATCCAAGAAGATGTGAGACAGAAATAAATCATTGCCAAATTACAAATTGGACATCCAGTTTTGGGAACATTTTTACATCTTTTTAAAAGTCCTTAAGTGTTTGGATCTGTGTGCTGCTTCCTGCAGACAAACTCATAAAGCTTGGCAAAAAAGTCTGCAAAGACTCTGAGATTCCAGACTTAGTGTTTTGGAGACAAAGTCATATTTGCTAACTAGTGCTCTGGGAGTTTCACTCAGGAAATTATATTCCCTTTCTTCATTTTGTTAATCTCTCCCTTCCCTCCAGGTTGTAATGAAAAAACTCATTTGGTGAGTGACAACGTCGATTGTTTCACATCAGATTTTAGATTTTCACCAAACACTCTATCTGTCCTTGTTCTTAGAATATTTCCAAGTGATGTTTTGTAATCCCAGATTATAAAGCACTGAGGGAACTATTTTATCAAATCAAATCCCTTCTGTAGTCTTTTATGCTTTGGTTTGTAAAGACAACATCTGAAGGTTTTGCTTCCACAAACTTGGTGGAAGGAAATAATTCTGCTGCTGACCATTTTAAGCAGACTTGAGCTAATAAGTACCTGCTCCTCATTTTGAGGAAATGTCTTTCTTACCTATCTAAAGTAAATAATATACTCATCCACTTACTCTCATTAAGTGGTCATTTTAGTGCTTTTATGCAGTACTGTGGCAGAAAGATAATTGGTTCTAGAAAGTTAAAGATTCCAACACACTTCAGCACAAAGCAGTTGCTCTTCACACAGCACCATACAACTTTTGAATGTTTTTTATATATGAGGAGGAAAAAAATCAAAACCATTTCGGAGACAGGAAAAAGAACATGGAAATAAGAAGAAACTCTTTCATTGCCAATAGACAGATCAGTCCCTTCAGCCTCCTGCTTTACTCAGAAGAGCTTATCCCAAGCAACACTTATTTTCCTTAGGAAAAAGAATCCCTAGTTGGATTTTAGCATGTTCTTCCAAAATTAAATCTGGAAGTACTTTATATTCTAACAGGTATAAAGCTCACCAGCACAGTGCTGGCTCAAGTATGTTGTGTGATCCTCAAAAAGCCTGCTCTGAACATCATGGAGAGAGAGTGCAGCAGCAAGCTTTGGGAATGCAATCTGGTGGAGGTCCAGTTTCCATCCCATCTTAGGGTCAAGGGATTTCTGAACGTCTTTCACTTAAAATTGCAGGTCTCCAAAACTTTTCTCTGGAGCTCAGGGCCAATGATCCACCACTGGCTAATAAATTTTGGAGCTTCATCCAAGCTGGAATTTCCAATTCATTAGTTGTAAAATACTCGACAGACTTTCAGCTGTAAAACGAGATCCTGAAGAATATCCTTGAGGAATATGGAAGCAACACGTGGAGGTTTTGTTTTGCCATTGCCAAAGTGCCTTATGGCTGTTCTCTGATCACAGCAACAGTTCGAAAGCTGAAAGCCTGCTCAGCTCTGATGAACAAGGCTTACATACAGCAAACAAGAATGCATTTCTGGGGAACTGATATCTTAAAAAATGTTGTAATGATGTCCAGTTCTGCTATGAAACTCTTTGGTTAAGTGTTGATACGGTAATTAGTCTTGCTACTTTCACATGACTATTCTGGTGATTATCAACAGATTTCTTTATTTTTTTCACTTTGCCTGGAAGGTTTGAGGTAATAGATGCTGAATTACTACTGGTAATTTTGATGCGATATAGTAAAGTATGACCAATACTCCTGAGTGAAAAATGAGATCCTTAACTTTGATTGTGAAGGCACACTCAGTCTTATGGTCAAAAAATTGACAGTGCCTGTTGATACCTGTTGATAGATTTTCAGAAAAAAAAGAACATTGAAGTGCTACACTTGCAGTAAAAAGTTTGTACTTGCATGCGTTATTCTAAGCTACCATAGTAGTTTAACTCTAGTGCCAATGTTTACCTGACATAAATTTGGAGAGCATCTATGAAGAGAACCCATTTAAGGAATTATCCAATGTTATTTAAGAGAATTTTCCAGTTATGTGATGTCCAAAGAGATCCTAAGGCAGGAAAACATTACTGAGCACCAACTGATTTATCCATCCTTACAACACTTTCTTAAGTAATGGTTTAGTGGATACCTGCAGCAATTCAGGAACCATCAGATGAGTTCATCTCTTGCTGGTGCATAGTGTTCTCTCTGAAATCATACTTATGACTTTTGTAAAAGTAACTCTCTCTAAAATGTTTATGTGTTCATTTTAGATAGAAGTAATTTCTGGGGAACTTTGAAGTGTGATAGTCTATACTGCAAGGTTAATTTACAATGAAATATAGTGACTGGCTCACTGTAGCTGAATTTATTAAAGCTTTCTGTCTTTCTGGGAAAAAAATGCATTTGTGGCTCCATGTGTCTATCAAAAATCTGCCTTTTGGTATTTTGTTTTTGATACCAAGGATAATGCTATTGGAAACAAAGATTATGGATGTAAAGCACTTCACAGATACTGTAGCCTATCAGACTGTCCAAGAATCTTAACAAATGTCTTTTAATTGATATGGTAGCTTTAAACCCTTCTTAATCTTCTAGGTATTTTACAGTCAGCTGTCAGAAATGCAGCAAATGATGGATCATTTTGTGTCACCTTGCAGTCATATACGAAAAACATTACTGAAAGTCAGATCTAGAAGGTACACTTTTTTATAAGAACCAAAATTTTTTGTCCTTATGGGATGACACAGGCATTTGTTTATAACAGTAACCTTTAATTATTAACTCATATTTAATATTTGGTCACCTCCTGCCTAATTATGAGATCAGTCATAGCAACTGAAACTGATTAAATCTGTATAGGTTATTTCTCTGTTTAGGAAGGAATTGGAGCAATATTAATTGCTGAGGTGAAAAAATTAAATAAATATATTTACTAACAGACCCCACCATGATGTGCAGAAATATTATCACAAGGTTCTGAACAATAATTATTTATTAATCATTATGTGCCATATTGTAATTAATACTACTACTACTACTACTACTGCTACTACTACTAATAATAATAATTATTTAACTCAGGAAGGCACTGTTGCCTGAATTGGGAAAGAAAAAACCCTTTTCGGACAATATTAATGTAGATAATATAAAAAGCAGGTCTTTAATGGAAGTTTCCAGGTGCCCCCGTGGCTGTGGGCACGTGTGGAATCTGATTTGTACAATTTTTATAAGGTTAATTAATAAGTATATTTAACAAATATTGTCCAATTAGAAGAGCAGTTGGCTAGATAATTTCCTCCAAGTTCTGCCCCATTGGAGCCCCCCCGCCAGTGTTTTAGCCCTACATTTTATTGTGTCTACAATGTGTGGTGCAAAACAAAGTGTCCTCGCTAGACTAAAGAGCAAGACTGAACAGAATTCCAAGAAGGCAGCAAAATATGTAAGAAAGTGCAACTACTATGCTAAAGTGACAAAGTGTTAGAAACTATACAGCTATATATCAAAATCTATAAAGGTATAGATATACAAAAAGCAAAAGTCTTTCGGCATCGGCACCACTCATGTATTTACTGCCACTGTTTTGTCCCAGTTTTTCAGGGGATTAGAAGGGGGGGAAAGTGTTGAGAGTCTGAGATAGAACAATTTCAGTGTAAAACAGATTATGCCCAAATAGGGTGGCTATTGTAATCCTCCCAACTACTATGTTTCAAGTCAACACCAAGTGTGGGATTTGCTGAGATGGATACTTTTGTACATCTCCAAGCAGTATGCACACAGTAGCAAAAGTATTTACTTGCTATGATCCTTTCTTTTCCTCTTCTGGACTCTTTTAGGAAGAACATTGAAGCTGAACAGAAGCCAAACTGATCATCTTAGAATTAAAGTAACAACTTTTTCTTGTGCCATTTTTTCTCATGCCTGGGTGGGTTAATGTCTTGAGAGGTGATGTGCCTTTCTTTTAGCATATTGGGTCATAACTGACAAATATTGAGACCACTGGGTGTGCGTTAGAAGGAAGAACGGCTGTAGAGAGTGCCAACAATGGAGATAATCACAGCTGAAATCAGATCACCAGATATGGTGAAGTGGGAACTTCTCTACCCACGTCAGTTTACTCATGGAGACATTCCAGTCTACACTCTGAATGAATATTTTAAGAGCCATTGTACTAAGAGAAATGAGTTTTCTTGGGACTGCACCATCGAGGTATGGGACTGTTAATGGGTAGATCAAAAGAGAATGCGTGACATGTATCTCAGATTTTTTTTTTTTTTTTTGCAGTTATAGAGGAAGAATCCATTCCATACATACTTCGACTCTGAAGCCTAACGTATTTTAATGACTAATTATTTTACTCACATGTTGCAGTGGTTGAGTCCACTGCAGGAATGACCAAGGAGCCACAGAGCCCCAAAACAGTGGAGGTCTGCTGGTGGGCAGGCTTAGAGGTCTAAGACCACCCCCTTTTACCCTTTTTAAGTCCATGTTCTAGATAGTTCTCCTTTCCTTGATACCCCACTGGTTCCCAGTTCCCTTGTTCCACCCCTTGCCTTCCCCAGTGGTCACTGTCCTGCCACCCCACATTCTCTCCACCCCCAGCCCCCATATGATAGGTTCTGATGTTCTGCCCACCCCCGGTGCCGATCTGGATAAAACCCCAGACCCCTCAGTGTTCTCTGTGTTCTTTGTCCCTGGATCCCTTTGAGCGGGGACCTCAATAAACCCCTCAGAACTCCACACAAAGGACCCCTCCCGCTTCTTTGTCCCCGGTGACGCTGCAGGAGCTCTCCGACTCTGTGTGTATGTGTGAGTGGCTGTGAGTATCCACCAACTAGGGTGTGGCAGAGCGTGTCTGAGTGTGTTTGCGCGGCACTCCCCGGAGCTGCTCCGACAGGGACGCGATTGGGACAGACATGATGCTCTTTCCACCCCCCCCCCACTTGTGCATCGCATCACTCACATGTTTTTTATTGATTAGACTTAAGGGAGTTGGGATGATTTTGTTTTATTGGGGGAGGGGAGGAGGGTTGTGTGGGTTTTTTTCTGGTTTGGTTTTTTTTTTGTTCTAGAGACCTCTCTCTTTCGTGGATAGAAGCTTTTGTCCATGGGTTTCAGCATGCTCATATAGGTAGTGAAATAGATTTTCAGCACAATCAAAATAACATTTAGCACCTTTTCTTCATGTAGTTCAGCACTCAAGCTATTCAAAGAGAAGGACTTTTGTTACATCTTACATATGTAAAGGAGATATTCCTATAATGTTATAATGAAATATTCCATCTCGATGGTATACTTGAATAATATTTATAAGAGGATTTTGTAAATGTCAGTATTTCCCAGTATTTTGGGGGGTTTAGTTACACCACCATTTAGTTCTAGGAAAAATGTCATCTTTACTCTATTAGCCAAAATTGTGAAAGATGTGTCTTAGACAATGACAATACATTTGTGTCATGCTGAGAAAATTAAATAAATTCTGTTTTTAACAAAAAACCAGTCATACAAGACTCCATTAATTTAATTCCTTTCCCCATTTTTTGTCAAAATCGCGTGCTTAGTACTTGTGAGATAGCAAATGCTTTCAGTTAAAAACAGAAGGGAGTCAATATGTCTAAATGTAGAGGAAAATGCAAGGAAGGGCTCTTTGAGCAGCCTTCAAAAATAACTCCTTGGTCTTTCCTGAGCCGTCATTCATAGGTGAGTAAAACAATTTAAAACATATGCATAGAGTGCTTCATCTTTAGTGTATATAAATTTGTGAAAGAGACCGGACCAAGTTTTTCAAGTGCAGTATTTATAAATTTGCGCTTGGTCATTATAAATGCAAAGTCAAACAAAATGTGATAAAAAGAGCAAACAAGCTGTAAGTTTTTAGAACTCCAAAACTATGTTCTTCCTTTCACTTTCCATGTCCCATGGTAGTTTTCCATTTTTGATGCCTTTTTTGCCCTGTCTTTGCAGTCAACACATTCTCCTCCACCTTTGCACACACTAGCACAGTTAAGAAGGAAAGGGCAGGCAGCAGTAGGGCAATAAAGGTTTAAGAGCTGCTTACATCGGTTGCATACTTTGAAATCCATGGGGCCAGCTGGGATTCACCATGGTGGTTAAATGAAGTTCTCAATGAAAAAGTTAGTGTTAACTTCTGTCTCCAGAAATAGAGGAGAGAAAGAGAGCCTCACCTCAGACCAGTGAGAGGAAGCATGTCCTCTTAAAATAATTTCCAAGAATGTGATATACAAGAAAAGTAATCAGGGATAGTCAGCATGCATTTAACAAGGATAAATTGTGCTAATTCAATCTGATGGCCCTCCGCAATCAAGTAGCTGTATGAACAAGGTGGAAAGTACTGGATGATCTCTACCTGTACATCACCTCCCAAAGCATTTCTTTTTAAAAGGAAAATTGATAAGAAGACACAGGTGTATTAAAAAATTGCTAGACTGTCAGGTATGAATCTTAGCAATGAACTGATATTCAGCTAGCAGACAGAAAAAAAGACAGTATTCAAGAGGTCTTCTTAAGAATTCTTAGTTGCACTTGATGACAGAGTGCACTGTTAGTAAGTTTGTAGACCACACAAAATGAGGAAGAGTGGTGGACCCAAAAGCAGAGGTCCTTTCCTCAGTTCCTGGGAAGTTTGCTTGGTGGGATGCTGAGCTGGGCTTGTTTAGTCTGGTGGAAAGGATGCAAAGGAATGGTCTAATAGTCCCAGAAAACCATTTATGTAAAATGTTGTTTCACAGACATTTTCAACTGAAAGAGGTAGTACAAAACTAACTTGTTGAAATGACACAAAAATTGTAGTCTGAGATATTCATATTGGACATCAGGAAGAACTTCTTCATGGGGAAGTAGTGCAGTATTGACAGTGTAACCCAGAGTGCCTGAGGAATCTTGGTCCTTTGAAATTTTCAAGACTTAACTAGGGAATTTCACAGTCAAGCTGATTGACTACTTATGATACCTTGAGCAGGGGACTGGAGTACAGACCTTCAAAACTACCTTCCAACTGGAACAGTATTCCATCCATACCTCTATGTAGAAAGGACAATTCTAAAACTATGATTATTCTGGCTCAGTCATGTATATTTAACTTCTGGTACATATAAGCATTATTATTTTTCAGTAAAACAAACACTCAAAAACTTGTTTACCCTCTGCAACATATTATCTGCAATGGCATTCATAACATATTACATCCCTCTTTCTCACATGTTAACAAAGCTCTTCATGATTGTTTGCCTTGCCTTCTTTGTTACCTCAATGTAAAGCTGCAAACATTTCCTTCTTTAACAAATTAGTATTAATTGAGGTATGCCCGGACTGAAGAAAATGTTTGCTCTTACAAAGTGTGACATGATACATTTCTTAAAGAAAAAAATCAGTCTGCAGTTTTACTCCAAAGCACTGAGAGAGTTGTGATACACCAAATCTACTAAGACTATGCAATTTGCTCTATTTTATTTACACTACACTTGCAATACTTCATGCAAGAATCGCTTTGAAACTGAAGACAGCCTAGTGTTTGTTATTTTCTACTATGACAAATAAAGGTTGCACAATAAGTTTGAGTATATAGTGGTGAGTGCCACTAAAAAAAATCATGACACTTCTGCAGAAGTTTTGGGAACAAAATATATTCTTAGGAATTTAGAATAAATTAATTTAAGGTTAACCTTAAAATTAAGGCTGACAGAGCACCGTTTGCATATACATGTGGAATTGATTTGCAGATACTTAGTTTCAAGAGTACAAGATATTTTTCTTAAATTCGCTTCGTAGTTGGATTCTTGCATAAAGTTTGCATTGTTATTTGCTCTCGTGTGATTCAGGATTCAGAATCAACTGTGTTACTGTCACAATTTCATGGCTGAGTCATGAGTGATCAACACAAAACCACACTGAGTCATTTTTTTGTGATAGCACAACATGATTCATTGCTATTAGGGCAGGAATTTTTCTTCCATTAATTTGTATTTTGTTTACAGCTTCTCTGTAGCTTTTATTCTTGTCTTTATCCTTCTCGTTATCCTCTTGCACAGATTATTTTTAATTTTAAATTTGTTATTACTTCAGTTCTGTTTCAGTGAACCTACAGTTTGAATAGAAGTGTGGAACTCAAAGACGAACAGGGATCACATTTGAAGAGTTGGTGCATGTGGAAAACTGCACCTGTGTGAGCTAGTGTCTACTTACAGATTTAGAACAAGTAAGCACAATTCAAGCATGTTTGCAGTTAATCAATTTGCATCAATAAATGTTCCTTCAGGACGTCTAGTTCAGAAGTTTATTAGGATAAAGAGATGAGTCTGCATCTGTTCTATGGATACACCTAGGGTGGGAATTGTGACAAACCAGTGAAACAAATGTCACTTTTTGAATCTAAAGACTTTCCATTTTGTGGCAGTCAGAGAAAGTTAACAGAAATCAGCTTTTTTAGCACTTAAGATTCACTTATAGACAGGTGGAATTACCTGTGCTCAGCTGTTTTCCTTACTTAATTCATATCAAAAGAGGATGACTATCTTCTTGAGAGGCAGACAGCAATGGGTGGAATATTGTGTGACACAGAAGAGGCTTCTTAGAACATCTGTCTTTTGATGCTAATGAGGAAAGAGCATACAGCAGAATCCAGGTCTTTCTTAGTCTAGTGAATAACGTAGGACATGCAACTACAGACATCAGTAAAATGATGAACACTTTGGGTGGAAATAGCACCTGGGATACTCATGTTCTAAATATGCCATACTCATTAGAAATAGAGCATTATCTTAGAACAGATATCTTTATTTCAGGAAACTGGAAGAAATGGAACATTTCTGCCTACAAGCCATTCTGTTTAACAAACTGCAATAAGGCTAGCCTAATTAATTCTTCCTCTCAAGCAGAGGATGTAAATCAATTTATGTGTTTTTAGCTGCTATTATTCTGTGGCGACTTAGTAAAGAGGAAGTTTCTACATGGTATAGTTCATGACACTTAGAGCTCCACCCTTTCTCTAGTAGGCAAGATTGCAGCAATCCCCTTGCAAATGTGCATGATTTATGAGTCAACCTTGTATTAGTGATATAAATAATTTCTCTACATTTGATTTTTTAATTTCTATTGACAGACTTGAACTATTTTAATGTAGACGTTCCTGACATGAACTAGGACATCATGGAAATATCCTGTAAGCTTCACACTACATTGCAGATTTCTCTGGTATTTACCAAAAGCTTTAGCAAAGCCATCTTGGGCACAATTGCTATAACCTTCTCAGGAGGAAGGAACAATTATTCTGTATTTGACATATCTGGGCCATCTTCCTTATTTGCAGGAGTCCCACACAAGACTTAAAATCATTTAAGATTATTTTGCTGTGCAGTAAAAGAAAACAGCAGTATTTCATTTACATTCTTACTCTGCTTCAAGATATGGTAGATTTTACTTCTGGGATTGTGTTAAACAGAATCCTATTTATCCATATATTTGCTGTAGAGGGGAATTTTTTGTGAAAATCAGTTCCTACAGCAAAGAATCTTCAAAAATATGTGTACATATATTATGCACTTTAGCATATACATATACGTACACATACACATACACATATACATGCACATACACATATACATACACATATACATGTACATATATTTAACACCTGTTACACTGGAACCACTTGTATTGAGATAATAAGGGCCTTTTCAGTAGAAGTATCTTTATTACAGGCAAAAAAAAGCATACGTTTGTTTACTTTTATCATGGAAGAAATATAACAGTTTTTTACTGTTTATGTTTTTTCACCATTCTCTTCCTAATGCATCTTGAATAGTGTGTTCAGCCCACAGGATGCCTGCTTCATTATTTTTTTTTTCCTTTAGTTCCTTGTTTTTACCTTGTGGCTATACAGATGACACTATAGCAACCACTGTGATTCCAACCCATTGATTAGTAACAACCATTTACAGTTCTTTTAATTAACAGAGTGGACCAAACTTGTTCAGCACTTAATAAGATGTAAAAATTGTCCATTAGTAAAATCACCTCTAATTTGAGTTGGAAAGCAGGAGGGTGGGATGGTAGGCAAAGACACAAGTAGAGATGTTGGCTGGTATTTAGTGTCTAAATGAGGAGGAACATCAGAAGGGGAGGTATACTGACTGGTCAGTGCTGCCTTTCATGAGACACTTTGGTTTTGGCAAGAGAGTAACCTTTAGGAAAAGGGTTACAAAGGCAGCTGGAATTGGGAGCTTCCTCATATTTTTCAGCTTAGTCTGTTTTGCCAGGTGAATCGATGCCTTAAAGGGCAGGTATCACAAGTAAACATCTATTTATCCCCTTGTGTTGGTTGGTTTCTTGGCAGCCTTTCTCTCTTTTCAACATGTAAATCACAGTCATATATTCCTGTCTCAGATTCATCCCCTTGTATATTGTGAAATTTAACTCAAGACCTCCAAGTTATATTAGTATTAGAATAATATGTTAGAAGCACATGTAACGCTAATGAACTCTTTGTTTGCAAATTTATTTTAATATTTTACTGTAGTTATTGACAGGCATGTAGAAGTTCTATAAACTTATAGAAATATGAAAACAAGGACAAATCAGAAAGCTCTCTTGGAGGAAGGACTTTCTATCTTCCTAATGAAGCCAGAATTGCTGCAAGTAGCTGTTCACTTTGACAACAATTGCATTAAGATCAAAGGGGATATGAAAACCATGACAATATGACTGTATTTCATGCACCATGAGGCAGAGTTAGTGTAGATTAGACATATCATTAGTCAAGGGGATCTTTTTCCACTGAGAACTCTTGGCTGCTCAGTGTCTTTTCCTTCCCCTATCCTTTCCAAGTCAGTATCTGTTTAAGCAGAAAACAGATTCCTTCCCCCTAAGACTATGACAGAAATAGGCTACGGATTTGAGGCTATGTCCAATCAGTGGCAATATGCATAGTAATATGTGGCACAGCTTGTGTAATGAAGTTCCCAGCATGCAGCCTGGAAAGGTATCCTCAAGTGTGCAGGGTGATTTATTTCCTCTGTCAAGAGGCAGGACAGGCAGGACTTGTCCTTCCCCACAGTCCCTTTAAGAATACTCTGTCACCCCAGGAAGCTGTAATAGCTTCTCCACACTCAGGCTTTGTTATATGGCTTGGAACCCTCTTTTAGCAAAGGTTACCCTCCTTGTTCTTTTCATCATCTGCACTTGCTTTTACAAAGTTGAATTGTAAGGAAGAATACCAGATTTGCACCTTCTATTTACATTTGACTTTACATTACCATAGTGAATGATCAATGAGAAGGTGTGCTCACTGTGACTGAAGCAAAGAACTTGCCTGCAATTGGTGCAATACATTTAATTCCTGCTTTTTAATGTAATGACAGCATGCAGGAAGATCATATAATGTCTGTACAAAGGTGTGAAAAACATTCAACCTAAACAACATTTTTAAAATGGCAATTTGCACAGAGGATTTATAGGACAGCAGAAGTCAATTGATGGAATTATCCAATTAATTAATTATTCCTCCCCTCTGTAACTTTAATTTGCTCATTCAATATACTAAAAAAAACTGTGCTCTGATTTTAGACTTACCTGCCTCAGAGACACTGCACTTGGTTTCCTCTGATTTGTAAAAGTTCACTAACTGCTATTGCAGTAGCTTTGCTTTCTGATATACATAGTTCTAAATGTTTTTATCAGAACTCAGAAATTATTAATTACATATATTAGAAATGACAAGATTGAGCAATTTCTAATCCTTACTCAGTGTATAGATTTAATACCTTCTCTCTATTTGAAGTTAATTTCCCAGAGATTTCACCAGTGAGTGTATACAGTGCAGCGCAACTAGAATGGCCTGATTACAACAGCTAATAAAGAACCTTCCTGCCTAGACATGAAGGTAGACTCGTACAGATGTTTAACAAAAAGATCTTGGTCTTGGAATCCCAGTGGAGCTATTTTCAAAAATCCCTCTTTAGAGACAGTTGTACAATATCCTAACTTAAGTCATAAGGATACATAAATTTGCCCTATAGTCTCTAAACACTGGTAGGGAGTGTTTCTATCTCCTAAGACATTTCTGCCAGTCACCAGTATTTGGGGTTTTTTTTAAAGATATCTGGGGAAGAATGCTGCCTTTATGAATTATGCAGTTTTTGGCTGGCTTTTCAAACAGCTCGTTGGGGTAGTTGCTGAGCTGCTAGCACAGTCGCTTCTATCTTCCTTTGCTACAGGACTGAGGGGCAAGCACCATTGCAATCTGCTTTGCATCTCTGTAGTCTCAGGGGCTTCCTGGAACTCAGTTTCAGAGGACCTCACCTTTTAGATATGTCTCAGATCCGAGGGACCTACTTTTTCAGTTTTGAATCAAAGCGTTTTATATGAGCTTCTGGGAGGTACAGTGACACTTTTTTTGGTGCCATTTTGAGTCCCTTTCCACCACAAAACCTAACTGTCTTCCTCCATTTCCATCTACCTGACTGAACAAAGCACCAGATATGTGCTTGCCAATTCTCTGAAAGTATTATGACATAGACCTTTCTTGCTCAATGGAACGTCACTGGAAAGATCAAATGTGGCCACACACGGAATGGAAGTATACAATATCAGTTGTTAGGGTGACAGTTGGTGCTTGCATTTTTTTTAATGATAGTTTTGTCATTGTTGGCCATGTGTATAATCATTGTCGGCTGTCTTGAATAGAGCTCATGCCTTCCTGGAAACACAGGACAATTCCTACATGCTTTGGAAAATAAACACCATGGCAAGCAAGAGCAAAAACATAGAAATGTTACATTAGTAGGTAGTGTGAAGTTCTAAAATATTGGTTTATCCAGCTTTTATTAAAAAGGCTCTAATTAAGAGAACATCATAACACAGTTTTGAAAAAAATCTTAGTTCCCAGCATTTAGTACAGATTTACTCTTTCATTTGACTGTATTAGTGATACGAGACTGAGATATCGCTGTCTTACAGGTGTTTTGACATTTTTGCATCCTTCACAGCAAATAAAAAGAGTCTGTTGATTCTTTTTGTCCCAATTTGGGTAAAGCAATACAGTATATGTGAAAAATTATTGGGAAGGATTTTTGTGGAACTGGGTTTGCAAAGTTCCATCCTACTGAGAAGGCTGTTTAACAGCTAATTAGTTAGGGATAACTGGATTCACTTTATTGATGCTGTTACCAGGAAGCCCAAGGGATGTAACTTTAAATGAGGATGAAACTCGGCCCTAGAAATGGGTGACATTTGTATCTAGCTCTGAACAGGCAGTTCTTACTGAAAGCAATGGACCCTGAAGAAGAGTGAGCAGCCTAAATGTTCTCCCTTAGATCAGAAATACGGAGGGACCACGATTCCTATAATTCATAAATCCTTCATGAGTTTCTCTAGGGGAATGTGGTTCCATAGAAGGTAATGAAGGGATATATCTTAAAGTCATAATCTAATTTTCAAACTCCAGTCAGCCAATTTGCAGACCTAATGAGTTGCTGCAAGTCTGAAAATCTGTTGAGGATTAGGGAGAGAAATGGAATTACTCAATCTGACTGTTCTAACCCTAAACATATCTAATTTGATTTTTCTTTTAAAATTCTTACAAGATTTAAGTAAGTTAAATCACCCTAAAAAATGAAGTCAAAAGGCATAACCATAACAAAAGTAGTCTTCTGAAAAGATTTTCGAAATGTGTATTCTGAACTTCTCAGCTACAAATGCCCAATATATCATAAATCAAACTATAAATCTGTCAGGCAAAACTTGGCTGTTGAATGCCATAGAAATTTTTATTGTATAACAGCAAAGGATCACATAATTAGCCCTTCTCTTCTCACCAGGAAAAAGTAGTTTGACTATAGTTTTGGGGAATATTTGCAATATTCCTGCAATATTCCTTCTGTTCTATGCAAAAGCAAACACATCAACCCATTCATTTTTAAGCAAGTCAGAAATGTGCAATAGGCACTTTTGTTTGTTTTAATACTGAATTCAGAACTAAGTAAGATTTACTCGCAGTATCTTGACTATAAATTATTTTCCCTCCTTTTTTCACTTCAGCACAAGGAATAGTGTCAAGTTAAATCCACATAATAAAGCAAGCCCTCTGTCCGCTAGGATTTTAGTACTTAGGTACTTCTAATACAGATTCAAAAGATGATAATAAAGTCAGAAATTTCCCACTGGGTGTGTAATTGAATGCTTTTAAAACTTACTTTCAGTTAATGACTAAGGCATTTTTGCTAGCAGCAATTTGGTTTCTCATCCCAAGTATAGAAAAATGCATTAAACAGTAGATTTGTATCTTTTCAGCTACCTGGTAAAGACAGCAGCTGCCAGCGAATGAAATGGTATTTATTTGATGGCCTGGGTTTTGGGGAGAATAGAGATAGGATAAAAATCCTACTTGGAAGAGGGTCCTTTAAACATGAATATGAGTAAATAGAAAATGTAGGAGCCCGGCTGATGTAGTACACTGTACAATCTGTTCGCTGCATTTGGACTGCTAATTAAAAAGTGATATAGACAGTTCTGTATGAATGCACCACCACCTGTTGAAGGTCTGTCAGACTTTATCTTCGCTTTCACATGTTTGAATATTCTTTAATAAGAGGTCTTAACTGAAAGCAGAATATGTCTCTATAAAAGTGGAGAACAGATATTCAGCTTAAAATTCTTACTGCACTATGTGTCTATATGTGTCTTCCAACTCCCTTGAGCATTTCTAAGACAGCTACCCTAATTCATAAGCACAATATGTAAATTCTGAGCGTGTATTTTTTCTTCTTGCTTCTGGGAAATAAGCTAGGCTGGAAAGTTAGAAATACAACACCTAAACATAAATGTGAACCTAGCAAGGAATTGCATATCTACCAGGAAAAATAACGACTTTTGTTGCCGACAAATACTATTTTTATGAGGCATGCATTAAAAAAAAGAGAGGAAAACATGCAGATACGTTTACCAATACGCTCTCTGTGTGTCCGTCTGTAAGTCATTATATGCTTTTTTTTTCTTTTTTTTTCCTTCATCTTACCTGACAGTTCTTGTTTCTATATCTCAAAAAGCCAACTTCCCCTCTTCATAGTTAATTGCACCCCTACTCCTCAGCAAGTAGGATTAATGGAAAATTTCTTGCATTAACTGGATTACATTACATTAGCTGACACTGTTAAATATAAAACATGTTTTAATAATACTGGTGATTAGAAACAGTCTGGAGATTAACTTGGAAGCTTATCTAAATTTAAAAATCCCAAAACTGAAAAAACTGTAGTTTCCTTTCTAAGGTGATGAGGTTCAGAAAACTTTTTAGAGTGGGAAAAAGAGGTGCTTGGTGGTAGTGACTCCACATGGAGAGTGACTCCACAGTAAGATTATGAGGTTAGAAGAAAGAGGGGTTTGGATTATTTTGGCATGGTCCCCAGAAGACACTTTCCTCTCAAAAATAGCCCAGCCACTCCAGACATGAAAAATTGTTTGATTCTGAAACCTGTTGATGGGAGACATGCAACCCATGATGCTGAGGAAATGACAGAGGAGAGAAAACCATAAAAATTACACAGTATGTGTCCAAAGATAATAGCCGTGATTCCAAAGGAGATCTCCCTGCCTTTGCAGAGACTGCCTTGAGGACAAAGGGTTACACTGAGTAATGTATATTATCTGAGGGATTGCAGCCAGACAACATGGCAGGAGTGCATGTGTTTTTCTGCTACATTTAGTTTTTCCTCAGGGAAAGAGGAGATTTCAGGTATTTGTGATGTTCTCTCTGCCTGAAGAACTACATCCTGGTCTCTCCATTGTCTTCTACCTCCAAAGACCACAGTGAGATGCCATGTAGAGAAAAGCTGGACATCTCAGGATGTGTATCAGCCATGAAGGGTGTCCATGAGCTCCTCCAAAGGCAACCCTTTTTGAAAGAACTGGTACGTCACAAAAGCTACTTGGGCTAGGACCCAAGGTTTTGTTCTAAGTTCCCTCATCAGCTTTATAGCTTTCTGAAGCTAGTCTACAAAGTTTGTTTCAGAAGATGCCTACTTGAAAACGTAGAGTTTTGAGTATCACAGTATCCTGGTACCATCTATAATGTCTTAAATGTAAAAAAACTCACTGGATTGAGTTACAGTAATTGTTTGGAAACTTTGTCTAAATTAGCAGATATGAGCTTCATGTTCATTAGTTCAGTAATACCTTTCACTTTCTCTTTTTATCTTTGTAAGAGATACAGTGTGGTGCAAAGCCTGCAGAGCTGTGGATAATAGTCTTCTATTTTGAGGCCTTTTCTTGCCACTGAGTTTCTGCATATCCATAATCAGATCACTTCTCTTTGACTACTGCACTTTACAGAAATGTTCTATGAAATAGTTAGCCAGTAACTATGAAGCATTTTGAATATGGAATAAATTACATAAATACTGTGGGTTTAGAATTTTCTCTATATCGAAGAAGCAAGTGACAAGAAATTCTCCTTTGACGATAAACAAGATGGAAGAATGGAGGGAAAAAAACCACAAGAAATCTGACAATGTAAAGTTGCACTACAATATGCAAGCATCCACAAAAGTGTATGTAAAATTGTCATAGCCTGTAAGTTAGACTAGATATCACTAAAATTGTTGTTCTTGAAGATAGAATAGATAACTAGAATCCTGGCCCATCTCAAGCTGAACAGAGAAGAATAGACTGAACTTCTGGCTTGAAGAGTGCATAAGCAGCTTAAAATGACAGAGCAATAAAAGCCAGGAGCAGTTTTAATTTTACGAGGGGTTTGGTTTTAAGACTGGATGCTCCCAAAGTCAGGTGCTAAAGAACAGAAATCAAGATCCTTTACACTTGCAGTCCATAGAGAAGAAGAAAGAGAGTATCCCATAAAAAGGAAGTAAAGTAAAGATTGAGACAAAGCTGTTTGTCTTTGGTTTCTCGTTTAGAAGGTCCTCCTGGAAAAAAAAAAGTGCAGAGTTAGTGACATAATACCATTACAGCATTTTGCAGAAGCAGCTCCACAGGCAATGTATCATCAATAAGAAGATCAGAGGCATTCTAGACTGTGATAAAAGTTTGAACTTGGGAAAGTGAACAGAAGGAGGATGTTATAGACATGGCAATTGCATTCCATGTGTACTCCATGTTGGAGACAATCTCTTCTTTGACAGCGAAAACTACAGTCTTCTAGGTACTGGGACTGGAGAAATACTGAGAGAACTCAGATTCTAATCAAGTAGTGAAAAGTCTTGCACCAAAAAGGCAAAGAACACCAAACTTTAAGTACATAGTGGTCATTCATCTTCTTTCTTTATAGACACAAAAAAAGTTAGCAACAATTTTAGAATAGTAATGCCATGAATTACATGACCTCAAAGACTGATTTTTCTTGTCTGTTAAGACAATCATCACTAAGATTGACACGTTGATAAGCAGTTTTCTATCTTCTATTTTCTTCCTATCTGCTCAATTATTAAACAATCTTACTGTCCAGGACCTTATTTCTAATACTTTTTACAATTGTTATCTTATTTACCTACAAAACATTGCATAAAAATAGGTTGTCTAAGGCATATGCTTGATCTCATCTGCTCTGTGCAATAGTCTTCTCAAAACTGTGTTTAGGATAACAATGAAATGCTATTTCTGCAAAGTCTGTCAATAATCAAAGGCTTATAATTTTGAGCATGAATAGAATCACAGTAAAATGTTCCCACTCGAAAGTGCAAATGTAGGTTATTACGATCTCATGCTGCCATAATTATTAGCACTGTCTGCAAAAGTTATCTGCAATACTAAAACTACACAGGAAACAGCACAGCCTGAGGTTCTTGTACAAGATGAGATAGGAAAGATATTGTTAGTGCATTCCTGGCCCTAAACTGTTTTTTTTTTTCCTAATTGTTGCTCAGAGCTACTAAAAGTACCATAGGGAATTCTTACATAGGAACTATTATGCCAGACCTTTTCCACACAGACAAAAAACAGTGTATTTCAAACAGTCAGTGTCTGCCTCTTTGCAGCTGAAAGACTCCTGTGCATATGTGAAATAACTGATTTTTACAAGTATGGTGAACACTGAAGAGCAGTATTTAGGGCTCTTATTCCGTGCATCTGAATATAAAGACACAAAACTGATCAGTACTTATTATTGCATGGTGGAAATACCTCGATTATTTCTCCTTAACACTGTTTCACGTGCAACTCTGTATCAGCTGCATACTACTTGGTAATATATTTAGAAGCTCCAAAAATTCCATATAATCTTCATTCTGGTTTGTGAAACAGAAAGTCTTATTTTACTCTATATTTACAAAAGTAGCAATAAAAGTTTTAAGTAGATCTGCAGATTCTTTTTCACACCAGAATAATCTACCAAAGTGACTGTCTTTTCAATGTGAAATCAAAGATTTTCACCCAATAACACCTGCATAAAATTCATGTCTTCTGTCATTGTATTGCTGAGATCCTTACATAAACTTTACATAATTTGGTATTTCCTTTCTTTTAAAATTAAAATTTCAATATGCATAATGGCATTCAGGAATATTTTCTTAATATTCATATTCTAAACCTGCTGTCAAAACTTTATTAAAATAGTGTATAGAGAGGTTGCTAGTGCATTATTATATAAACTTCCTAATGCAATCTAAATTTCAAACTCCAGGATTAATTTCTTGGGTTTTTTTGGTTGTTTGTTTGGTATTTTTATTCCTCTTCATATTTCATGAAATAGTCATTAAAATGCCCCACTCAGACCTATTGGGAGAATTGCCCTGTAGCAGAATATTTTATTTCGGTAGGTTCTTGTTGTTTTCAATGTTTTTTTCTGTAAATAGTGTCCTTTAATTGTTTTGTGTATAAATGAAGAAAACAAACCTCAAAGACCATTTTTGTGATCATGACAGAATTCCCATTCTTGTCTTCACCATTGTGTGCTGGAAAATTCAGCTATAGCAGAATCACGATGGATCCAGTAATATACTTGACTTTGGACTGTACCTATCAGCTTGGGATACATCTGACATTTAGTCAAAGAAAATTGAACCCTCAGTGTAGGTCTCCAATATGTTTTTTTCTCATTTTGATATTAATAGTGGAAAAAATGGATGAGTAATGTGCCAGTATGAAAGTATGCAGTGTGTTCAGGACAGTCCTCATCCATGTTCATAAGTGTGTTTGTCTTGTTTATTTCATCACATGGCTGCTAAAATGTATTTTTCCCTTTTAATATTATTCAGCTACCTTTAAACTTTTATCTTCAAGAGTAGATGAAATTATACCATTTTTGTTCCACTTTTCTGTCATTTCCCTTTTCTCTGTGACTTCTCAAAACCAACTGTCAGAGTTCAGATGACTAATATCTAATTCCCTTGGCCTTCTGAGATTCATTTAATTCAAATTCACTAATTTGTAGAAAATGCTTTTTCTCATATCTGCCCATATCTTTCTTCTTCTGCAAATTTTTTTTGCTTAGATTAGTAGTTCTCTGTATAAATGTTACTGTACATGTTCTGTGAATTGTTCATCAGCTCCACAGTCTATATGAGAGCTTATGGTAATTTCTGCAGGACTAGAGAATTTTGTACTGGCTGTATTTCATTTTGATTCTCCATATCTTACTTTCTCAAGTGAGCAGTTTTGACTATGGTACTGTTTGTTTTACATCTTAAACTACTGTTCTCTTCCCCAGAAAGCCTATGGCTACTTTACAATAAAATATTCAGAGCTTATCACACTGATTTTATAAATTTTGTGCTTGTGGGCTAGTTGTCAGCTGCATTCCTAAATGTTTATTGCAAAGTGTGATTCCAACACAAACTAAGAGAAAAAAATGGGAATTAATAAAAAACCTCCCTGTTTTTTAAAATAAATGCTGAAATCCTCTGACTTAAATACCACTGTTGGGGGAGATGAATACAGAATAACTTGACCTGTTTCTCAGCAGAAACTGTCTACAGTGGCAGCAGATCACCTGGAAGGGACAGATAGCAGCCTGATAATCACAAGCAGTTCTTGAGTGTATGCCCCTTATTTTAAAACATGTTATGGCCTCATAAACAGAGCATGGCAGAAGAGCATGGTGGTCCTCCCACAGCCTGGTCCCTGCCCAGCACAAGGACAAGGCGCGTTGCTGTGCGCTGGAGGGTGAATCCTGCAGGTCGGCTGACTGATCCAGAGCAGGGCGGGTCCTTCACTCATTGTCTTGCCCAGACACACATCACATGAAGCAGATAGTCCTAAGCAGCTTGCCAAGGGGTGATTGTAAGAAATAGCCATTTTTGATATCCCAAATGTCCAATAACACCATTCCACATTTGCTTTTATCTCCTGTTTGGTGCACCACTTTTTGTTTGTTACAATCTCAGCAATTTATGTATTACCCAGTCCCTTTGGAGGAGCATGTGAAATATTTATGACTGTCAAGAAAAATTTAGAAGACATACTTTGCAAGTACCACTATATGATCTGTACAGTGGAAACTTACCATTTGCATTACAATTGTGCAAAATATTGCACTTCAAATGAAACACTGGCGGGGAAATTTCTATTTCTGCTGTCAGAACCTACATAGAAAAATGTTATTTATGCCCCAGAGACTGTAATTTTATCAATGCCAAACAATTTACTGAAATAATATTTTTAGATATTTGTTTGTTTTGTTTTATTTTGTTTTTTAACTGAGGTTGATTGTTCAGTAGGTGAAAAGCACCAGACTAGAAATAAGACTGGAAGTGGAAGAATCTGGATTCCCAACCACACAAATCTTTTGTGACACCATCAGGAGCCAGGTAAGTCTCTTTGAACTACTCTGTCAAATTACCATGAAGGGCCATGTTGTGGGATCCGATGAATAGTGTAGATTTATTTACACTTGCATATTTAAGATGATTTGCACCGGCATCTAGCACTGAAGCCAGGAAGAAGAAAAAAACCTTATCCTTTTGCTTAAACTGTTCAAGCCTCCAAAAAAGGTAAATTGTGCAAAAATTGCTTCCTAAAATTTTTCCTTCCCCTTTTATCTCAGCAGCAGTACCTAGCTATTGATTGGGAAACCCACTGCTTTTGCAGCATAGATATTTGAGATCCTGTGCCCAGGAACATTTCCTGAGGGTGTCTGGTTTACAGAGGTGAGGATGCTCTGCAAGACTTGTAAGTACAGGCCAAATCTTAAGAGCAGCAGGAAGAACTGAGAACTGGGATGGAACTGGCTTGTTTTGGGGGATAAGACTTTTGTAACTGATACTCTCTCTTCCCAGTGCAGGTAAAGTTTCAAGCCTGCCCAGAAAAAATGCAAGAATAGATTTTAATGAACTATGATGACAAAACATTTAACATTTCACATTTTAAAATCTAGGTTTATTTTTTTAATAAAGCTTGTTTCTTTACGGTTTTCCCTTTTAATTTTGAGATTTGTACCTTTACAAATGAGTGAAAGGATTGTATTTGAATGTCAAGATTTTTCAAGGATTTTTAGATGTAGAGAGAAAAAAAAAACCCCACCAAATTGTTCTATCATGTAACAGAACACGACTTATGCACCACTGCGTATTTTTTTCATGTTATGCATTCATATAAGTTGGGACAAAAACATGCACCCAACATATCTTGAAAACTACTCTAAATACAGTAACAAGTCAGGATGACTCCCATACAAGTAAAAACTACTAAATGCAAAATATGACAGCAGGTGTACTGTGGTGGTCAGAGAGACCCCGGCTTCTGCTGCTGGACTGAAAAAATGGCTTTTGTTTAATACATAGCCCAGAATAGAAAATGTTTTTCTGTAACTCCACAAACAAACAATATTTTTACACAACTTTGCCAATCTAAATTCAACACATGGGTGCTAGTGGCCTGGTTAGCAGCCACTACAGTTCAGATAGGGTAGCTTGTGCCAAACACAAATGAAATAAGCAAAACGGTGGGAATGATATTAACATGTCATGACAAAAAAATAGCTTTATATGAAACAAAGCTTCACATTTTTGTTGGCCATGAACAATTTATTTCAATAATGTTCAATGTTGTCCTCTAGAGAAATATCTTTTGTGGTAATATTATCCCCTTTCCGTCTCTTCAAGACATTTTTTTAGTGTTTATATACAGTAAATAAATATATATATTTCCAAGCTGAGACAGACCTTGAAACATAATGTATCTTTTTATAGCATTATTCACCCACTCAGAGGAAAACAATTCACAAATGTGGAGTTTAAAATACATCATAAAATTCATGCTTCTTGCAGTACCGATTTAACTCCATACATCCCCTACATTAATAGCTGTAACACTTAGAAGTAGATATGAAAGAATTTAAAATTTCAGAGTCCACAAATACGTGCACTTAATCCTAAGGTACTGGAGATAAGTCAATCTGAAATGGGTCTGGGAAGCAGGTTTTGTTAGCCAGTGGGTGACAGGCAGACTCAGAGACACTGTCAAAAAGAGAAATGTAGTATTTGCAGATCCTCATGCTAGTACCAGGATAAAGCTGTCTACCTTCTGGTAAGCAGCACACCAGTTTACTCGACAAAGACCTGGGCATTTTTACACATCATCTTTACCAAGACACATCCTTTCTGAAGTCACAGAAGTCTAAACTTAAAGTATCTTTTGTCCCCCATCGGGTCCACCTGACTACTGCTGTCCACCATGAACGTGGCTGCACTTGCCCAGAAACTGCTCTGATCAATACCCCCGCCAAAATGCTCCTGGGATGAAGTGGAAGCTAGAGTCATGATCCCAAGGTGTTTCCTGAAGCATTTCCTAGAGCAGAGGCACACTGGTACACCTTTGTAAAAGTAATTATGCTTTTAATTTCTACTTTTCAGATGGGCTACACATTTCCATAGCTGGGTGCTTATAACTGCCTTTTTTCTACCAGAAAATTCAAACAAGGTTTCAATCTGTCCAAACCTTGAAATCTGTGACAGAGTATCTCAACATTTGCACCACATAAAAATGCTTGAGAACAAATTCCTTCCTCATATAATGAAGAAAATGTACTCAATCAAAAGAGGAAACAACTTCCAATGCTTGTCAAGCTGTCTCTGTACAGGTTCCATTTCTGAAAATATTGGCTTGTAGGAAGGAGCCTTTTTCCCTTAATGAGCTGTTTATCCGCACTGGAGCAGGCAAGGTAGGAAACATTTTCTGAACGATCAGTTCTCCATAAGCACATAGCTTATGTGAAGTGAAGGGGCAGCAACCTATGATCGTACTGATGGATTCTCACTTTCTAAGGTTTTTATTGGGGTGTAACTCACAAACTTCGTCCTGTGCTCATTTGCAGATCTTCTCTGGAACCATCATTTTTGGAGATTATGAATTATTTGAAAAACATTCTTTTTTTTCTCTTTTCATCTGATCCAGGAATTCTGTCTGTGGTTAAAAGCAGAACTCTGAGCTCTAGTATGAGATTTTGTATGTATAAGCCTGTTTCCGATTCTACATCTGATAGTGGAAACAAAAGCAGTTGGCACCAGTCCTTTCCTCTAAGGCTATACATGGGTGGTAGTTCAATTTTATTGTCCTTATTGACAAGAAATTTATAATTTATAACTAAGTATACACTTAAACATGACTACAAATTATGGTATAGATGTGATCTGATATATTTGTATTTTTATTACTTTTTTTTCCTCCTTATTTTGCGTATTATGAATGCTGTTTGATTTTCAAGAAGAAAACAAGAATCCTGCCAAAAATCCAGGTAATCTCTAATGCACAAATCATGTGCAGTCACATTAATCATAAATATATCACATTGCTAACAGCTACAGATCTGTTACCTGATACTTGTTCAACTAAACAAAAAAACCCAATCAAATGTTGAAGAAGAAGTGCCTATATTTTATCAAATATCTCAGTGGTGAGGATGTTTATTGCAATGTCTTCTCATGCCAAATTTTAGCATATATAAGATAACATTTTTTCCTCTTGTATATTTGGGTCAGAACATATATATACTTTTATAATGAGAAAGTTCAGTGAACAGGTAATTAACTTCTAAGTAGATGTGATTCATTACTATTATTTAAGAAGAACCTATCCATTCCAGGAACAAATCTAAACACACTTTAAGGAAAAAATACAAAGAAGGTATTTCTCATTTGGACAAGAATTGTTGTGTGTGCATTTTTAAAGACAGGATATATTTCTTAGGCGCTCACTTGATCAGGGAGCAAAAGGAACAGGCTTGGTGGAAGCATAGAGGGTTTCTATGCTAGTGAATAGCTAGTGAAGAAGAAATGGCAACAATCATGTGACTTCTCATACCACCTGCATGCAGACATAGAGAAAAACAGGATATCGGAGTGGGATGATGCCTTGCCCCGAACACCAAGTCAAAGACTTAGTCTTTGTTTGGAGAAGAAGCTTAAATTCGTAGTCTGCAATAAAAAACATCAGTAATCTATTTCCAAAGAGGTTAAGCAAACAGTATGAAGGGACAAATATCTTGGCAAAACCTGCAGGCATTATAGCTTTAAATGGATTAGGATTTGTAAAATATTGAAGATGAAGAAAACAAGAATTTTGTGTCCAAAAAGTAGGTGTGCTGGAGTGGTCACTAAAGGAAAACATAGGGGGTTTTCTTGGATTTGTTTTAATTTTTTTTTTTTTAATTAAAATAGGAGGGTTGAGAAGAACAGATAAGTGCATGTCTGGAAAAAAAAACCAAACAAACCAGGGACTATGAATTG
Organism: Lycocorax pyrrhopterus obiensis; assembly: GCA_014706295.1. Lineage (NCBI taxonomy): Eukaryota > Metazoa > Chordata > Aves > Passeriformes > Paradisaeidae > Lycocorax > Lycocorax pyrrhopterus. The sequence goes on from JACSVZ010000014.1 coordinate 61,370,098, forward strand.
CTGACAATTTCAAACTGGGAAGAGACTCCAGTGGTGGAATTTGTGCGTTGTGTTGCAGTCTTTGACCCATTTGCAATTAACCTGAATCTATGGGTCATATTGTTAAAAAGCTGTAAATTTCCTTAGGTTACATATCTAAATACTCAGATATTTAAATACACAGAATACTGATAATACATGGCTTGAATTGCAAAAGTGTCTACCTATTTCTGACAAGGAATTAGTTTTAAACATTTTACCCAGGTAGGTAATTACATGTAGGGGTTTTATCATATCTGTTTTATTGCTGTATTCTGTTTAGAGGCAGCTTGGTACCATAGGGTGTCTTATAAAATTCATAGTAAGCAAGGAGTTGAAATAACCTGAACAGAGTAACACATAGTCCTTGTGCCTTGAAGTCAAATGCAGATCAGATTTTGCTCTCAGTTAAATCTGACCTAGGATACCATTTATAAATATGGAATATGCTTTTCTACATCAGCAGTATTAAACATATTTTTCATTTTCAATTTTTTGGTTTTTGCTACGGCATAGGTAAAATGATCGTGGTTTAGATATACTCTGCAACTTCATTTAACTGAAATTGAAATTGTCTAAAATTCATCTGTTGAAGGGTTCAACTTCAATTCTATTTTCTATCTGTTTAATGGAATAAAGAACCACATTTGGGAAAACACCAAGTGTGTGTTTTGCCTGTCTTTATCCCAAGGCAGGAGGACAAGGGCATTGCAAATCCTAGTGGGGTGCATTTAAGATTGAAACAAAGCTTGAGAAGAACTATTGCATCTACGTACTGTTCTCTGGGCAGCTGCACCAAAAAAAATAGACATGTGGGTGATGCGGAATCTGCTGAGGCAAATGAAATTCATGATTCCACTACTCTTAAAGGTGTCAGGCTGCGATAAGGACCCTCAATAAGAAAACTTAAAGTATTTTTTGTTTACAGACCTGAACATTGTCTTTTCATACTGTTTAGGTGCATGAAGTACTGAAGTACAAAGTAAATCGCTGTCCCTAGAAAGAGAGAAGAAATGGGGGAAGGGTGGAGTCACCATCCCTATAAGTGTTCAAAAAATATGGACACTTGGGGGCATGATTTGGCAGAGGACATGGTGGGAGTGCTAGGTTAATGTTTGGAGTCAATGATCTTATAGGGCTTTTCCAGCCTTGATGATTCTACGATTGTGTGAATTGCATGCTCTGGCTTGATTGTTTGAGAGTGGTTTTTAAAACAGATTCATATTACATCACAACTCTGCCTGACGTTGCCCACACTTGGATAGAAGGTGCTGCAGCTAACTTGTACACCTACGTAACTCAAACGTATTTGATACCTTCTATTTACTGAAAATATATTTTGTTTTATTTCAAAATAACTGATCTCTCTTAAAAAGCTATTATTTTTCCCTGCTAAGGAAACTAAAGCAACCATTTTTATCCTTAACTGTTGCAGAGTATTAAAATGCTTAGTTTCCAGAAAATTTGAGGAATTATCTAAGATACCTGGTGCCAGTTTTACTCACTATCATCAAATACATCGTTCTACAAAACACTCCACTTAAAAAGTTAAATTAATTTGATATATGCTCTTTTAACTTTTCAGATGTCATGTTTCTAAAAGTGCAATTACAGCAGCAAATCAGAGCAGATGGAAATTTCTGGAGCCCATCCTGCAAAATTCAGTTTTTAATTCAGAGACATTAATGATGTGCTTTGCAATGGGCATATCACCAATGGCATAGGTGATGTGGTGAACCAGAATACCTGACTTTCATGTGCTTCAGCAAGATCTCCATTTTTAAACAAAGTTGGGTTTTTTCTTGTTATTTTTCTTTCTCTGTAACACTTTTTTCTATTAGTTAGAGCTCTCCACTTTGCTTGGGCAAATCTTTGAAGCTCAAAGTTCCATCACACGCTATGGGTCATAAGATGAGTGGGAGAAGACAAGGGTCTTGATTTCAAACACCAGTCCATGGAACAACCGGCTGGGGCAGAACAAGAGACATTCAGAAGAAAGTGGCTCAATCTCTCTGAAAGGAGAGGAAACTTTTACAAGGGAGCACTCTCTTGCAGATCTTTTTAATTCTTAGGAAGAAAAAATACATCCAAAGAAATATCAGTGAAAACAAGGGTTCAGACAGCAATTTATTGTAAGTGATAGAGTTTAGAAAGTAAATCTGTAAAATCTCACCAAATGTTTCAAATTCTGTAGCTTTTATGAATATGTAACTCACCAGAAAATAAAGGAAACTGAAAAATTAGACAAAAACCCCCAAACCATCAGACTAGAATTTGTTAGCTGAGAAATTAAATCTCTTCATCAATCACTGAAAACAGAGGTATACTGCATTAATCTTATTCATAGAACAGAAACTTTATCATATGAAGTGTTTATAGAACAACAAATAAATGAAGAGTGGGTATGAACCCACCAACATAACTAGACAGGCATCACTTCTCTGGTATGCTTATTCCTGATTTTTCTCTCTCTTTGTAAGCAAACTGATTCAGGTATGGTAGACCGCAAAACAATTTGATATTGCCAAACCCGTTTTATACATTTAATCCATGTGCCAAGAAGTGAGAAGCTGGTGAACAGGTTATTCTAAATTTCCATTCATCTTTTTTTTTGAGTTATTGCAACCAATGGGCCTATAATGAGCTTCTAAAGCCTCAACCATACTGATAAATACCTGTATAACTCTAACAGGTGAGATGTGTTTGGTCTGTCAATGCAGACAAGAGCTTGGCAAGACCATGAACACTGAATTACTCCTATCTTTTAGAATTAATGTTTATTCTCAGGTTTCTTTTATGGATCATTTGATACTTTTTTATACTGCAGTGAATATATCAGGTACACTGGGCTGCAGGAGCTGTTATTGGAACTCTGCATGCAAGAACAGCTATGTCTGGATTCTTTGCCTGCATGCTTAGCAAAGACAATTTCCAGTGACACCACCGCTGATTTAGACTACCATGAAATGTTACAGTTGTGCTCAAGTTTTCTCTAATTCTTATTGGTTTTGCTTCATTCATCCTCTTTTTTTATTCAACCACTTTGAAATGAAGCCCAAATAAACGATTCAACCCTGGTTCTTGGGTAAGATGGCATTTTGAACGTTGTTCCTATCCCGACAAGCCTCCATTCACTTATCCTGCTGCCACACTTTGATTTATGTTTTTTTAGCTCATGACAACTGTCAGAGCCACAGCTTATGACTCAACTAGGTATGTGGCACGCATAGTGACCACAGCACCTGCAAATGTGCAAATATGTCAAAGCTGCTAAAGATAGTTGCTTGTCTTGAGAAGAAATTTGTTGACTTTCAAAGTCAGTCCTAAGAATGGGATATCAGTACAGAGACTGAAATCAAGAGAAGTAAATACATCCCAGTTTTTAATTGCAGCTGATGATGATAAAGAGCTTGGTGAGATTCAGACTAAAGTTTATGTCTATGTTTGCATTGAATACAAACTTTTCCTCCATCTTCTCAATATTATGAAATTATCTCTGTTTTTCCCCTTCTTTGAATGCATCAGAGCCACTCTCAGAAATAGCCGTAGGACTGACCATAAATGTAGCTTGTATCACTTCCACCTACCTTCTGTCCATGTCACAGATTGTGGAGTCTGTTAACCCAGTGTACTAACTCAGAAGGTATGGTTGGGTGTGCAGGGTCCTAAGTGCTTCAGAGGCTTCTCCAGCCATGCTTAAAGCAGTCTTTGTAGTCTTGCAATCTTCAAGGCTAACACATATCTTCAAAGCGGCCTAAGGGCTTCTTTTAACACAAATTTATCTGTGTGTCTATTCTGTTTGATGACAGCTTAGAAATACTAAATTCCAGAGAAGTTGCTTGTACATCTTTGCTTCCAATACAGATCTCAGCTACCAATAGTGATTTACAAATACTTCTGGATCATCTTAGTACTCTAGCAAACTGCTCTCCACAGATGACTGTTTCAAGACTGATTCTACTGCACTACTGTGCGCAATAGAATCACACTCTTTGTGTGTGTGTTTCCTCTACTAATAAGACAACCCAGCACCTAATGCTTCTAATTCAAAGTTCTCCCCTCCTGTTCAGACAGAAGGGTTTTCAGTGCTGAAGTTCTACCATTTTGGTACTATTTTAGGTTACAGCATCTCTCGCAAATTTTCATACTGCCACAAAGCTGTTGAACCAGTTTTTGCGCATCAATGGGAACAAAAAAAGACAGAATGCATACCAGGAATTTTCAGCAGTGACACCCACCAATGTGCCCACTTTCATCCAGTACTCTGAAATATATGCACGCAGGACTACAAGAGAACAAGGTTCTGAAAAGCAAATCCACACTCTTTAATTTGTATTAGTAAGGGGATTTTTTTTCTTTTTGTAGAAACGTAGTGAGTCAACTTTGTTTTGGAGAAATTTCTTCCTGCAACAAATCAACAGTTATGAATTTTCTGTGGGTAGAAGTAACTGGTTCTAAACATAAACTCAAGTATTCATGTCTCACTGAATATAGCTGTGTTCTTGCTGTAGTTACTGGACTTGATTTCTTGTTTCTTTCAACATTTAGAAGTAGTGAAAATATGCACACTCAAGGTTAAGACTTTCATGAAAATGGAAATGGAAAATGGCAAAAGGATTAGAACTCTGTCCTGTGATACACCTAGAGTTTGGGCAAGACTATGGACTGTATTTATTTCATTTTTAATTTGTCACAGAATAATTTTGAGAAATCAACTGTCTTTTGGTAGTTTTCCTTTTGCTGTGATTATTATTTTGTATTTGCATCTGAAATCCTCACCTCAGCTTGGTGTACTGCAGTAAAGAAGCTATGAAAATACATGTTCAAACTTAAGACCTTAATATAACTTTTAAATGAAGTAACATCTAATAATTTATTTTTGGTTCATCAGCAATACTCACAGTAACATTAAAAGGGGAAGTGCAAGTAGAGGTGTCAATTCTCTGTCAGAGCAATTTGGATTTGCATAAGTAGATGTACTATGTGGATTTGCTTTGAGATTACTTAGGAAATACTTAAAAAAAAAACCAAAACAAATCCATCCCAAAACTAGCTTATACTTTATAGAAAATTATGTATTTATTAAAGAAATTTTTTTTCACTTGAGATCAGCAGAATCTAAACCCAGTACTTCACTGGTGCAGATTGCACTCAGACCTACCAACTGGCAAATTTGGAGGGTTTACAGAAACATCTAGCAAATGAGCAGGAAAATTATGATTTTGAAAAAACTATTTTTTGTCACCTTTCTAATATCCCTAAGTCATAATGCAGAGCAGGAAAAGTTCAAGAATAACTTAAATATTCATATATTTCTAAGGATGGACACAATTTACATTGGCTTCAACAAATCTTACAAATTTAAAATTCTATGGCACTTTGAGGTAGGATTGTCAGAATGGGTTATTTTCACGATATACACTATCTGATCCTATTTGGTTAAGTCTTGTGCTGGTTGTCAGTAATGTGCCACTCAGGAGTATCCAAGGCATCCTTTTTCTTCTACTTCTTCCTAATCAAACTTAGTGAACAGCTCAAAGACCCACACCTACAATCTACGAATGCAGTATTTTGAACAGATTATTCTATTAAAATACTCTCTACTGTAATTTTTTTCAAGATCTTTATCTACATCTTGACAACCAAAGATACGTTAGGAATCATGATTTGTTTTCTCATCTGAACAGAAAAACCTTTTCAATAGTTAGCACTTTACTAATTCAGCAGTATCAACACAGTACCTGAACTCTTGGTTTTCTATACCAGCAGAGATAACACTACTTTTATTATTTTTGTAAGCTTAGAAAGTTTTAATACTTAAGAAGGATATCTAAAAATACACATTGAAATTATTCACCATTTATAAAACATTTCTCTGTATAGTGGACATGAAAATTGCAGCTAGATCTACAAAAATGATTTTGGCAGTTGAAATTAAATTAGAATGTATTTCTAAAGTTGCAGAGAAAATATTTCACCCTGCTACCAAAAACTATAGATGTTTTAAATTCACAGGTATCTGTGATTTAAGCCAGAATTCTTCTCATGCCTAAATATTTTGCCTTCTGCATCAGGAAAGTTTGGATTTAGTTAGGCAGAGCTTGGGTGCTCAGCTGATATCTATCAAGTTTGACTGTACACTCCTGGATCTGCATCTTGCACTCTAAGCTTCATGGCTGGTCAATCTACAAAGTGAAAAGGGCCCACAAACATTTGGACTGATCCATCAAAGATGAGTGTCTGGAACCATCTCTAAAACACATAAAGAAATGTTTTCTCCAGCTTCTGATGGCTAAAGATTATTGTTCTGTAGAAGTAGTTAGGACAAAGGATGTTGGAGGAAAAAATCAAAGGAGAAAAGTGAAAGCATCACCTGAGGTCATTTCTGTTTGTGAAAGAGTGTGCCTCCAGATGCATGTATAACACATTAATATCATCTAATCTGATATGAGTGCAGCTTTCCCAGTTTCAACAGGGAGCATACAGGCTCTCCATTTTCCTCCTTCTTGTGTACATAGTCTACTTTGCAGATTAATTCAGACACAAGCCGTGTGCTCCCCTCAGAGCATGATGGTTATTGCTCCTGGCACATGGGATAAGGACTTATTGCAGATTTTCCATCCCAAAATACTGTATGCATGCTTGTTACAAGTGGCTGAATGAGGTTACTGCCTTTTGGGTTGTCATAATGGCTTCTTGAAATGCTTTAAAATTCATTTTGCATGTATTGCTTTCTAAAAAACTCATGTCACGCATTGGAAGGGAAGCAATAAATAGAACACAAATGGTAATTAATAGCAAATTGTTAGTCAAATTAGCAGAATTTGGAAAAGACTGTGCCCTTTTTTTATGCAATCATGTAGCTGGCCCCCTGTAACTTTGATTGCACATTTGACATTACACCATAATAGCATTTCAAGGGGCCTTTCTCAACATGCATTGAAATCTTGTTGCCATTTAAAACTAAATCCCCATAGAGTTCATTTGAAATTGGTTTACTTTGATAATGGCTTTATTAATGTGGTCTCAGTGGACTTGAAATGAGATTGTTTGACCATTGTAATGTGGTTTTCATAGGCTTGCAGTAAAATAATTTACTCATGTAATGTGGTTTCCATTAGCTTGCACTAAAATCATTTCCCTCTGGTAATGGTGTTCTCATGGATATTCACTACAACTGTTTTGTCCTCAAAACGTTAAAATGGGCATCCTTGTGGTAAAGGACTCAGAGTATAGTGGCATATGTGGCTATTGCTAAATCTACTGTGTCAGACAGGGTCTCTGAAGCAAAGACAATACTTAGCACCACATTTTGCCTAGGTTTGCCTGCATTTCTCTTAACTGGCATTTTTATTAACTGCCTCACAATTTCCCTGGTCTTTTTCCATTCAGCTTAATCAGGACATATCGGAATCCATAAATCCCCATCTAAATATTTTTCATGTTTCAGTTGCTCCTGATTCTCAAGAAAGAGGTGCAAGGGACTTAGTCACAGCTAATTTTCCAGCAGAGGTGATTTCCAGGTCAATTGTTTGACACTCTGAGGCAATACAGGGGAGTTCTGAGCTGTTTGCAAATGGAGCAAAATTACCATTGCTCTACAGGGTCTTCTTCCACTCATAGATAACAGCACAGAACAGCTATGTTCTTTTTGATTCATAATGTAGCCTGTGTTCCAAAATCCATAGGAGATGAGTAGAAATGGGATATACTGTTATATTAGGTGTTCTCTCACTCTGGGAAAATTCACACTGGAAACCTCAGACAGATACACAGTGATTTTACACCTTTCAAATTTGTACAGAAAATATGAGTGTTTATTTTCCTCTTCCCTCACTCCCAGATACTTTACCTACCTGTCTCACAGTCAATAAAATAAATATCTTTCAGTAGTATTTTGGGAGGCTTTATCTTTTGAAAGTTCCTTTCCTGCTCTGTGGAGTGACTCTATTTCTATCAAAATTAGAAGCCAAGGGAAATTATTCCCATCAATGCCAGACAACATTTGGGAGATTATGTTACTGTTCCACCCATTCTGTGGGTACAGGAGGGTTGAGGACTGTCAATCTGGCACATTTAATGAGTAACAAAATTCACACACCATTTAAAAATAAAAAGTAGTGTAATCTTTCACAGTGAACTAAGCTTTTCAAAATAAGGCCAGCACAGTTTAAATTTTAATTAAAGTGGGTTCAGCAGGATGTCTAGAATTCCAGTGATACTGGGAACTTCTGATGCATCCCTGAATATTGTGGTTCACAGTCCAGTAGGATCCAAACAGTCTGGAAGAAAATTGTATATTGACCCAGATCATCATATTTACATATATTTTGTTCATGAGTGAGAAATAAAAGTCTAAGTCCCAAAATTAGTATTACAGACTCATTATTATAAGTAAGATATTGTCTCATGTTTAAAGAAAAGATCTGCAAACACAACAGGCTTATTGCAGAGGTTTTTCACAGAACAGTGTTTCTATTACAGATTTGATCCAAATAAGCATCAGGTTACTCTGTAACTAGAAAAAGCTGATTCATTTATTTCTTTTTATATGCATAAATCTGTCACTAAAGAAAGGAGAAAAGGCTGAGTTTAGAAGCTGAAGGTCTGGGGAGAGAAATCTTCTTTGCTGTTAAGAAGATTTCTGTAAATCTCCATTAAAAAAATGGAATGTGGTGTCTAGATGTCTGAACTACTGATGGCACTTTTAACAATTGTAATGTAAATGATAGTGGACTTAGTTTTGATTGAAGTTAGAGTATTTCCTTGTTGGTGGAAAGATGAAAAGGAGTAGGCAGGGCCTTCTTGGAATTAAATGCACAGAGAACTTAAGTTTTGACAAATATGAAGTTCAATACTGGTTACGGTGTTAAGCTAATGAATTGTTTAAATGGATGTTTTGCTAATAAGTCAATCTCACACTCTCAACCAGTAGAGTACAATTTTAGGTGGGTAGATGAAAATAGATTTCCTGTCCCTTTATATTCATGTGATGGGAAAACATTTCAGTGATATTGCAGATCTGTCTAAAAGAAACTTAAGTGAGCTCTTTAAAGCTTCATTACCATTCCAAATAAATGAACAACAGAGTGGGAGGAGTCCTATGCCTATGGCATGGTGTGGGGGGTGATTTATGTTGTTAATTGATAAAGGATCCTCTTTCGAGTTTCTGATAATGCAGAATATCCTGGATTGCTGAGGATGTATAACAGCACAGCAGACAAAGCTTGATGAACTGCTGGGGATAACTAAGGGCAGAGAGCTTAAATGGTAGAGATGATTGTTCAGCTTTTAAGGCCAGAGCACATTAAGTAAGTTAATGTGGCTATCTAAGGACACTGAGCATGCCCAGTAAGTGGTGTTAGATTTTTGAGGACTCAGAGCATGGTTTTGTGTGCAGCTCCTTATGCCACATAATCCCTAAAGATGCCATTTTATGCCATCTGGCTTTTGTTGTTATTCCCAGTCAGCACTTCTAGATTGTTTTGTGGGTTTTTTCCACTGTGAAACATATTTCCCTTTCATTTCAGAGATTTTTTTTTTTATTTTGCTCAAAGCTTATCCTGCATACTAATAAATCAAACTATATATCAAGTATTTCTTTCTTGTATTTTAGCTCTGTCCATAGATCTAATTACTTAGCACCATTAGTCACTTTTTCCCCTTTTTCCTTTCACTTTCTTAAATCGTAACTTCTACTGATGTCCAAGCATCATTGACTCCAGAAGAAGCTGTACATGTAACATACATCTGCCATGGCAATGGAGCCTATCATTGTCCTCTTCTCATTTTTTTTTCAGAATTCCTGGTTTTGTTTGCTCACCCATTTCCATGAGTGCCTGTGTGTGACGTATCCTACCCGCTGGAGCCCAGGAATGATGGTGATCTGGCCCACAAGGAAGGAGGCACTTGGCTTCAGACACCTCTTCTGAGGCTGATGGTCAGTGGATATAGGATAACACAAAATTGTAGATTTCTATTTTGGTGCCTAAACCAAAATGCAGCTATGTTCCTGAAGCCACGTAATTTCCATTTTACTCTGATTTTTATCATTTTGCTGTATCCTGGCAAAACCCACAGCCCAAACTTGAGGCCTCTAAATGCTGAAAGAAGACACAAATTAAAATTTGTCATAAGTACTCAGCTATTTCAAAGTACCCCATGTGTATTCCATATGTTGTTTTGGGGCTTGCGTGTTTAAGCCAGGGACACAGGGAACGACCAGAATCGTATGGAGACTGTGCCTTTCGGTGCTGCTCATCATGTAATGCAATTGCTCATAAAAGCATGATTGATAAATAAAGCATTATTAAGCATTATTAATTGACTTAATTTTCATACTTGGTTACTTTTCCCAGACATGAACAAAAAAACCCCACATATAAAATCAGGGAATACAAATGGATGTGAAGGGGGTCTGTACCACAAAGGACATGAATGGCAGAAAGAGATTTGATTTTTCCCTGCATTACCACTTTCCAGAGTGTAAGGAGGGTGTAAAGGACACTTGATGTGAATGTGGTGATGAGATTCTCTGAGCTGGTGTTTTGTTTTTTTTTTTTAATTAATTCAAATCCACTAATTCAGGCAACAGAATGCTGTTGCTGAGTAAATTCACAAAAGATATTTTATTTAAACATATATATAACAAAGGAGAAAACCTCACTCATACATTCACCCCCTGCCCCCACTGAAAGTGACACCACATCCCTTTGTTCCCAGGCAAGAGGAATACAGGAGCAGAGAATGTTCCCTGGCATCACCTGCAAGACCTCATGGGCAGAAACTGTAAGCAGACCATCAACACAACCTCTGACAGCCAGCAAGTGCAGAGGAGGAGGACAGCAGACAGTTTGTGGAGGAGATGGAATGCTTTGGCTGATGACTATCAGAAAAGTCCTTGCTAACTCATGCTCAGTTTTGGATTCACAGATGCTTGAGACTGCTATGAACTATCACCAACTGGTTCCACTTTCCTTTAATTTCTATGTATTCCTGTTATATGCCATTTTTTGGCCATCTAAATATTGAAGTGGTTCTTGTAGGAACCAGAATGTTTCCGTGTCTTGACAGACAATCCCTAGGTCATAAAATCATAGGATCATAGAACGAATGGGTTGGAAGGGACTTTAAAGATCATTTTATTCCAACCCTGTGCCATGCATAAGGACACCTTTCACTAGACCAGCTTGCTCAGAGCTCCATCCAGCCTGGTCTCAAACGCTTCCAGAGATGGAGTAGCCACAGCTTCTCTGGGCAACCGACTCCAGTGCAATAATACATACATATAACAATAGATAATAGATATAGTCATATCCTGTGATATTCCATTGTGTTTTTCTGATAGGGAAGGCGTTTGTTGCCGGGGTTGTTGGCAGCCTTCTGAAATCAGAAATCTGGGTTGGTTTAAGAATTTCCAGGATGCTGGAAAGCCTTGGCCTGAGGTCCTTATCAGAAATTGCTGTAGCAACCCACATCTCTCTATGAGACAATCTGAAAAAAAATTCCTTTGCAGCAGCAATTTCAGATGCGTTCATCAGTTAAGTGTATAGATCTGTGTCATTCAAGAACAAGTAACCCAGATTTTGTGTATTACTCACATATAAAGAATGCAAAAGTGGATGATCTGCTGATCTGAAATTATTTCACAGAGCACAGTTTTAATTATATAATAAACTTCAGAAAGATGTGAGTTTCTTGGCAACATTTTTGCAAACAGAAACAGAAATTAGGCCTAGATTTTCGACTCTAGTGGGACTCCAAAACTAGGGTCCTATATTCACATGGAGGTATCTGTTTTAAAAAAATTTGCTTTTCAATTTGCTGTGCACCCAGAACCTCACTTTGATTTGCATTCCAGAAAATCAAGGTCAAAACCAAGCCTGACATTCTTTCATCTTTTGCAGACTATTTATTACAACAGAAACACCATTGCCTCTTGAGGTGTTAGCCCTCTGTAGGACAAAGTTTCATCATTTAAATCTGCCTTTTAGTCCTCTTGACAAAATTTTATACACACACACACACACACACACACATATATATATATGCGCACACCTAGCTAATAGGAAATTATGTGTCATTTACTTTTACTTTTGAAGCTGACTTGTGCTATATGGGATAACAAGACTAAGGATCACACCATTAAAACATTTTGGAAGTGTTGCAATAAAAGCTGAAGAAAATGCAGTCTGAATTTCCAAGTGTTGCTGACCTTTGGTGTGTAGGTGAAACATTATTTACAGTTGCTGTCCTGACTGGGCTGCCTGTGAGGTGTGTTGGAGAGGATGAAGTTCAGATGCATTTACTTTCAGTTACTGCCTGAGAGGAGGGGAAAGGAAGGAGAAGTATGTAACGCTTCAAGGCTTAAGTTAATGTAAAATAAATCAAACCTGAAATGGTGCTTTAAAAGAGAAGTCTGGCAATAACAGAGAGGAGAAGGTGCTGGGCCTGGAAGCATATTTGTCTTTTTTAAACGCTCACTTTCAAGCATGTCTGGTTTCCAGCCCAGTTTGCATCAGAAGGGATCAATTTTTTTCCCCGTTTCCCTGTTCTACTTTTGTGCTGGTATTGTCTGAATCCCAGAGTGAACAGCAATACATCATCCTGCTTCAACATCTGCTAGAGCCCCCTCTCTTTCTAATCTGCCCAGATCCCCAAAGCCTTCCCCACCTGCTATAGCACCAAATGCTCATTATAACACAGAGCTACGCCCTTCACTGTCCTTTCTCCCTGACTCTCAAGGTTAACATGGCACAATGACTTTTATTAAATTGGGGCTTTAATAATGTAAAGGCAGCCCAAGCTGAGGAAGGGGGTGGGGCTGCAGAAAGGGAGCTGGGAGGAATTGGGTAGCATGCCAGTTTTGCTGGCAACAAAGATCTGCAAGAAAGCTGTGGCCAATTTTCCAGTCGAAACATGACTCACTGCACAGAGATGCACCCAAAATAAATAGCTTCCCTGTTCTGCTCCCAGCAGAAGCAGGAACCTCACCCTCCTGTGGTTTTGTGCCAGGGTACTGTGGGTACCACTCCAAGCTGCTTGGTGGAGCAGCACAGATAAAAATGGCAATTTTGAAGGAGATGATGCCTCTGGGGGTTTTGTTTACCTCTTGCCAAACTGAAAATCATAAGCAATTGGAAGACCTTTCTCTCTCCTCTTATTTTTTTCCCCATCCCCCCCAGCTGCAAACTATCAACCTGCCGACTCTGTTTGCATCATCAGATCCATTGTAAGTGTTGTGCCTGGCATGGATGCATGTGGGTTTTGGGAGGAGAAGGGAGTGAGCAGCCAGGGAGAAGCCAGGTTCATATGCATTCCTGTGAGCAGGGCTTGATTCTCTCGTGCAAAGTGACTGCTGTGTTGGAGAATGGGGACTCAGCATGAGCGCTGCCTTCTCTTGCTTTGCTTGTGTTCTGTCTTAAGGTAACTTCAGTGACATGACATGGGAGGTTTGGATGGTTTTGGTCTCTTATTGACATGACCTAAATAAATGAAGAAGAACCTTCTTTGGTGGTGTCATTTGGCCCTTGCAGTCCAAGGAGTGAATTGTCCTATCATAAGAACTTCAGATACAATTTGTGACATCTGAGATGACTGTACATTTCTGCATTCACCTCTAAGGCACAGTCTTGGTAACCATTGTCATCTGTCCCACGTTATGCATTTCTATTTCTTAATAGATGACTGCATTGGCCTTCCCTCATTGCCTAAACCACGAAGCACATAACATGTTGAGTGGAGCAAGATTTTGGAACCAGCAGACCCAGCACTGAGGAGCTGGGTTATGTCTGGGCATGTGCAGTGGCAGACAGAGGGACTTGGAAAGGATAGGGAGAAGAGGATGGCTTGTGTTAGTGTTAGCTGTTGCTGTCATATGTTAGGCATCGCTGTCGGATGGCAGCTTTCCTGGTCTCTGGATGGTTGCAAACATGCTATGTATTCTCTTTGCAACTGAGCTTTTGGGCCCGTGGTTCTTTTAACAAGCCACTAAAGGTAACAACCTGTTGGAATTAAGAACTTCATTCATTCACTTACTTGCTCATTCAAACTGAACAGGAACAGTTTCTTAGCAAATGACTTAAAAATCCATTTTTAGCTGGACCTTATGTAAATAAAGCTGCACCGAATGCAAATACACAGAAAAAATCATACAGGAAGGGGGCAAAACACATTGAGTTAGATGGATTTTTTTCAAAGAAATGTCAACAGCTCATGCTTTCAGCTTACTGCACTGAAATTCATCAAAGGTGGGATTATAGTGATCTGAAAATAGCATCTAAGCACTGTTCTTCAAATGAAACTTAAAGCAGGCTAGCTATACACTTAGCTCAAAATATGTTATCCAGCTAGAGCTGTTTAGCCTCTGAGTCCCATACCCAGACATCCAAGGATAAACTTTTAAATAAAAACTGCCAAAAAAAAAAACGCAAGAACAAATGAGGATTTGGCTCCAGACTGTAAAAGTGAAATCTCACTTGATCTTGATTGTATTTCTGCTGATGCCAGCTGTGGTTAGGTGATCAGTTTCAAGGGACCAAGATCATGATTTCCATATTAGCCAAACCATGACTGTGACTCAACTCCTAGATGTTTGACCCTAAGAGGAGTCCCAGTTGTGGGATATCTTTAGGGATTTTTCATTCAGTTTTTGCGTGCATGAAATTGTTTTGTGGGACAATTTATTTTAGAACATGGACAGGATAAAGGACAAAAAGTACATGTTTTCTCTCTCTCTTTATGCATTTATATACACACATACATGAAGGTTAGATCTTATGACTACAAGTCAAAAAAGCAAAAAAGGAGGGAAAAAAACCCCCAAAACACCATTAACCCCCTCCCCCCCCCCCTCCAGACTGATCTAATGACAGTTGTGGACAGCTATGCTTCAGCGATCCCATAAACCCCCTTCAGCTGCATGAGGTTTTGCTGAAGTTGGGTGTGGGTGATGGCATGTTTCCATGTGCACTTCCTTTCGGTTAGTGTCTTCTGCTGAGACTTCCTTTATACTGCTTTATACTGCTAAGACCACCATTTCCACTTTCCACCCACAGACCTGTTTCCTAGCCTGAGTAAGACCGGTGGATTGCAGTCTGCAGCATTTTGTCCCACTCTCCAACACCTGCAAAAAAGACGAGACCACTGCATCAGGCATGATCACACACACAAAGGATGATGAGAATTGCTCAGAGTTCTCAACATCATGACGGAAAAAGCTACCAGTGCCTAACAAACAAGAGCTTAAAAACCTACTTTCCATAACAAGACATGTGACATGCTCAAATTGTAGGTGTATGTGCTTTTGTCAAGCTTTACAGTAATTGTTGAACATTTTAGGATGCATTAAAGTACAAAACAGAGAACATGTAGAAAGAGCAAGCCCTGGAAAACAACTAGCTGGCATTTAAGTGTTTGTGTTTTGCCATTCAGCTGGTTCAAAAAATAAAGAGAAAAAATCCTATCCACTACTCAGGCTTACGTGAGAGAAACAAGGAAAGAGGAGGTATAACATCAAAGCAAACACCTGGTTCAAATTCTGCCTTCCTTGCTGGCCCTACCTCCTCAGAGGCTGATTCAGAGCTGCAGATCTTGAGTCCCCTGAATGCTGCCAGAATTTAGATATATTTCTTAAATTTGTAATTTTGTCTCTTTTCTAAAACAAGCAAAAGCCAGATTAATGTACCTTAAATAACAGTGACATTATAACAAAAACTAAAATAGCTCAAGAAATGCAAAATTATGGTAATTATAGATGACCTTGACACTAACTGCCCTTAAATCACCATCTGGCCTCCTCCATCTATCAAAGCTAGGAGTTAAGATTAGAGTCACCCTCCACTCTCAGAGTCCGGTTTTTAAACCTTCTTCTGCTTCTACCATACCTTCATGCCTCTGAAACATCTTGGGACAAATATACCAGGATTTGCCCCAAAAGTGGAGAGTTCTTGGTGTACAGACCACAGTCTCAGTGACTGAGACACCCCAGTACAATGGCATGTACAGGTATACAAGTGTGTGCATCTATACCAGTATGTGTGTACATTTCTTTTTTTTCTGCAGGAACAGTATCAGCCCTGAGGTTTGAACTAGATCTCCTGAGCTATGGGATCAGTCCTCAGAAATCTCTCTGTATCTCTGGGAGATCTTACTTTACACTTAATCACACATCCATGCACATGCATTCATGCAAGTGTCCTAAAAAGCACAATATTTAAAATACTGAATGATCATCAACAAGATACTGGAACAATTTAGGCGCCTTATGAACATTAAATTCAATCCCCTTGCAGGTATATATAGGCATGCTATGGAACTGACTTATGTCATGACCACTTTTCTTTTTTTCGTATGACTTCCACCTCACTTACTAAATTGGAGGAAGGGTGCTTATTTAATGATGAGCCTCTTGACGTTTTGTTTTTCCCTTAATCTGCATGTGTCCTTATGCCTCCCTCACTTCCCACAATTCAGAATTGTGCCTTCTGCAGTGCATACTTTCTAGCTGTGCCACCAGTGAAACAGAGCTCCTACACGTAGCAGTTTCCTGAAATTTGCTGTAGTGGTGCAGACTCTATCCCAGACTTACTCCTCCATCTCCGAGCTATCGCAGTCCAGTGCCTTCCCACTCTCCTTTCCCAAATGCTTTTATTTCATCACCCAGTCAGTCACAATTTCCACCGCGGAAGCCCGACCACTCTTCTTCTCACCACCATCTGGTCATGCACTAAAGCAAAAGCTTCTAAAATTCCACTCCATAAACCTTGTTATACTCTTATTACTTACTGGAAATGTGAGCAGAAATCCTCATTATCTATCCTTACAGATCTTTATAACATGCTAATCCTACCGAGTCTGCTTTTAGGCACAGAGCTAGAACCCCGAAAGAAACAACACCTTGTGGCCATGGCCACTGCTCCGACAGGACAACCTTACAGCATTTTGCCCAGCTCTGTAAATGGGGTGCGTTCTTAAGTGTTCAGGTAGAGTGCTGGTTGTATTGGCATCAGTCTGGGTAATAACAGAACTGCCCATAAAGATAAACCTTGCTCTGCCCAAGCGAGGTTAAAGAAACATACCCTTATACTTATACAAAGCAGTACAATTAGCGTCTGAAAAAAAACATATAATATTTATCTTTTTCAGTTCTGTGGAATTTTTGTCAGACTCACAACCAGGCCTTTTGGCACTCTGTTGTTGGAAATTTCCCAAACACATGTAACAAAAACGCAGTCAGTTTAATACAATTATCAGCTTTTTCTCAGTCTGTGTTGAGTCTGTGTTTGTCTAATGTCCGTGTAGATATTTTCTGCTTATTAAAGTCAATAAATCTGCTACTTTGAAGATAAAGGCACATTTCTTGTGAAGCTACTGTATGTTGCTCTCTAATGTTGCATCTTGTCCACTGTGTTCAACAGCAGAGAGCAAATGAAACTGATAGCATGTCTTCATCAAACCATTTCAAAAGACATATTCTAAGCAAACATCCAGGGGAGCTATGTGCCCTCCTGTCTTCTACCACTATAAAGCATGTATCTAGGAACATTATTGTATTCTCTTCTTAGGCATAATGTCCTCACACACAGCATCAGCAGTACTTGCATATTCCTGGCTTTGCAGCAGATTAATTTAGACTTTAGACTTCTTAGGTAGAACATTTACTCTTGTAATTTTAAGTTAGTCACTTAAAATTGCCAGTTCACTGTTTATCTGTGGATCTGACAATGTCTTTGTCTTTATTACTCGTTTCACCTGTAAATATTTAAATTGTCACTGTCTTCTATATTTTATTTTACTCACTATAACAAATTGCTGTTTTACTTTGTGAACATTGCCACTAATCCAACAACATTCACTTTTCTTGGAACATACCTCCTCACTCTTTTGTGTGTCTGTGGTCCAAGTAGGTTTCTTTCTCTTTGTGTCCATGCTGAGAGCCAAGACATGCTAAGATTTGCTTCTGGATACAAGCCCTGTGGTATCAATAATGTAATGGAAATGACACAAACAGCCACTTTGCTTTCAAGTTTACTAAAATAAGCAGATTATAGCATGTTCTGTGCGTTCTAACCCAGTTCCCATTTTTAACTACAGAAGTACTTGAACGTGTTGAAAACACAAGGAGATCAAATTTTTAACTTTTGAGAGAATTATCCTGCGTCCTATTCAGCAGGCTCTCTGTTAACACACTGTATTTCTTTCTTCTCTCTGACTTTATTTTTGCCCTCTCTTCCCCTCTGGCTTTCAGCTTGTCCTTTTCCTTCCTTAGATGTTGTGCTCAAACCTTTTTCTTTCTCTTCCTTGTGAATGCAGACCTGGCCTTTCCCCCCTTCTTAGCTTAAGGCTTAGTCTTTTCTTCCCTTTGGCACTTGGTGTAACCTCCTGTTTCTCTCTTTTTTTTATATTTGACTTTCTCTCCCTGACTTCTCACATCTAATTCAGTTTTTTTCCTGGAGGTGGTTAGGGGTGGTGGGGTGGTGATGTTCAAATGCCTGCCTTTCTTGAAGAAAAGGGCCATCATCTCCTGCATTACCACGTCTGACACTCTCTGCAGCTCTGGTAACAGACCTTGCTAGCCAGGCTTTCTCCCTGACCTGTCTTCCATCTTTAAGAGCAACTATAGAGCCTTGACTGCAGCGTCTCCTCAGGAAGCACAAAGAGGGTGTGGGTCTCTCCCCAGACGCTGATCTTCACACATCTAGGTTATCTTGTATATGTTGGTCAAGCTTTGGTAAGGAGCATCCATCTTCACGGTCTATTGTTAAAGACCTTCTGATCTGTCAAGTCATCTCTATTTCACAGCCTGCAGCATATACTTCAGGGTATTTACTCAATACCTCTTCCTCCTACTCACAAATACAATGGCTGCACAAGAAAAATAACTATTTCTCATATATCAGGAAAGCTATAGCATTTCAGAGAGACTGTTGAAAACACTAAAGCCATTTCCCCTGAAAAGTAGTATTTGTTCATTTGCAATTTTAAAAAAATATATTCCTATTACCTTCCAGGACTTTAGACCAGCTTTCTCACTTTTCTTCTGTTATTGAGGAGGTGGCTTTCTCTCTGACACTTGGGCAACATCCTCTCTGCCTCAATGTATCTCTGCATTTCCAACCTCAAGTCCTGCCAGCCTGATGTCTCCCTTTGGCACTGGTTGCTTCCATTTCAGAGGTCCCTTCTCCCTAGCTATCCACCCCATGCCCATCCTTTACATGATGAGCACCCTGACAATTCTGTTCAGAGACTTGGGTCTCTCTTCAATCTATTTTCCTTTAATTTTTGGTGGTGTAGCATAGCCAGCTATGGGTCTTCTCCAGTGTTTTGCAGGAGGGGAAATAACTCGCTACTGGGCTGTGCAGAAAGTTTCACTTGGTCTTTTCTCACTTCTTCCCTTTCTCTTCTGTCTCCCCTGGAATAGAATCACACAGCTCCCTAGCTGTGCCTTATTCAAAGGACATCAGCCTGAAGTTGAGGGGGATATTTATTGAGGGTAATGCAATCACAGTGTGGTGTACATGATAAAGGAAGTAGAAATAACGGAAAAGTCCAGATTTTGTCAAGGGCTCTGATTCTGAGTTCTGACTCAACAGAAGTTCTGAATACTGATGTTCATTAGAGAGCAATGGTCAGACATTGAGCCATGGCTGTGTTGAAGAGAAGTTGCAGTTGAAAAAAAGAAAAAAAGAAAAAAAGAAAAAAAAAAGAAAAAAAGAAAAAAAGAAAAAAAGAAAAAAAGTGTCTGGCTGGAAATACAATGTACAAAGGAATGGAAAAACACTTACTAGTCTGTGAGAACTAATGCTATGCAAATTAATTCAATTCAGCATTAACTTCATGCAGATCCATCTGCATAGCATGTTGCAGGCTCTTAAGAGGTGCTGTAGCCGTTCCAGATTGCTGAGTGAGACCCCACCACTTTAGAAATGTTGACCAAAATCAGGATTTCAAAAATCTGATGTTGCTGGTCTTGATGATGTCTTTGTGCTGCTCCTGTTCCTCCAGTTGTGGAAGTTGCAGTGTCTTGCAAAGGCTTCAGTTAGCCTGTGTTTTCACTGGGCTTTTTCTCTCCCGTGGCTAGTTAACTCAATTTCTTGAGTTTAGTGTGTCTATAAAATTTTCTTTTACAGATACAAACTTCTTCCATGTGATTTTTGGAGATCTGTGCCAAAATAGATTGTCAATGCAAACCTCAGCCTATTTCTCCCCTGAGTATATAAATTTTCACATGCAAATAGAGCTGCTTGTGTTCATTTTAAAATATACTTTATAATTATTTTTATTTTATTTCCCCCCCCTCCCCAAAATAGAAAGCAATCAAAGTGAAAGCAGCCAGTCAGGAAAATGTTTAATTGAGTGTAATAGCAATGCTTACCAGCTTCAGAATAGAGTCTGCACAAAAAACTTTTGAAGCACCATCACTTTTACCAGATAGATTGACAATTGTCTCAATCTTCATTCACCTTATGTGCATGGCTGTCAGTATCTGAGAAGTACCAGTTTAGTGCAGTGGGAAGTGAGCAAGGAATCAATGCCAGAATTTTCAAGCTTAGGGAAAAATATGAGAAATAATATCACTTTGCATAAATGTCATTCACTCTGCTGTGCTGCCTAAATTCAGTATCTAAATAAGAAAGTAAAAAAAAGCCCCGATAATTCATGAGACACAGATGAGCTCCCTTTCACAAAGGAGTCAGGCAGGGAAGGTCAATGTTAAGGTTACCGCCTACAAGGTGAGGCTGCCCTAAGTTGTGCTTGCCAAAACAGGCTTTCTACTTACCTAGGCAGGCTGAATGAACGAACAAAGGCAGACAGAATGGTTCTTTACCACCACCTGCCTCCACGAACAAAGAAGCTCTAAAGTAATCTCAAAAGAGTTGCTGCAACTCTGCACTGGTGGAAAGAAAAAAGCGGACCATCATCTCCAGCTCTACCAGGCTGCTTCCAGGCAAGAGGGGGCTCAACTTCAGCTGTCTCCCATGGCCAGACACCCAAAAGCCCCAACAGAACATCTAGCAACTCTGACAAACTGGAGTCAGACCAAAGGCAATGCCACCCCATTAGAAGGCATCTCACCTTCATGCTTTGGAGCCATGCCAAGGCACACCAAGGTCCCCAAAGGGAACTCTCCCTCGCTTACCCAACTGTAAATCAAGCAGAATTCCTCTGCTATGACTCTTTCTCGCTAAGTTACGAGAGTGACGTCCCACTTGCCTACTCAGCTTAACTTAGTCCAGGTATCTTACCTGAGTTTTGCATGAGGAGAATGCTGCCTCTGATGCATCTATAACGAAAAAGACTAGCAGTAAACCCACTCATTAAGGAAAGTGGCAGAAAAATTAACTGTGCAATTTGTAAAGGAGAAAGTTTGGCACGAATTTCTTACTGAGAGCAAAACGATGTACCAATCTGAGGCAAGATAATGTGGACCCATATAAACGGGAAACTCTGAAAAGGTGTGCTACATGCTGTCCCTACATGCATGTCCCTTTCAAGACCTCTAAAATAGCTTGGAAAATACCTTTGTTTTTCAAAGTGAAGACAAACCAAATAGCTTAATGTATTTTTAGTATTCCACCCAAGCTAGATAAAATTATGATGTAAAATATAGCACAAAAACCAGCTTATAAAGACTTTAAACCTTTTTTTTTTAAATAATGATAAATTACTAACTACCACTGTAGATGCTTTAGCTAATATTACCAAAATGTAAGCTGCTTTTAGGAACCTTCTCTTGTGAATTATGTCTCTTTTGTGACAGATGAGAGGAAAAAAAAGGAAAAAAAGATAAATACTTTGAAATTTGGATTCCAAGTTTCCTCATGTAAGCTGCATGCAAAACATGACAAAATAGCTGCAGAAAACTACCTGAATTAAATCCCAGTCATCCTGCACATCATTGCTTAGATTTTGTATGCTTTGTCTGGGGGAAGGGTGGTGGGATTAAGTCCTTGCATATCATGGAGGCCCCGAAGTTGTGATTTCTTGCACCTGATGGCGTGAAAGCAATAGGGAAAAAGAGTCCTGCTGAGTTTGAAGGAGACTTGTGAAATTTGCTTTTACTATTGAATAAAATACATACCCTTGGCTTTGGCATATGGTCTTGTTTTCACCTTAGTTTGGAAAGAAGCATCTCTCCAGTAATTTTAACCAGATCGTAAAACTTTTGAAATTGAAAGTTATCCTTAATTTACATCTTGGGGTGCTCTAAAGCTTGACACCCCTTTATCTCTGAGTTACAGCACAGCCTGACAGAGAACAAGCCTTTTAAATTTAACACAACTCATTCCTAATTGGAGGTGTAATAAGACAAGTGGTAGAAGGACAAGTGTGTAACTCTAGAAGAAATATTGACTTTTCTCCTCTACCTCTAAGTGAAGTGCTTTACAAAATGTGTGTCCTTTACAAAATGTGTGTCCTGTGTCTCTTCTGGCCAGCTGCAGTTCACATAGATCTTCTCAGAGTTATTGGTAACCCAGAGAAGGTTCCAGCTTAAACACTCTGAAAGAGTAGAATAATTCATATTCCAAGTGTCATAAAATTAACAATGAGAGATAGAGAATAAATGCTGTATTCATTGCAGCTGGTATCCCTTTTATCAGGTACTCCATACAAACAAATATGGTGTTGAGCTGTCAAGCCTGAGGTCATGGCTGCCCCCGAACTGAAGTGGTTTAGAGTATTTTAGTCTGCATTCATTACAAGGTACAGTCTACAGTTAAGAAACATTCTTGTGGCGCCAGCATGTGATTATGGCAAGACGGGCTGACCCCTGGGAAATTGCTGAGCTAACAGGGAGAGGAGCTGGGCTGAGCAGGGTCAGAGCCAAGTTTGTAGACAGCCATCACACCAGCACACCTTATAATGACAGATCTGCACCACTCTGTCTTGGGATGCTGCTCGAAGGGATGGAGTGTTTTCCTAAGGAAAAGGGAGCCTGTGTTTTCAGGGGCTGTTTATGAATCCTCTCTGCTATCCTATTTTTGAAATCTTTGGTGTGCCTGTGTGGGTTGTCTGTGTGTACAAATTGTCCTTTCTATCTCTCCACATCTCTTTGGGTTATTTCTTTTTCTCTCCCTCTCTCTGTCTTTTTTTTTTTTTCAACGTCTCAGTAAAAGTTTGAAAGCCTAACCACAATGTAAAACAAATAAAAATAACACAAAAAATCAGGTTCATATTTTGTGGTCAACCAACTGCCAAAATCCTTTCCTGAGTGACCATTATGTGAGGCAGGTAGAAGCCAGACACCTTAAAAATAGTGACATTTTGGTCACAGCACACAGTCTGTTTGTCTATGGAGTGTTTTTTGTGGGTCAAAAATGTTTTTCAGCCCCTAGTTAATGTTATTCTTTGCACACAAACGTTTGCTTCCCCCTTCTCCCACTCCAGTTTCAAGCAGCCTGTATATTCAGGTTGAAAAAACAAAGTACAAGAGTTGTTAAATAAGAAAAGAATTTAGAGAGGATATTATATGATAACCATGACAACGTAGGGAGCAATGATGAAGAAAAAAGTCCAAGCCCTGGCAACCTAAGGTTTATCTTTCAAACATGAAAAAAATACATAAGCTGAAATAGACAGTGCTCTTCTGCAGGCACTTGGCCATGAGATATTTATAGAGACATAGAGGCCTGTATTTACAGCAAAGTTTTGCAGTAGCGAAGAGTACTGTAGATTGACCATAGGAAGCTTTGGTAGGGATAGGGAAGAGATACAAAGATTTCTCTGAAACCTTGAGCAAAATTCTTCATCTGATTTGCTGTTCACATAGCAGCTAAGGGAAATAATTTATACACAATGTGGAAGTGCAAAATGGAGTAAAGCCTGGCACATTTATTTACAAATTGTTTCTCTAAATAATAAGAAACTTTGAGGTTGGTTTTTTTCCCCCACATTCCAAGTGTTCTGTTAAAAAAGGTGAGCTGCAGTAAGAGCATTTAAGCTGACCACAAGCTTATTCTCCCCCATCCTTTTTAGGATGGTGTTTTCCTCAGTCCAATTATACTTTTAAAACACCTTTCTAAAACCTTCCTTCATGGTATTAAACCAGTCCCTCCCTTGCTTAGGTGACTATCTTGAGCATATCATCACCTCATTTTGAATTGATGTTCTGTGAGTTCTGTGAGCATAGCTAAAGCAGCTAGTGATACCAAAGTATGTAAAAAAGAATGAAAATGCTAAGGATAAGGCCATTACAAAAGCCTAATTCTCCACACCTCTAAGAAATTTGGCAAAATAATGTGTCTGACAAAGAATAGTGCAACAGGGACTTCCTGCTCACTGATTCACCCCAGGATGTGCTGCCTCTAATAAGACCATAATGTTATTTTGGGCTTGTTTTTGCATATATAAATAAGAACACACTACCTGACATTCATTTTTGAGGCCCATATTGGTGTGGCATTTTGCAACTGTGAGGCACTGGAATGATAGTGTCCCAGTTGTGCCATTGCTCTCTGGAAGATCTTGGGGAAGTCAAGGTCAAAAATGTATAATTTTATGTCCCCATTTGAAATCTGTCAAGGGAACCTGGCCTCACAGTGCTTCGTTCATAAAGCCTGGAGAACAACGAGATGCTGTTAACAAAAGTAAGCCTTAGAAATTTAGACTATTGAACTAGGGCTGTGCAAAATTCACACTGAATTTGATACATGCAAATTTATTCTTCATTTTCAGTGCACAAAGGGCTAAACAACCCTCAAATGCAATTGAAACATCCTCATGTCACCGACTGTCACCCACGTCCTCAGTCTTCTTAGCATCCTCTTCAGAAGTTTCCTCTGCCAAGAGCAGATCCTCTGTCCTCCCCCACAAAGGCCTTCTTTTCATCTTCTTTTCCCCTTGTGCTCTCCATCTATTAAAGAGTTTCTTCTGCTACCCAGTTAAAGGCTTTACAATCCAAAGATTTTCAGACTCCCAAAAGGCTGCTGTGGTGCAGCTCTTGAAAGCGCTTAAGGTATTTTACTTTTATCCAAATTAAGCAACTTTAAAGTGTACTCTAATAGGTGTTTGGGTACTTAGGGGATCCAGGTCTTGGTGAATAATTCCTAAATGGCTTTAACAGCAGCTAGACACCTAATTTTTAATTTTATATTGCAGATGTACATAGAGGTAATTCTAATGGACTACAAAGAGTCCTCCAATTCATACCAATTCCCCTCTTATTCTGAAATTTCTAAGTCAGATTTTTTTATGCTGCTGCCATGATGACTATTCTGGGCTTTATTTTAAATAAGAAGGTTTTTATTTTTAATAGTGGAATTCTTAGTTATTTAAATTGGAAGTCACAATCTCTTTATTTTTCACAACAGATGCTCTGTGAATTGTATGAACTTGTGAATTTCAAAGCTTCTCTGAAGAATTCAGAAGCACAGTTAAAACTTGTAAAGTTTAACGGGATAAAAGTGAAAATATCCCTGGGTCCTGACATCTATTTTCTCTAAACCTTACTTATGTAAAAAATGCCAGGCATTTCTTTTTCCAAGCATTTTAAAAGCTACAGGGTTTTGTTAGTAGGGCAAACATAAGCCATTATGTTAGATAAAGAATGTAACCTAAAGATGATATCTTTAGAGCCCCGCACAAAATACAAAATTCAATAGAAATTAGAACTACCTGCACAAGGGCATAGCGATTGATACGTGTGTTTTAGGAACAACAATTTATCATACAAAGATCTCAGGGTTTGACCCAGTAGTTGCTGCTGGGAACAGGCAAGATGTGGTATTTTTTTGTGTACAGCCACTTCCTCTCCTGACATATTCTGTGCACTTAAAATCATCCCTTTCCTGAACACAGTTCAGTTGGCTTGAAGAGTTTTCATAATGAAACAACTGCATGAAGTTCTGTGTTCACTCTGCATCATTTGTGTAGTACGTTGCTTCTATTATGACTTCTTCTGCTCCTAACACTGTAACACTTCTCTTCAGATCTGGAGGAGATCTGAAGTCTTTGCTTTGCCTTCAGCCCCAGAAGGAATTGCAAAAGCCAGTTCTCCCTGCAGGATGTCAGAGTGAGATGGAAAGTGGGTGTAGGAACAGCCATGGTGAGGCAGAAATGCAGTGTAGGAGTCGTGTAGGACTGCTGTTTTCCTAAAACCTCCCTGAAGTGAGAAATGGGAGTGTGCAACACTTGTTTTCAAGCTTTGTGTTGTTACCTTTAACACCCAAGTTTTTCCATGAACCCCTGCTGGACCCTTTTATTTATAAGTTATTTATATAATTATTTTTTGCAGTGGGCCTTGCTCCCTTCTCTCTGCTGTCTGAATTCCCCTGTCTGCAGGATCACTTTCTGCTTGCTGCAGTAAATAAAGGAGCAAATAACTGCATAGCTGCTGCCACTGCCATGCACACAGCTGCCACAGTGACAAATACCAGGAGGACCACGTCTCCTGTTACACCAAGCCATACAAGGGATGCACTCAAACAAATGCTGGGTTTGACTGTCAGATTCTCAGATGTGTCACATATTTCTTTGGAGCTTGGGGCTGCTGCAACAGCTGTTTGTAAACACTGGGAATCTAGCATTAGGACTGGGGAAAGTGACTATTTTTTTTAACTTCTATCTTTCTGAACCATCCTTTAAAACGTTGCAAATACACTGGCATTTATGCTGTTGATCTAAATAGCAACCAGTATTGGTTTTCAGCTGCGCAGGCCAGTGGGCAGGCTTGGGCTCCATCCCAGAGTCCTCTTTTGTCGGGTGACATCAGCAAGTCTGAGAATGTGCATCAGGCTGTGGCTCCAGCAGGAAAACACAGCAAGCAGCTAGAGGAGCATTTGTGGGCTGGAGGGTATTTGATCGTATTCAGTCTGATGCTAAAAACAAAATTAAAAAATATATTGCTAAAATTGGTGAGCAGCATTCCAGTGGGGTATGCTATGCAGTGAAAGACAGGCCTCCTCTGATTCACAGAAGATCATTTGGTAAAGCATAAGCATGTAAACAGGGCTCAAATGATGTAATCTAAAAATTACCTAGTCAGTAGCTTTGTAGGGGTATATACATTAACTCACTGGGCTTGTGCTAGCTGTTCTGCAGGCTGCAGGCTTCTCCCTCCCCTCCCCAGGCAGTAAAAACTGTGCAAAAGTGGAAAAAAAACTGCATGGGATTGCCTGGGAAATGCTCTTCTCCCACTAAGTAAATGAGAGAGTGCAGGCAGGAGTCAAAAATGCCACCTTTTGCTTGTTCCAGTCATACTTTGACTCGTGTAAAATTATTTGGATGCTTAACTCATACCACAGAGCTAGAATCCGTAAAATACAGTCTTCTCTCTGGCTATGTGCTTGAAAGAAAACTCACCAATCCTACCCCTTTAGTTTTATAATGTTTAGTAGGATTTTCCTCAGATATCTCAAAGATAAGGTTGAAATTCCTGTCCAATCTGACTGGATAAAAATGTGAAGCCATAAGCAAGAAGGCCAGCTTCCATGATAACATTATTTTTGTGGCAAGAAGACATCCTCTCCATATTGTAAGTTGAAAAATTTCCTTTGGTAATATTTTCCTAATTTTTCTACTGATATAGAAAAACTACTTCTACATCTCCAGCTACAAGGTAACATATTTCAGTGTGGGAAATTTGAAAACAAGACATTAAATATGCTATTATATAGGTAGCTAAATAAACAGTTTTTAGGGGAAAAGTCAAGAAGAAATGTAGGTGTTGCCATTTCCAAAATATATTATCATAACAGAGATTGTTGTTTCTCCCAAATACATTGCATCAGCGCTTATAAAATTTGCTCAAGTGTTCTGCATATGTCCATACAGCACTAGACCAACAACAGAAACATGGACAGGATCTGAGAGCCTTAGCTCACAGGACTGGCTTTAGAATATTTCATTTACAAAGGAAGTGTTGTTAATAGTTGTCTGTAGTGAATAACTAGAAATTTAAAGAAAATGCTGATTGGTTAGTGACCACGGCTCAGTTTGGTTTCCCATGACATCTTTTGGGATGAGTAAACCTGAAGGACTTTTCAGTTCTCCGGCAAATACTCCTTGGATGATAGTTTTCTCCTTGGGAAATTCAAAGGTGTTATGGATTTTTATTTAAAAGCTTGTGGAAAATGAGTCACAGAGATTTCATCAGAATAATCACCTGAAGGAAAAAGGGTCTGTGGTTAAAAGCAAGGTGTTTCATCCCCGCCAGTATTTCACTTATCTTCAGTACATCACACTTTAACAGACTCCACTGAGAAGGGAAGCACTGATCTGCAAAGGAATAAAATTATTACCTGCATAGCATCCATCTACCGGTTTTTCACCAATGTGTAAGGCAGACGCTTGTCACAGAGCATATCAGTCAAAACTTCTCCACTTCTACTCTATGTTAATTCTCTTGTCAGGGCCCTAAAAATCAACCAGTTATCCCCACACTTACCACAAAGCAAAACAGCTTCTCTCTTGTTCTTAGAGGCATCAATAGGGGACTTACTTTTAACAGGAGCACTCCATCAGCAGGAGGAGAAAGACCAGAGAAATTTAACATTGTATGAGGCATGGACTCAGTTAAATGCATTATTTTTGTGCGAGTCTGTATTTTCTAATATAAAATTGCTGCAAATGTATAACAATTTAGGCTTATACGCAGCACTGGTCCCAATATAATCTTAAAGTTAATGTTAAAGAAGTAGAAAGATTGGGAACTCACACATTCCCCTTAAGCTCAACAGAACCCACCTACAGTAAATACATTATCTCCACTGATTTTTTCAGCAGTTAAACTTATATACACCAAGGCTGCCATTATTGACCAAATAAGATCATTATTGAAAATATAGCATTATTGAGTTTTCACTGTGCCATAGCAGCACTGTAAATACTATTGTTGATTCTTTTTTGAACAAAGTAAAAATCATCACATTGCCCTTGATGACCTAAAAAAAAAATAAATAAAAATGTTGGGAAATACTGTTAACCTTACTTAACATTAGACGACTGTATTTTTAATTGCAGTTGGACTCTTCTGAGAAAGTTGGAGGATCCTAGTAGAGAAAAAATAACATTACCATCACCAGTGACAGAATATATCTCTTGATTTGTAGGGAACTAGCTTGACTGCATTAAAAATTTACATACAACCTTTCTTTTTTTAACATATTTACTTTTTTTTTTTTGAGTCACTATACACCATGCAACAAATCAAATGATTAGAAACATGTATAGGAGTAAAAATTACACAAATGAATTTTTAATTTGGACCACAGCTCTGGTCCCAACATAAGATGTGCTTTGCCATCTTGTTTTCTCTTGCCCCAATGCTTCGTGGATCAACTCGTGGTGTTGCATCAGAGATCCTAGGCTTCTCAACCTTTATGCTGTCTTGCTGACATGGCAACAGCAGTCCATGATTAGGACATTTCATATCTAATAATACTGTTCTATGAAATACTAGGCTGGGCACTATGTGACTCCATTCTAGAAGTCAAATTGGTAGCCATGATTAGCTGGCCAGGATGCTGCCTGGTCACCCACGCTTGCTCCTAACTGACAGAGTTCTGTAAATTTCAGTTGTAGATGTAGACTGTAAGATGGCAAGATCTACAAATCCTGAAACAATTTTGTCCACATTTCCAAGCTGCACTACCTCCCACAGCTCATGGAGACACCCCCGCCAGCTTCCCTGTCTTAAATTCTCCAAACAGTTGAGGCAGTCTCTCCAGCTGCCAAGACAGGGTCCAAATAAACAAAAGGCATGTTGAGCATTTAGAAAATGCAGACACTGCTCCTAAGCTCTAGCCAAATGCAGACATCTTGGCGAAATTGGAGGAATGAATTGAAGACTACACGTATATGGTTTGGTGGACACTTAAAAACTTATGATTGGTTCTGAGGAATTTCTTTCAGAAACAGTGGTTTAATTTTTATAAAAAATTTGGTGTGTATGCACACACACACAGAGATATGTATAAATTTATATGAGAAGTTATTTCAAATATTTGCATTGCAATTTCTGGCATTAGGATTGCCAAGCAGGTTGGATATCTATATTATTTACGTATATTTTTTGTTAAAAAGCTCAAATTCGACCAAGTTGTTTATGACCATCAGAAGAATTTCAAAAACGCAGAGTTGATCTTTTCTATTTAGCGAATCTTAGATTTTTGCAGATTGCCTAGTCATCTTGCAAAACTTCATTTGATGGTGCAATTAGCTGTAAATTTAAAAACTGGACCTCAAGCATACCCCAAAATTACATTAACACTTTGCTTTATCAGTTGAATAAAAATGTTAACTCCATCCTTTCATCCCATTGGTTTTTTTCTTCCTTGATCTTTGAGTTGCAAATCTCAATGTTTTCTGATTTTCTTAATATTTAACTTCTTTTTAGTGGCAATAAATTCCTCCACTGAAGAGTAAACCTATTCTTTTCACTATATTATGAGAGGATTGAATTAACCTGATTCTAAATATATATCATTATCTGATGATAATTTGCTCTTTTTTTTTTCCTTTTAAAGTTGACAGTAGTTTAGCTTTGATGGTGCCAGGTGGTAATCCAATGTGACTTAGATTTCCTACAGCAATAACATTTGGCAGATTCACTTCCTGATGAGACAGAACCATTTCTTTTTTTTAGCCACATTTTTTGATAAAATCATAAATATAGAAAACCTTTCTGCTAGAATTCTTGAAAGGCATTACACAGTATGATGAACCCCATTTTCTATGTTTAATAAAGTTTGTTGTTGTGAAACGGAACAGAAAGAGAGAAATGAAAAAGTACCAAGAACACCTATATTCTGCATGTAGCATTTATTTGAGGTTTGAAGAGAACGTGACATTCTGCTGTACACCTAACTCTGAATTTATTTAGAATGGACTTAGTCCTCCCTTTAACCTGTTTTAGAAAACATTAATTTAACTTGGTGTCTGAAATTTGCTTCTTGCAGTCACAAATGTCAAATCAGTCCTTCCTGGAATTTCACTGGCATTAGTCATGTTCCCCTAGACCTGATATAGCTTCCTACCCCAGTCCAACTTGTGCATGATCCCTCCATTTGCTAGAACCAGGGCAGCCTTAGCTGTTCCCATAGCAGTCCAGAAATATAGATCAACAGCCTTACTGCTAATGGATGAAAAAATAAACCAAAGAAAAAGTTCTAGTGCACAATACAGAGGGAAGGGAAATCAGTGAGCTAAAGTGAGAGTGAGATAAATGTTAACTCTTACGGAAGGTATCATTGGATTATTTAATTTTGGGGTTTTTTTTCTGTGTGTCCTACAAAGTGACAAATCCTGCTTCCTCATGTAAGCTGAAGGGAACTTGAGGATTGCAGTGATGCCAAAACAAAGGTGAGCTGACAGAGCCCTTACCATGAATAATACTTACTTCATACAGAGTTGCCTCAAAAGAAGTGTGGCCAGCAGGTTGATTGCAGAGTACCCTGTCTGGTTTTGTGTCCCAGCTTCAAGAAGACGGTGGAGAAGCTGTAGTGCTCCAGTGCGAGGACTCCAGAAGAGCCATCATGCATGAGGAAAAGCTAGGGAGTCTGAGTTTGGTTGGTCTGGGAAAGAGGAGGCAAATGGACAGTGTAACAACAGCTGGTGACTATGTGAAGAGCTGTTACAAGGACAGCACAGCCAAACTCTACTCTAGGTACTGCAAGGCTATATAAGAGAGGGCAATGGCCACAGGTTGTGAGTCAGAGGCTTCATATTGGACATTAGGAAAAATTCTTCACCAGGAGGTAAGTGCAGGCTAGCTGTGACCCAGAGAGGCTGAGGAATCCTTGTTTTCGGAGATTTTCAAAACTCAGTTAGGCAAATCCATCACTGACCTGATCTTGTTAGCAATATTCCCCTTTCAAATGGGAGGCTGGGTGACCTTGAGAAGTTCCATACAACTAACATTTCTATGACTCTCTTCGTCTAAGAAAGTAAAAGAAAAAAAATTAATCATATCATAACTCAGATTAATTTAATTTACTATCTCAGAGCATTGAAGAGTCCCTTGGATTTATTCCTAAGTGCTAGTTAAGATGTAAACAAACTAGCATGATCTGAAGCTGTAGTTTGTGATCTCTATTCATCAGAGGAAACGAAGTTCTGGGTTTAGCACATTTTCCACTGAAAATACTGTGATATCAATTATTTTACTGGTTTTCAGATGCCTCATAAAAATATTGGGAAGAAGAGGTTGCTTATCTTTTATGCGATTTCGAACATGGAATAGAACACCATATGCCATGTTTTGCTTCAGATGGTCACTCAGTAAGGGCCATGCAAGTGCAGTCAGCAAAAAGTAAAGTAGGAGTTTCTCTCTCCCAGCATGTCCTTCCTGAGCAGGAAAGTTACTCAGGTCTATTTCTTGAGGCAATTTTTTTTCACATCTAATTCCTTCTTTCATAATTATTTAATACCCATTCAGAAACAGATTCCATAAACAGCCTTTGACTGCAGAAAGAAGTTGGGATATTTTTCAATTTTCTACAGAAATAAATAGGGAAAGTCACAGACTAGGGTCACAAACGTCCTATTTCCTCTTTCACATGTCTGTTCTGCCTCCATCAAGAGAAGAGACCTATCATGAGAAAAGACCCAGAGACAATAATTGAGAGGTAAAATACGCATTTTTGTGTTTGTCACAATACGATGTGTAATATTATCCAGAAACTGCACTATATGGAAATAGTTCAGGAATCATCATAGAGACCAATGCAGGGAGGGACAGGTCATCTCCTACCCTAGAGGAGAAAATCTGTTTCAGCTCCAGAGGTATTTTTGTAACAATTTGTTCTATAAATAGCATCACAAACAACAGTCCGAAAAGATTCCTGCTTACTGTACCTCTGGAAAGTCTTTGCCAGCGACCGGGTGGGAGAGTGTAGAGGCACTGCAATAGCAGGGTCAAGGTGCCCAGACAGCTTACTCCATCATATTGGTGTGATGTGCCATGAGAGATGAAAAATATGAAGTATGATGGACACCAAAAGATCAAATATAAGCTCAACTATTCTAACTCTCGGGACAACAGAGTGAGCATTCTTGACCATAAATACTTCCCCAGAAGCTTTTCACAGCCAAGATCATAAATGGAATGAATGCCCATGTAGGCTAGAAAGATATGACCTCCCTCGTTTACATAGGAAAAAAAAAAAAAAAGGAGAGAGGCACAGAGAGAAGCTTGGTAAATGGCCTTTTCCTTTTCTTTCTCGAAGGCTTCATTTGTCATCATGGAGAGTGACATGTCAGTTTCACTGCCTTTAACTGAATTTCTAGCATTTAAGGGAAGTGCTCCAAGGCTAGTTCTTTATTCTGTTTAAGGGTAAGAGTCAAATTTTTTACATGGTTTCTGCCAGTTTACAAATGTGGGGAAGTAGAGAGCAATCAAATGAAAAAGCTTGAAAGGAGTCAGAATATAATTAAACTAATGAAAATACCATATTTGTGCAAGAAACAAGTTGTGTAAATACATGAATCTCATCTCTTGTGTTAAGAACCTGAGTGTTTGGGGGTTTGAATCTGGCTATTGTCAGTGCTGTTGTAAAACTACTTCAAGATACATCCACATACATGCAGGTAAACATAATCTGCAACATGTTTTTCCATTTTTACCTTTCTTTTTTAAATCTCTCAAAGTCGTAGCTACTGTTTTATTGTGTTAACCCCCACGTTGTATAATTCACATATATATGATCCTCAGTGTTTGTCCAAAAGAGTAGCAACTGTGAATGAAATTTTTTTCTTGTCTTTTAAAATTTGATGGGTTTTTTTCTGAAATAACAGACATTTTGAAGAGTAACAACACTGACATCATTAAAACCACTGACTTACCAGTTATTTTACCCTAATGCTTTTCATTGCACTGGAACTTTTCTT
This sequence comes from Lycocorax pyrrhopterus obiensis, assembly GCA_014706295.1. Lineage (NCBI taxonomy): Eukaryota > Metazoa > Chordata > Aves > Passeriformes > Paradisaeidae > Lycocorax > Lycocorax pyrrhopterus. Next base: position 61,403,941 of record JACSVZ010000014.1, read on the forward strand.
AACTTTTTTTCCTATTGTGCTAAGAAATTTTAGTAGCAGTGTCCTTTCCCAGTGAAAATACATTGTCCTGTGTCATTTTCCAGGTAAAATTTCAAAATTCCTGCCCATACATAAAGCCCTGTCTGTGCCTTTTTTATAGAGTTTTCTTTACACTGAAAAGTTCAAGACAAAATCATTATGAAGGTTGCTCTGGAGCAATCAGAGTAAACACAGCTCCAATCCATGCAGAAAGAGACAGTGTTGATGCTCAAGGTGGACTGTGCCTGGAAGAGCTGCGTTCATTTCACACCTCCATCATAGCCAGCTTCCATAACCTTGGGCAAGAAACAGCTGGTAAAATGAAGTTGGTCTAAACGAAAGGTGGAAATTACCACAGTGAATCAGCTGCTTCTGGTAGGACGGATACCTAGGAGCAAGTTCTACCAAAATGAGCATGTCAAGTAGAGAAACTTTGGAAGGATGCACTAGTTCTTTTTGGAATATGAGTAGCTGGTGGTCTTTCGTTACATTTTGGTTCTGATCCTTCTCTTCAAAATACGTGGTAGACCCCGACCTTTCTTGCAAAATGTATCCAGAGAAGTAACAAATCTATCATTTTTAAAAATTTTTATTATTTTTCTCCCCAGTTCATGTAGGTGAATGTTCTTACCACTAACATACTGAGAAAATGAGATTGTTTATCTACCTTTTAATTTGGTAGGAACATGAAAGATAACCAGACAAAATCCAAACAGATTTCCTGTTGTGGCATGAGTTGGATCTTCAGTTGCTGAATAATAAGATGAATTGGGTAGTTGTGAATATGCCCGGATTTTACTGGCAGAAAAGATTATATTCCCTCTGACTTGCCTGAAGTTAAGTGGGAGATTTGTGAATCTAAGATGTGATGTTAAGAATGGGATGACTGGATCATTTTTACTGCCTTTTGTGTATTTGCTTCTTTTAGTTACTCAGTTCTTCAGGAGTCATAGAATCACAGAATCATTTAGGTTGAAAAGACCCCTAATATCATTGAGTCCAACCTTTGACCAGAATTCCTTGTCTGCAAAACCAGCACACAAGAAGTCCCCATGCTATAGTGAATCATAAGGAAAGTGGTCTTCGGGTGTCATAGCCTTGAGTTGCAGAAGGTCTGATAACAAGGAGTTTTGGGAACACAGTGCAGAGGTATATCACATCAGATGATTGTAGAATTAGGAACTGTAGTGAATTCATAACCACTGCTGGTACAAAAGCACAACCTACTTTTCCCCACTACTTCCTTCTGTGCTGCTGGGCATATCAACTGTCAAAATAATTTCTTCCTAAACCTAGACCTTTGTATATCATATCCCTCGTTTCTTTAACCCCTGGTCTGCTTATTGCAGGTACAATAATTATCTGCAATTACTGCTTAACTCAAGCAATCAGTAGTAAATACCCATGATACTCTGGACAAGAATGTATCAGTAAAATAACAGCTACATAATTTAAAAAAAACAAATTATAGTACAAAAATATCAGATTGCCTACATATTTTTCCTTTGGCTTTCTTTGCTTTGGATACAGCTTTGAAAGCTGAAACCAAACAACAGGTGCAATTAATTCTGGGTCTCATTTTTGCAAGGAGGGACACATGGTTTTTCTTCCTAAATTGAAGACTACTTACAACTCTGGAGGGAAGAGTGACAATATGAGGTAGTGCCACACAAGGCCTGTTGATCTTTCCTCAAAAACCTTTCCTTGGATTTCCCTTGGCGACCCATAGTGAACTTGAATTCAGGCTGAGGAAGGTAGGAGGAAATCAGCACTCATGCCAACTGCCTTTTTTTTTACTATGACTTGCTTGTCACAGGAACAAAGATCATCTGGAGGGGGGCTAAGGAGCTACACAGAAGCAGAAGAAAAAAACCACAACAACTCTAAAAATAGAAGAGACAATCAATAACTTAACATAACCTCAATACATCACACTGTAAAATGAGTAAATGAAAGCTCTTTCAATTTTACCCTTCTGCTACTAGTGGGTGTCATCTCCCACCATACCTCTATCTTCACAAATGAGTTTAGCACCAAGAAATGATGCAGTTATGTGGGAGTGACAAATATCAAGCAATCAATATGCCTGAATAGCCCAGGCTCAGATGAGTCTGCTTCTCTGGGGACACCCTTATGGCAAAGGAAAGTATACACAGAAAGCTTTATTGCAGCTGTATACATACATGTCCCTGCAGAGTGTAAAGAAATTGAGAGTTCTAAGCAGGAGCTGACTTTTCTGATTGACACTTTTGTCATCCTTTGGATTCTTGGTACATTATCCTGCCAGAAAGCTAAATCTCTAGGCAGCATTTTTCAATGCAACCAAGAGCTCCAGCATCCAGCTACCTCTGGACTCCCTTTCAATGTAAGGAAACCTAAAGCTTCTCCTTGTTTATGTAATTACATCACACAACTAAGGGTATTTGCAACATCATTCAATTAAACATTTTAGGGAGGAAGGAAATTGACAACTTGTTGAAATAAATCTGTTTTCAGGCAAGCAACGTTTCCTGTTTAAAATGCTATTGGAAAACCATGAAAAAGATCACAAAAAGATTCAGAGACTATTTTTTTAAACAAGTGTTACTTTCTTAGCAATTAGAGCAACTTTCTTAGAAATACAAGTTATTGTAGATGGATAATATATAAAATAAATTCAAGATGAGTGACTTCATTGTTCACAATTCACTTTTCTCCTCCTTTCCCTGATTCTATATTTGCCAGAGTTTTCTACTCTTTGATATAATTAATAGTGATGTAAGGAGTTTTCGAAATGTCAGTGATATTTGTAGAACTGGGACTTTTACAGACAGCTGAGAAAGCCACTATGTTTGTTCTTTGAAAGTAAGTGACACAGGAAAATGAGGCATCTTGCTTTTGACAGGATGACCGTAAAAACTTATTGAAACACAGTGCATCTTAAGAAAGGGGCTGTGTTAGAGAACTGATATAAAATTTTACCACAGGAAAATGCATGTCCAACCCCTTATATTAAAGGAGAAAAGTATTAAATTTTTTGGAGAGGTGTTCCACAATCTTCTTGAACTCAATCACACCACAGAATGCCATTAAATCTGCAGAAAAGACAAATGCCCAGTGTATTAGCAATGAAGCCTTCTTAATTACAATGCTGCAAATGCTCTACTTCAGTTGGAACAACACAAATTGGTTTCTCCTGATTACAATTATGTGATGAATACATCTGAGGAAAAAGTCAATCAAAGTAGATGCTTCTCAGCCTGCTAAAACCTCACAGTTTCACCAGGAGAGAAACTGTAATGCAGCCAAAAATGAGAACCTGTGTCTCAGAAGCTCAGATGCTGTATTGCACTAGTCATGAGAGAGTCATGGATAGCTGAATATGACCATGATGTGGTCTTTTTTCCAAGGTGGATTTATAGACATTTTTTAAATTATTTTAAATATAATTTGAAAAAAATGGCCTTGAATTTTGTACCTAAGCTTGTTCACCATGTTGGTTGTAATACATTCTGAATAAATACCTAGAATACAAAAACTTGATTACATGATAGTTTTATTTTAGAAATAAATTATTTTCCAGTGAGTTATTGAGCTGGTTTTTGTCCCATAAATATAGGAATTTCAAAGCTTTTAATGGCAGATGCCAAAAATACCGAAAAGAGTCGGTATGCAAAATCTGTAACAGTGTGAAAAAGGTATAAATATGGTAATTATTTTTCCCCTGGCGTATTAGTTTCACTTCATTATTTGAACAATATAAAGCCTGTTTTATTCAGGCATAAGCAATATGATGGCAAGGTCATTTGAATAAGAATGACAGTGCAATGTTACTGATTATAAGAAAGGCTAAATTAGCTAACTTTTTCCAATATGAGATTTCAGTATATGTTTTCTACATTTGACCAGTGAAGGTAATTCTCCTCCATGAATTTTTAAAGGAGTTCACATTGCCCTTATTCAAAAACCTGAGAGACAAGAACTGACAAATGTAGGCATTTGAGTCACACTGAAGTCATAGAAATAACTATAGGATTAAACACATATGTATGTTTAATTAGTGGAACTATATAGTCGAGGCGGACAAGGCAGATTTACTGGCATGATGCAACCCATAAAAACAATGTTATTTGGGCAGAACATGTCATTTAACTTGTTGATACAGGAATAGTAGGGTTATTTAAGTTAGAAATGGCAGTAGGAATTAGAAAGAAGGATGCTTGGAATAAAAGCACTAGAAGGGCAAAGCAAGCAGAGGAAAAGAATAGGAAGTTAGTTATAGGATGAGTTTAAAGAGAAGAAGCCTTGGGATAAAAATACTGGAGTACTAAAAGACATTTTTCAGTGCATTATTTGAATAGTATAATTATTCAAGTTAAAATAGAGTGACATTGTTTTGTTTCAAAGTTCACATTATGTAATATTACATATCATCATGCAGTGGCCTGTGGAAGTACTGGGGTGGTATTGAAGCACAAACAATTTTTAAATTCATCGAATGAAACAGAGAAAAAACAGAATTTAGGGACACCTGCATATTTTCAAAATAAAATATATCAGGTTTTTGCTTTGAACTTCCACAAAAAGTAGCTAAACTGCATTTTAAGTGACTTTAAATTTAAAAATAGACGATGCAACCTGTTGGCCAAATGATGTGTTTTGTTCAACCTAGACAAAATATTTTCTTTTATTTTTTATTTAATTTGATGCAGAAAAGTGAACTTAAACGAAATCATGCCAAAATTAAAACATTCCCAGAAAAAAAAAAAAAATTCCCCTTCCTGAACCTCAAAAGCCAAATATTTGTGCAGTCATTCTGTGATTGTCCAAAATTCCATTCTTGGCTGCTTCTGCAGCTGCTGCTACTGAATGAAGTCACATTACATGACATTGTGCTGATGAGTGTTTCATTCACAAACAGGAAGAAGATCTAGCCTTGTAAAGGCAAATACACAAGTCTAGTTCACTGGGTAAAATGAACCAATGGACAACGGATTCGATTATTTTCTTTTTTTTCCTTGAAGCAGCAGGAAAGGGGCTGCTGACAAGATATTTTGGAACAACTTGCTATTAGGAAGGAAGTATGAGTGGGTGTAGATGAGAAGTAACTCACATTCATATGACACACACATTCCTTGTACGTTGAAGTCTTGTTCTAAAACAAAGGGTGGGACTGTCAGTTTAGTGATACAGTACAGAGGGAGCTGTTTACTCGCTTGACTTCCCTGTAGTCAAAGATTTCAGGCGTTTGCCATCTGGGCTGACAGAGCATGATCTCTCTGGAGAAACCATGGTCTTTGCTAAATGGCCAGTAGTTCACTTGAGAGCCATCACTCTTCTAACGAGCCATGTGTCTCTCTTTAAATCTTTATTAGTTTTACAATATAGAATATTAAGAACATCAGAGACACTCTCAGATAAAGGAGATTTTGATTGAAGAGGCTGTCAGAATAATCCAGGCAGATCTCGTTGTAGATCATACCTTAGATCTTTAATCAAAGTAGATCAAGAAACTGTCAAGAAGCTTAGGAGCTCATCAGGAAATCCAATGGAATCTTAGCTAACTATCATAGACATTTCATGTTTTAACCAAACTTTGAAGTCAAGAAATTTTAATTCAATATGAGAATTTTATGATGTTTTAGTATATTTGCAGGGCAACCTCTAGAGTGTCTTTTCAAAATCCAAACCTCAGTAAAAGTTCATACAAATTATTAGAAGAGGAAATAATGTTTTAAATTGTAGATGTTAGGAATAAAAAATTATTTTGGTTATTATGCCACTGAATGAGATCTATGGATGTGGCAATTTGCACGATTTATGAAGAGAAAAATGAGAATCAGTTCCAAATTAGGTGCACTTCCATGAAATGAATCAAGAGAATAAGAGGTAGCTAGTCAAGTTGCCATATCAGATACATTAGAAATAATCAAAATCACCATTGCTTTGCTCAGATAAGGTAGGGTCATCGTCCCTTGCTTATACTGTAGGGAACCTGAGGCTTTAGAAAGTCAGTTAGAGATACACTAAGATAGATAGATAGAGACATAGATAAATAAATAAATGAGAGATAGGTAGTAGAAATACATAAACTTATGTTTCAGCATATAGTTAAAACGTTGAGTTATTCAGCATTTTTCTTTGTGTTTTTTAATTGAAAAATACGTTTTAAGATTACTAAGGCACCCTCCTGGCTTTAATGAACTACCACATTTATACAATTAAAAAGAACTCCTCCCTTCTTTCCTTCACACATACCCACACATTTTCTATCAGAGGAATTTTGAAATGGAGAGTTCATGCAGTCAAATACTGCAGACATCCAGGAAGACAGTCCAAATGCCTGCAAGTGTGTGGCAAAGTTTAAACCTTTTATAAATGTTTGATAAAACAGAGTTAGATAGATATAGATAGGAAAGTGAGAGAAAATGAGAAATATTACTTTCTTTTCACAGAGGAAACAATTTTGCCAGACTTGGAAGTGATGCATTTAGTTTCAGAGATAGCATAAATTAAACTTTTTAAAGTAGAAAATTCTCAGAGAAGTGTGTCCATTATTGTTCATCAAGAGGCTTTTAAACAAATGGAAGAGTTCGACTGCTGTTGCAAAACATGTGTTATGTAAACTAATGAACTATTCCTACAGGGAAAGATAGTCTTCCAGTATATTTAAATAAATCTAGATTTTAAAAAGAAAATAGGAGGATAAAAAGAACATCCTGGAGAGGGGATCTTCTCCTTCCTTCTTCTCTTCATCCGTATTTTTCTTTTCTGTGGCAATGAAGTAAAAAAATGTAAACTATCTCTCCACAGACCATATTCATATTGCTTTCAAACCTGCCATAAAAAATAATAAATGTATAAATACAGTACACTCCCATGTATCTAGATCTCTCTACCTATTCCTCAAAAAAATATTTATATGTTTTAGATACAGAGAGAATTTGCCTGGGCCCATCGCAGCAGGCACCCTTAATATCCGTCATGATGATATCAGGAGTCTCCAGATATAGTTTGGGTGGATCTTTCAAGTATTTATTTGTTTAAATTTCAAAGACTCAAAAACTCACTATTGTGCTTAAACATGATCAACTTATACAGTCTAAACAGTCACTGACAGATAAATTAGATTCCATCCTAGCTGGCCTACAGCTCACTGGAAAGGCTGAATGCCATCAGGTCCCATAGGTCTTGAGGCTCAGACTACTCAGGTAGTGAAATGTTCCTCTCAGTCATCGATCAACACCAGGTTCAGAGGCTAGAATATTGGCTGCAACTGTTTTCTCCAACATGAGTTCTGAAACCCTATTCTTTGAAAGTGATTAATTTGTTTCTGGAACTGGTACATGTTTTGCCACTTTCCTTTACCTGTGATCTTTTCATATCTTTAAAAGCTTTTCTGGAGACATCTCCACTTACAGGTAACTAACTATTTTTTCTCCTTTGAAAGAATCATACACGCATGGAACAATTTCAAATGTGCTGTTATACACAGGAAAAATTCAGTCTATAACCCTCCCAATAACAGAGTTTCTTACAGAGATTTCAGCAAGAACACAATATCTGATAAAAGCCTGGAAGGAGCTGCCATTGTAATCTCTGTAAATATCAACATATAAAGTCCATGGAGATACTGTCCTATCTTTCCCCATGTAATTAAGTCTTTCTTAAAAGGTGTCCTTCCCATCTTTCATGTGTAAGCAGCTGTCTGCCCGTATCAAGCCTGTACTGCAAGCAAAATGTATCCTTCTAAAACATACTAGGACTTTCTAAACACAGCAAGAACCCACAGAACAACAGGGCTACTGCCACTTTCTTTCAATATATAGTGGTAGGAAAAAGTAGAATGAGAAGACCCCCTTGACCTGGAAGACCAGAATCAGGTCATGAAGGACCTCATCTGCTGTTTTCTTAAGGACAACCATAATCGTCATGTCACACACTATTCAGGGTGAGTTTTCCACTTTTTGGAAAGACATGTTGCACTGCTTGTCATGATGATGTGCCATTGAGCCACCACTGATGTAGTTTGTAAGCTACTAAATAGGGTAGACACATTGGAGATCTCAGTCCTGAGCTACATACTTTTCTTCTATAGTTGTATATTGTAGAGGGTATCAAGCTTCTTTTTGCTTCATTTTCAGGACTAAACACAAATATTTGCCAAAGGTCTCATCTGCAGAATTTCTGTGCACTAAACATCCATGCAGAAGACACAATAGCAATGGCATACCCTTACATAGGAGTGAAAGCAGGTTAATGTAGTAGGAGTAAATAACAGCAGATGAATAAATAGAATCCTGGGGTTTTTGCTGTAGAAACGGCAAGCACTCACATTTCTTTTTACAACTAACTTTATACTGTGCATCTGCAGATCTTTGTTTTCACAAAAACTGTTCTACTTTCCTTTTTTGGCCATATGTTCCTTATTAAGTTATGAAAAATAATAACTCTATGCTAGCTTCAGGTTATGAGCACTTATTTTGTCTATAATACACGATAAAACAATAATGGCAAAATAAGAATATTTTGTTGGGTTTCTATGCTGCCTTTTACCTATGGGCCTCAAACAATTTTCTAGTCATTTACTACTCAAAAACGTAGGATGAGTAGTATTTTTCCTTCTTAAATATGAAATGCATGGAATTGCAAAGGCAAAACTTATTCATGTTTCCATAAACATAAAGTGTCTGCAGTCCTATGTGTCCCAACTAAACTACTATCTCCTTTTCAGGGAGTTATATCCCCCTTTGTTTCCTAGTAAGTTTAGTGAAAATTGTATTTCAGTTGAGTTTTAGTGAATTATCTGCTGATAATTGTGCTCTTTGGAAAAAAATACAACTCTGAAGTGGTTATGGTGATGCATTCGAAGAATAAAGGAGTCCCATCATATGCCACACACGAAGATTTTGATTGAGTAGGTCATGTGTTCAGATCAGCCAATGGAAAACAGTGCATGAGAGTTGCTGTATATTTCCAGACACAGAAAACGATGAACAGAATGTCCAGACACAAAGTCCCAACCCATCACTGTCATCCCAGGATGATTGACTTAAACTCTACCTTACACCTGTTGAGTGCCTGATGTTTCATTGCACAGACTGCATCCAGCTACAAGGATGGATGTCTTGGAGCTGACTCTGTGCTGTACCTAAGGACTGTATAGGAGTTTGACCTTCCTTTTCCTCATTCATATTGAAACCCATATTTTAAATTCTCTCTTCAGGTATCATACTGGAGATAAGAAAAAAAAATACAACTAACTCTCCATCTTTTCAAAAGCATATACACTATATCAGCTGCATAGAAAATATATGTAGAAAGATACTTACAAAATCCTACCCTGATTCGGAACACCTTGTATAGGTACATGTGAAAATAAGATTCCTGAACGTTGCAGTAAGGCTCTTGTTCTGCAATTACATGTTTTAGGGAAAGGGAAAAGGGAAAGGATTAATGCCAATGGAGAGACGCCCTATAACTTGTATATACTACACATTTTTCCTTTCTGTATCCCCTTGGTGGCTATTGAGATAGGGTGCAGGATTCATTCCCAAATAGTGGAAAGTAACTTTTGCCTCCATTCCTTAAGGTATCAATAACAAGTTTATGAAGTAAAGACCAATGCCAGCACAATCGATGGTGGTGTGACAGAGAGAGCATAAAATAACTGTGTTATGCCCTGACAGTCAGAGCAGAGGCTGCTGAAGACTTTCTGTAAATAGCTGAAGTGAAATAATGACTAAATGAAGAAACCCAAGGAAACCTGGATCTTGTCTGGATTGATACCTGACAACCAGAAGAAAATGTCCTAGTCTTGTCACGCCAAAATGCAATTCCTGAAATTGAGACAGTAGGAGGTCTGGGTGCCTTCAAACCTAGAAATTAAAAAAAAAAAAAAAAAAAGTGCTTTGAAAATCAAAATCTTGTTTAGATATCTAAATGTATGCAATTCAGGCTTCCTGTACTGTGCCTGTGATTCCCACTTTAGGTCAGTATATTGCACTTGAGTATCAGATCTCAAATTTATCATAGTCATGACATAGCCCCTCACCTCAGGCTGAACATCTGGTATTTGAAAGAGAACTTCAGCAGAGATATTGAGTACCTTTGGCTTAGGGTGGATTTTCTTCTTTTTTCCACTGCAATAATTTTCATAGTGACATTTTTAGCCACTGGACAAAGAATGACAGCTCACTCTGACTTATTAGCGACAAATATGATACTATTCTTCTTGGAGAGCTGTGTCTAAGGTTTGAAGATTTAGAAACTTCTTGACACAGGGGAAAAAAAAGTCTTTTTGTTTCCTTCCTCTAAGGGCAGAGAGAGAAAGCAATGATCTTTGCCTGTGGGTGATTTGGTTGAACTATGAGAGCAGAGCATCAGGGATGTCTTGAGTATCAGCTGTTGGGCTAAAGGGATGCCCTGTACGCATTTAGTTGAACTAGCTAGTCTGGATAACATAATAGTTTAATAGGAGAAAAGACATCAGAATATTCTGACAGAAGGTTACTCTGTAAGATAAGTTCACCAAATCGGTGAACAAGACAGGTTTATTACCATGGTTGAAAACCTTTAATTTTCCCGAGTAACTCTGGAGATCAGGCAAATAGTTGGGACTCAAGGCAGTCCCATTTTGTCAGAATAGATGGTGTTCTGGCTTTTCTAAATTACCATTATATTTTTCCTATGCTGCATTGCAGAACTTGTCTGCACAGCTAACTGGCCTAAACCTGGAAGATGAAGGAAATCTAGACTGAATATTTGGAACTATTACCAAACAACTATCGGTTACCGTAGAATTACTTAGTTTGGGAAAGTCGTCAAACATCATTGAGTCCAGCCTTTAACCCAGCACAGTCAAGTCCACCATAGAACCATATTCTTAAACACCACATCATGTATTTTAAATCCGTCCAGGAATGATGACTGTTTTACTTCTACGGCCAGCCTGTTCCAATGCCAAAATAACCTTTTTGTTAAGAATTTTTTCATGATTTTTTCAATCTAAACCACACCTATCACAATTTGAGGCCATTTATTCTTGTCCTGTTACTTGTTACTTGCCTCTTGTTCTGTTACTTGTTACTTGCCAGACCAGATCAACCCTCACCTACACCCTCCTTTTAAGCAGCTGGAGAGATGAGTAGGTCACCATTGAACCTTCTTTTCTCCAGGCTAAACCACTCTAGTTCCTTCAGTTGCTTCTCACCAGATTTGTCTTCCAGACCCTTCCCCAGCTCCATTTCCCTTCTCTGGACTCACTGCAGCACCTCAATGTCCTTCTTGCAGTGACAGCCCAAAACTGAACCCAGCACTCAAGGTACAACCTCACTACTGCCACAGTACAAGTACTGCCCTGGTCCCGCTGACGACACTACTGCTGACCCAAGCCAGGATGACATTGGTCTCCTTGGCCCCCTAGGCCCACACTGGCTCCTGTTCAGCCACTGTTGACTAGCACCCCAGGTCCTTTCTGCTGAGCAGCTTTCCAGCCACTGCCCCAGCCTGTAGCACTGCAGGGGCTGTTGTGAACCAAGCACAGGAACCATCACTTGTCCTTGTGGAATCTCATAACATTGGCCTCGCTGACTCAGCCTCTCCAGATCTCTCTGCAGAACCCCCCTACCCTCAAGCAGATCAACATGCCCACCCACATTGGAATCATCCACAAATTGACTGAGGTTGCACTTGATCCCCTCATCCTGATCATTAATAAAAACCGCCACAACTGGCCCCAGTGCTGAGCCCCGGGGAATGTCACTTGTGACCCACTCACAACTGGATTCAGCACTATTCATCACCTGGCCCTGAGTACCCTAGAGAGCATTCCATCTGGCCATATGGACTTCTGTGGATCTCAGTGGCGCAACAGGCTGCTGACCATTTCCCCTTGGATCATGGAGGCTTCATTTTGCTTCCTGTCCCTGTCTTTTTGCTCAGAAAGCTGGATACCCCCAGAACAATTGGGCTTCCTAGTAAAGACTAAGGCAAAGAAACCTTTAAGTACTCAGCCTTTTCCTCACCCTTTGTCACTGTGTTTTCTCACATCCAATAAAGACTAGAGATTCCACTTAGCCATCCTTTTGCTGCTAATGTATATGTAGAAATATTTTTTATTTTCTTTTCTGGCAGTACCTAGATTAACTTCTAGTTGGGATTAGGCCTTTCTAATTCTCTCCCTGCATAAACTCACAACATCTTTGTTTTTATCCTGAGCTGCCTGCTCCTTCTTCCAAAGGTCATAAACTCTCTTTTTGTCCCTGAGTTCCAGACAAAATTCTCTGTTCAGATAGGTTGGTCTTCTTCCCTGCTGGCTCATAATTTGGCACATGGGGACAGCACCTGTTCTGTCTTAACTCACACTGGGCCTTTCTAGACTCCTTTACCCTTCAGGACTGCCTCCTGAAGGCACTCTGAGGCACTCTGTCTGCCCTCCAGAAGTCCAGGGCTGCAGTTCTGCTGACGTCTCTTCTTGCCTATCTGAGACTGAAAACAATCTAATTTTATTAGATTGCTATGCCCAAGATGGCCTTGGACCACCACATCACTCACAAGGACCTCTCTGTCCACAATCACCTACTAGCACCTTCCCTGCTTGGGTCACTCACCAGTTATGACAGGGGTTTATCTTCCACACATTTTAAGAACCTCCTGGACTGTTTTGTCTCTGCAATACTGTATTGACAGCAGACATCTGATAAGTTAAAGTCCCCTGTGAGAACAAGAGCTAGTGATTGTACCAAATACCATGGGGAAACCTTGTGGTTTCATAACAGCTGCTTTCAAATCCACCTTGGATGGGTTTCCAATAAACAGTTATTGCATGGCTAAATTTCTAATAAAGTACATTCTATAATTCTAAAGATAGGATTGTACAGGATGCTGTTTAAGGAAAAGTTATGTATCATTTAAAACAGGGGGCTTTTGATAGATGTCAGTCTGCCCTCCAAGTAAGTAATCTTCTAAATAGGATTGTGACTGTTTCTTTATATGATATATGAAAGTGTAGACTTGACTATGCCTGGCCAGAAAGGATTCCATTACATGTATTGTAGGTTATCCAACCTGCTTAAGTTCCAGGTTGATTAATATACTCATCTAGCATGCCTTATGATTTCAGTTGAATAACACATTTTCATGTTCTGTCACCATTTACACAAACTAAACAATACGCTTGATTTCCCTTATTCATTTAGAGGTAGGTGAAGTCAGTGGTGAGTGCAGAGAACTAGGGTAAATTAGAAGTTTTGCCTAAACTAGAACACTCCCATTAATTGTTTGCACTTACAGTAATGGAGGAGACAGGGAAAAGGAGGCTAAAATTGTGCTACCATGGTTCTGGGCAGCAATATCTGTCAGAGAGATCATTAAGGTGGTTTAATTTAAAGCATCAAGTGACACCAAGAAGATACCAAAGAAGAAAAAGCATTCTACATAGGGTTGACTAGCCTGACTGTGAATTACCAGAACAGATTCCCGTCTCAAAAATAATTTCCTTATCTCTGATGATAGGAAAATACACAAGGGCTAAATATGTCACAGAGAAATAGCTTTTTACAATGTACTAACACGCCTCCATATTCCACAACGTGCATTGATATTTCCTGTTGAAGAAACAGGTAACAATCTTTGCAACCATGCTCCCCTTTCTGATAATACTGTGAAACACAATACACTGCAAGTTTAATTGGAACCAGAGACTTTTGGACATTTCTACCCACTACCAATTCACATGGTGAAAGTAAATCAAGCCCTATATAAACAAAACAGATGGAAGTGATGCTAATAGTACAATGTCAGCAGTATCCACAGATTGACAGAGCTAGTTAAGTTGCCAGATGCACAGAATGTTGCACTACTTGTTCCTTATAAACTAGACTTGATGGAGTATGTCAATGTCAAACTCCTTGCTGATTTACACACGAACATACAAAGACATGCACACTCACAGATACTCACGTTCCTGTGATCTATACTAACCATACCATCTGCTTTCTGCTTTGCATGTGGTAGCTAACTAACTATCCTACTGTGCACGGGTATCACTGAATACATGCTGTGGAGGCAAACAACAGGTTTTTTCCTCCTTCTACCCTATTTAGTGTTAGAAAATAGGCTCATTAACTTTTGCCACCTAGGCACATATATTCCCCATGTATTTTTGGATCTTATTTCTCATTTGTATTTATTCCTTTGGCCAGTGTATATTTCAAAGAAATTCGCCCTCTTTGTGAAAGCTGCACAGCTTTAAGCATATATTGCAGCCTTCATTTACACCTTGAAAAAAGCACAAACCAGTGAGCTCTACTCAGATAGCAGTATTTAAAATAAAGATAACATTTCAGTAGTTTTCAGAACAGACACATTCAGCAGAGAGGTTATTGAAATGTCTTCATCAGTCAGCAGCTCTAACTGAGAGCTCAAAATGTCAGGAGAAGATGTGCTTCTTGGAGAGGCAGAAAGCTGACCTAGCTACAGCCAGCGCCTAAAGTCTCTTTCTGACCCATTTTATTGTCTGGCACCTGTCATTATAACAATCTTTCCAAAAGATCTACGGAAATTACACTTACCCTCTGGTAACTAGGTAACATAATCTCCCGGAGGCTGGTTAATTGCAGCCCATGATAACCTCACATACAGCAACTGTTAAATTTTTCATCTCTTTCAAATTATTATGGATCAGTTGAGAGGGTATTGATTTGATTCATTAACTGATTCCCAGTCTGTTCCAAGGTTAATGATTACATGTGTCTCAATTACATCCTTAACAGGTTATACTGTATGATTTGTTTCAGCTGCAATGTACATTGTGTGTCTTCCACAGCTGAAAGAATTCTTAGCACTTGATGATTTAATAATGCCTTTTTTTCCATTTTGCTGAGCATGCCTGCAAGGCACAAGTACATCTGGGACAACGGCAAAAAGAAAACTTTTCGCAAATTCTTTAAAGAGTATATGCAAGTCACACTCTGAAAAACAGTCTCAAAAGGCCACAGAGATAACACAAGATTCTTTCACATTTAAGATATGGGAAGACAATTCAGAAGATATTGGAGGTAATGATTGATTCTCTCTGGTTTTATTACTTCATCACCACTGAATGTTCATATTACCTGTCAATTAATTTTTAAGCTGCCTTGGGTTACTTGGCAGAAAATTACTTTACCAATATTGGATGAATCTTTGCCATTCTCAGTTCTCTCTCAAAATGAATTGCATTTTTTACTAGTAACACAGTGATTTCATTCTTAGATGTTTTACAAAATCCTTTTGTCTTACAAGAGCTCTCCAAATTTTTGTACTGAGACTAATGCTAATGCAACTGCAGAAAATTAGGGGTTTTATCACATTTTAACCCTTGTAGAACATTATTCTTTATAATTCTATCAGTTTGTTGCCCCTTTTAGAGCTGAAACCCACGGTTCCAGGCTCTGTACAAATTCCCAAAGACAGTGCCCTAGGAAATCAACATAGGAAAAAACAGGTGTGAGAAAAGTTACACAATGAGGCAGTGACAGAACTTCAAGAGCAATTTAACCTGTACCTACGGTTAAGTGGCTAGAGAAGAGTAATACAATGTTCTCTCTACCCATTATTTTAGTTCTGCATCCTGTTTCTTTAACCGTGTGATACTGTTGGCATATTTGGACAGACACTGGCTGATGCGAACTTTTCCTATATGATGTAGAAATTTAACGGAGCAATAGTTCACTTCTTTGTGACTTCACACACCACTCTCAAAGTACAAATACTCACACTCGCTATGTGTCTATGGATCGGGTGGATATTGTTAAACCCCTTTTTCAGGCTGGGAAATTGAGAGCTGGAAGGGCTGAGTTTAATAACCAAAGGCACAGAGAGAGTCAATGTCAGAAATGGAAGTACTACAGAAATTCTTGACTCTCAGTTACTATTCTGACTCCTGAGCCACATTATTTCCAGCAGTTTGCATTCTGCACATATAAAAACCCTTTCATCCTTTCATCGCTCCCTCTCAATTCTTTGCTTTGGAACTCCAAGATACTGTAGTTTACTTTGGAAACACGGAAGGCAAATGAGTATAGTCATGAGGAAAGACTTCAGTTATACAATCCATTAAAGAAAACAATAGAGCTTGCAGCTGAGCTATTAAAAAGCGTAGAGCAATTTTTATTTCAATGGCTACATTTTATTTCCTCTTCTGAGTGACTGCTAACAAAGGGCTGCTGAAAGGACTGGATAAAAAGTAGACGTCAGATGCAAGATCCATGAGTTAAACAACATTATTAGATACAATTTCATAAAATCTAGTTGCTTTTCTGCTACTAGAAATCATGTCCTTTTGTCAACTTGTGGTCACATCAGCACTTCTGTTGATATAATTTGCTCCAGCTGCAGAGCATAGCTGGCCTACAAATCAAGAACTAGAATAGGGACAGTCAGGAATAACTCAATGGCTTGGATAATGTGCAAATCACTACACATCTTGCTATTAGTATAATTTATTTTCTCTCAGAATATTTGGAACGTGAAAAATTTATCTTTAGCAAAACAGCCAATCTGACACTTTACTGAGAACAGAACTGGCTGGCTAGCATATTGTAACACCCTCCTCCCCTTACAGATCACACACACATACACCCCCCACTCTATGAACGTTTAAGTGGGATTATCATATCAAAACCCTTCATTATCTTTCATTGAATTCAGACCAAACACCTAATTTCATATATTGTTCGAGGTCTCCCTATAATATTGCACACAATCCTCTACATTCACTTTTTAAATCTTTGGAAGAGATTGTGGGGTTTTGTTTTCAGGGTTTTTTGGGGGGGTTGTTTTTTGGTTTTTTGAGTTGTTTTTTTTTATGTTGGCTTGGTTTGGTTTTTTTAATTTCTACTTCATTTTCCACTTTCATACTTTCCTACCTTTTATTCAAAATGAGCAGAATAAGTAGCAGTCCATCCTCACAGTAACAAGATCCTTCGAACTCCAGCCTTCTGGACAGATGGGAACCTGGTTGGAAATGAAACACAGCACATCTGGTAGAGCACAGAATGAATGAACATGGTGCAAAACCAGAAAAAGACTTACTAAAGCAACCACTTCCTTTTATCTCTACAGGAATAGGAAGCATACAGAATCAAGATGGTGTTAGCAAAGCCCTTATTTCATTCTACTTTTAAAATATACTTGTCATTTAATACAAAGCAGACGGTATCAAGAATCAGAAAGAGTCTAAATTTTTTAAGTTAACATTGTTATCAGACATTTCTGCTTCTGATAAACAACTAAGGAAAGGAAAACAATAGGAAATACAGCTGGATGTGCCCCTGTGAACAACAGCGATTAATCATCTGTGAAAATGCCTCAGAAAATTTGCTATTTTCCAGTGCAAGCATCCAGCATTTGTGCAGAAAGGAAGTACCTCAGTGCAGATTTTAGGAGCACTGCAGATCCATCGCCCAAGTTCCCTACACCAGCCCTGAAACAACAGATGTTTTCCTCTTTAACATACTCACCTTAATTAAAATTCCATTTAGATCCAGTTTGGCATGATGTAACACCACTGGCTTGAGTTTGCTCATCGTCTTTTGTCAGAATAGAACTGAAGATCAACAACATCCTCTGCTCTCCCTACATGCTGCACACTAGTCATCTCATTGTAGAAAGCTGTCAGATAGGTATTCACATGCATGTAGTGTGACTCACTTGCTAGCATCTTTCAGCTGAAAAAGTTCCCTCTGTTTTCTGAAAACAAGAGACAATGCAAGAAGTCAGCAAACAAGTTCTTCTGGAATCAAGCTGTTTGACTGGAATAAGACAGCCTGACTGGAGTGAGTTAAGTTAGAGCCAACAACATCCTCCCATCATGGTGGGAGGTACAGGAACGCATCAAGAGGCTGACAGTTCAGGAATGGCAGTGTACCTTTCCTCTGCGGACACAAAGAAGCTCTCATCCATCAGCTATCACCACAGCCTAACTATATCTGAGACAATCCAGAACTCTGGCTTCATGCAAGGACTACTTGGGATTGGTATACCTGTGGAACTGGTGGTGGATACAGTTGCAAAATATCAATAGCACTTCAGTGATCAATGAGATTTCATCAGCCAGCTTTAGCTAGGTGGTGTCTTTTGTAAAGTGGTGATGGGTAGCAGAAGTCCTAGATTTTCTTTGCAAAAGGATGGAAGATGTGGCATTTTAGAACTGCCTAGTCAGTTCCTTTCTCTTCAGCTAAATTAATCTATACTATATTTTAGGCCAAGACCACCAAATTCAAACTGATCAAGGATTCAGTTTTTTGGTATTTGTTTGCTGTTATTGGAAAATGAAAAAATACCTCATTGATAGAAAAAAAAAAAAAACACAACAACCCCCCCCACCCCCCCGATTTGGGGAAGGTAGCTGATTAAGTAGTTCACATCTCAAAATAATTTTGAATTTTGATTTTGCATTATCTATGGCAATTGTCTGACTTCATTTTAGCAGGTCTTACTTGTGAACGTTCCTTGCTGTTCATGACATTCTAAATACAAAGCTGCTCTAGAACTTTAAAAATTTATTCTGTAAGATACAAATGAGCTGTAGTTTCCTGTGCAGACACAGAACTAAGTGCAAAAAGAAAAGATGCCAGGGAATTGTTGTTGTTGGACACATCGCATCAAAAAAGATGCATTTAACGTTTTTGATGTTGGATTGGGATACAGATCCCCCAAATATGGTGACAAATAAAGAGGTCACATCCATTCCCTACTAGATTTTGTCAACTGGAACAAGAGATTTCATATTCTGAGACAAAGGTTTTCCAAAACAGAAAGTACAGAATTCGCCTTAAAAATCAGGCTATGAACCTGTCATTTCCTACCTGTGGCAAGGCTGAAGGAAAGAAAACACACCAGTCTGACAACATGAAGTTCAGAGACAATGGGAGGGAAAAATTTTCTTATGATCTTTGTTACTTTACACCTCAAAGAAAGAAGTCTTCTACATTTAATCTGAGAAAGTATTGATCACAGTTACCCAACATAGTTTTCACTCTGGCCTTTTATGCAGTGCACCCTTTTTGGGGCATCAGTGAATTTTACAGGCTGAAGCAATGTGTCTACAATGAAACATAGAGTATACAATTGCTGCGAATCCTACCACTGTCTGAGTTTCATGGAGCACATTTATAATGCCAGAAGAAGCTTAAACACTTTCTTCATTGTCAAGCAGTAAAACCTAGACAAAAGCTGGGCAATCTGCATTTTTCACACAATTACCATGCTATTGATACTGGAAAGGGCTCTAAGGTCTCCTTGTAGCCTTGTCTTCCCCAGACTAAACAATTCCACTTCTCTCATCCTGTCTCCATAACAGAGGTGCTCCAGCCTTCAAGGCTATATCCTCCTTATATTGGGGACCCCGGAGATGAACGCAGTGCTAAATTTTCCAATTTTCTTCCAAATTCAAAATAGTAAGAGATCCTACTTTGCAGTTTTTGAAGTGTCTAAAGTCACACGCAGAACCACATAGTAAGCTCAGTTGAAATAGACCGACAAGGATCATTGAGTCCAACTCTTTGCCCTGCACATCACCATTTCCAAGAATTGCATGTGCACAAGAATATTGTCCAAGCATTTCTTGAACTCTTTCAGGCTTGGTGCTGTGACCACTTCCCTGTGGAACCTCTTCCAGTGCCCAACTACCCTTTGGGTGAAAAACCTTATCCTGATACCCAGCCTAAACCTCCCCTGACTCAACTTGAGGCCATTTACTCAAGTCCTGTCACTGGGCACCACAGAGAAGAGATCAGTGTCTGCCCCTGCTCTTCCCCTCCTCAGGAAGTTGAAGACTGTGATGGGGTCTCTCCTCAGTCTCCTCCTCTCCAGGCTGAGCACACCAAGCGACCTCAGCTGCTCCTCATACAGCTTCCCCCTCCAGGCCCTTCATCATCTTCATGGACGTTCTCTAATACCTTAATGTCTTTCTTATGTTGTGATGCTCAAAACTGCCCCCAGCACTCGAGGTGAGGCTGCCCCAGTGCAGAGCACAGCGGGACAATCCCCTCCCTTGCCTGGCTGGCGATGCTGTCCCTGATGCCCCCCAGGACACGCTTGGCCCTCCTGGCTGCCAGGGCACTGCTGACTCATATTCAACTTGCCCCTGACCAGGACCCCCAGGTCCCTTTTCATGATGCTGCTTTCCAGCATCTCATTCCCCAGTCTGCCTATACACCCAGAGTTGCTCCATCCCAGGCGCAGAATCACCACTTTCCATTGTCAAGCTTCAAATCATTGGTGATTGCCCATTCCTCTGATCTGTTGATGTCTCTCTGCAGGGCCTCCTTGCCTTCAAGGGAATCAACAGCCCCTCCCCTTTTTTTGTTTGTCCCATCAGAACAAGTCAACTTCCCTGCATGTTCAGGCATAGTGGAAATGAAAGGGGCAAGGAGCTTGCTGTTCATGTTTTCTGTGTCTCTCTTTTCTAACAAGTCTTGTATTTATTTATTCTCAAATTTTATCTCTTGGCTTGAGCTCCACATTATTAACAATCAGAGGATGAGAGAGTGCCTCTAACTTCTTAGTCAGTCTCCCAGTGTTTATAAAAACATGGTGGCAAGGGAGGGTTTGGTGGCATTGGAAAAGAAAATGTGGTTTAGACAGTGCATGAAACTGAAATGAGATCTTCCACATCCTAAATCCACTGCCCAAAAAAGGCGCTATGACCTTCTGCTTTTGTTGCCACTATGAACAGAAAAAAACCGAAAAAACTTACAAAAACACCAAACCCACACCAAATACGAAATCAAAACAAAATCAAAAACAAACAGACAAACAAGACCAAAACAGGACTTTTCATCCTGGGCTTTTAATTTGGAGATTAAAATCTCCACAAAGTGGCTAGATCCATGCAGAAAGGTCCTTCAGTGATCAACACTGTGCTACTCACCTTTGAAGATTGGGTCCTTGGCCTTGTTTTGTAGTAACAGCACCCACCTCTTTTAAGGATCCATGCAATTAAGTCAAGGGGTAGGTCATTAAACTGCCTATCCCAGAGCCAAAGAACTTGTAATTTGTGAAGTGCCTCCTGAACGAGAATCAATTGCTTTCCTTCTGCTTTTATTGCCATGTACTTGTTCAGGTATGTATTGAGTTTGTGGTTTATCGTCCTTAAACAAAGAATTGGTTGTAGGCAGTCAGCAAAATTTACAAGGCTTGTCCTAAGTGATAGTGCAAACACACACACTTAGGCCACGAAATTACTAAGTCTGTGTAAACTCTTAAATGATTATCTATTATATTCAATTTGGTCTACGTCTAGACAAAGTGGTAACAAAAGTGTGGGGGTTTTCTACAGCTTCCTCTCTATTTCTAAAAGCAAAACATTTTCTTTATAGAGCTGAAAAAGGTGGAGGGGAAGGGGGGGACGGGGATATGGAAGACACTGCTTTTCAAAATGTAATTTTTCCTTCAGAATATCATGTTTTTGAATAGGCCTTCCAGAGCTGGTGAAGGCAAAGTGATCTGTAAGGTCATTTAAAAGCAGAGGATTCAGCAGAACACCCCATAAAGGCTGGTTTTATGCAGTGAATGAATGTCCTGCTGCTGAGGTTCAATTTCATGGAGTGTCAAAGCTCTGGTGTAAAGGTGCTTTTCCATCGCTTCAGATTCAAAAGAATCTTAATATGAAATATGAGAATGAGAGGACTGCCAGGTTGTGTGGCAGCTGTGGAAGTGAGGGAAATGCTTTTGTTGGCAATAGCATTTTCTTGTTGGAAACAAGAATGGAAAAAAAGGAAAGAACAAAATTGGAAAATGTACCCCAAAGAAGACCTATTTTGTGGTTTGTTTTTTTTTTTAATTTGGAGGCATATCCTTCCTGTAAGGTCTCAGAAATATCTGTGGATTGCAGCGACATGCTGGGTGAGAGGGGAGCCCTAGTAACAATTTTGAGGTGCAGAGAAAGTGAACTAGAACTGCTGCAAGGCTGCCTGGGTAACACATGATTCCAGATGGGGAAAAAAAAGGAAGGGCCCAGTACAAATGGATCTTGGAATGCTTTCTGTTGTTCACTCCATGTTTTGGCTGGCTTAAATGGTTTATAGGATTGTTCTCATTTTGTTTTGTCTAAAGATGTGTTTGACTAGTGTGGTGTGAGCAAAACAGAGACATTCAGAGAGCATAAAAGAAAAATAAAAATGCTGCAACTAACAACATAATTAAAAGGTTAATTTTGAGTCCTGCACTTGAAATTTATACAGCTGACATACATGCAAGGAGTTAAGACCTAACTTATTTCTGTTTCATTTTCTGGGTGTTTTTCCTGGAGTTTGATCCAATTACAAGAGTATGTACACGGATCTCAAGACTACAGAGCTATATTCCTGCTGTGCCACTGATTCATTGTCTGACTAGAGAGCAGTCTAATCAACTTCTGTCTAGGTTGCCTGTTTGGGAAAAAGGATGATATAATTATTTCACTAAGAATTAAATTCTAGAAGATGGTCTGATATGCTCCAATTTAACACTTCATATTAGTTCAGAGAATATTATTGTCTTCCTGTTCTACAGCACAAACAGCAACACCGCTTTTCCCTGAATAATTCTTAGTCATTCTCCTCTTGTTGCCCCAAATGAATACATAAATAAAGAATCCCAAATTTGCACGGCAATAGTGTGTTATAGCCTAATAACAAAAATGTCTACTGATATTTGCATGGAATTAAATTTGTTTTGATACCATCTCAGAAATCTTTTTCCTCCTTTTTTTTTCATTTATTATGTGTGGGTCTTAGCTGCTGTTTCTTCTCACTTCATTACAGCATGGCATTAACTCTGTAAATTCAGTAGCATCTGAGACTGAAGGCAGGTTGCAATCACGAGCCATATTTTCCAGCTGCAGGGAAGATTTCTCTCTCTGATCCATTCTGTGTTCTCTGAAATTCTATTCCACAACTGCAGGACTATATTTTGGGTTTTGTCTACTCCTGCATGGGTAGGACTCTGAATCAAAATTTACTTTGGAAACAAGCTCTTTGGATCTGTTTTTCTAAATGAGTCAGAGTGAAAAACTTACTAAAAATCATAGTAACTGGGGGAAGTGAACAAATGCACTATACCAAAATGTTAAAAAAAGAGAGATGTCTGAGTGTTTAAACA
The DNA here is from genome assembly GCA_014706295.1 of Lycocorax pyrrhopterus obiensis. Classification (NCBI taxonomy): domain Eukaryota; kingdom Metazoa; phylum Chordata; class Aves; order Passeriformes; family Paradisaeidae; genus Lycocorax; species Lycocorax pyrrhopterus. The sequence continues at coordinate 61,427,065 of JACSVZ010000014.1, forward strand.
ACAATATGGGAGAAAATAGCCTTCCACTTGTCCTAGATTACAATGTAAGATGTAACCAAAGGCACGTACTCTGTTATCATCTTCACAAGCTGTTAAAGCAGGTGGAGCACTGTTTGTTATCTCCTACCATGACTCATCCCTGATAACTCCCTCCGGGAGCTTTCTCTGTTTGAGAGAGGACCCATCACATGACTCATAGAATTACATCAACCCATTGTGAGACGCTCTACCCAGGGGGAGGAGCCAAGCATTCCTACCTGAATATAATCTGGGGTTTGGAACAGCCCAGGCAGCCCTTACTTACTGTGTTACCAGAGGACAAGAGCTACCACTGGACCTTCAGGTGAAGACCAGACCCTTCTCTACAGGATCACTGCTTAAACAGGCCCACTCTATCTGGACTGCTACCAGCACCCTGACTAACAAGGTGTCAGGTTGTATCCTGACTCTGTCAGTGTTCTTGTACTATTGCATTTATTTTCATTTTCCTATTAAATTATAATTCTGATACTGGTTTATTTTCAAACTAGTACACCACTAAATAGAAATATCAGAGCAAATTTTAAGGTAAGGTTGCATAAAAATACTGGTTACAAAACTTTAGAGAAGAAAATGTTATTATTCTGAAAATAGTGAGCTTTACTGTATTTCTTCTCTGGCAAACTTTCTTGGCACATTGGTGATGTGGACAGGGTTGTCTGATCTCTGACAGATGACAAATTTGTAGCCAGAGAGTCCAGGAATAGCCAGAAGTTTGAAAAAATTCTGTCTCTTTTTTCATGATAGGATAGGACTTGAGTTACAATTGATCAGATCACAGGATAGAAAAGGTTAATGTAGAATGTCAGGGCTAAATTTATTTCCAGTGTGGAAGTAAGAGTGAATATGCTTGACCTGGAGCAGGGCAATATTAACATTCTGTAAGCACCAAAATCCAAACAAATCACATAGTCCTGTCCTCAATGGAAACCTCTTCCTTAAAGATATCTAAAGGGTCTATGTGTTTTTACACATTGGAAACACCTGTAAAGTTTGTCATGCCAAGTATAATTTAACCAAACCCAACTGAATTTGTAATAGCAAAACCAGCAGCAGGAGAGGTAATCTCTTTAAAAACTTTGTCATTTATACTTTATTAAACAGCCTCTAAATATATAGTACCAAAGGGTTCCATGTCTGCTTTATGCATTGTTTTCTGCATCCTCTTTGTTGCCTTCATCCTACATCCTGGGCAAGCAAAGTTTCAATGCATTTAACATGAAGTACAAGCAGACAATCCCAGCCTAAGGAGCTGGTCATAAATATATTTCATGACATTCACAGATCTGCAAATCCCTTCCACTGTTATTGCTTTTATTCCCATCACCTTTCACTACCTTATTTCCCAGTTGCAGGAAGAGCAAGGAAACTCGTGAACTTCAAAAGTGCATCTTCAGTGACAGTTTTCATGCAGGTGAAGAGCTGGGCTAACATACTCACAAGGTGTTTACATGTGACAAAATTTAGTCTGTGCCTAAGCAAATCTTCCTAGCTCAGGGCCATGCCAACGCATTCATGTCTCTTTTTAATCAACTCAGTGCATGATATAGTACGATGATAGTGTGTAACTCTATTATAATCATATATAAGATGTTCATCACACAGGCTTATTCAGTCACTATGGCCTAACATCTTTTTTATGAACCATGTTATTATTTTTACAGATTATATTTTTAAAAAATCTTTTTTTTCCCCTATCCAATCTGTATATTTATTTGATGCATTTAATTTTAGTCCACCAGTATTCTCTTTTCAAAGGCTGAGGAGCTGAGCCACTATTTTCTTCAGAGTTTCTTGCATGCAATAGAATCAAGCAGCTTTCTATTTTCGATACTGCTTTCCTGGAAGTGCTAGCAAGCATAACTGCTCAAGGTACCCCTTGCATTTTCCTGATTGGCATTTTCAAAGGATTACTCACAAAGGATAACTTTAGCTTGAAGTAGGCCCATTTCTCTCCAGTCAGGAAAGACAGAGAAAGTCTCTCTAGGAGGGTTGTGTTGGGTGCTTAGTGTCCCAGAAAGGAATCCCTGAGTATGAAGGGAAACCTGGAAAGTCTTTCTGGGCTAAAGTCATCTTCTGTGCATAGCTTTAGCTGGCATCAATATTGAAGACACAATTTTGAGGTTTGGGCTCAGAAAAGAGTGGACCAGGATTGGATGCAATCAAATTGAGGAGAGTTACAACTTTGTGAAGGATAATTAAGGTGTTAGGCTGGTTTAGGGAAATCCATCTCTCTTACTGCAGAGTGGATCAAGAATGAGATATGATAAACATACCTGCAGGAAAGAAGCCATGTCTGAAATGTGACATTTCACAAGTTAGGTGAACCTCAATCACATCATTGACCATGATAACTCTTCTCAACTCAGAAGAGATGTAAGAAGCAATTTAATGTCTTTCAGAAATACAGCAGAAGAAACAGCAGAAGCCATCACTGAATATCATCGCTGATGACCTGCATTAGGTTTATGCCCCCACAAATGAATGTGCATTATATTTGTGTATTAACATATGCATATTGTTATATACAAAGTTCACATGGAATTATGGAAAAAGAATTAAAACGAAATATCCATTTTCATGGTTGTTTGACAGGGATTTAATGGTGAAGTTGATCAATTGAGTTTAAAATATATTTCAGGAACTACTATATTTTATGCACTGATGAATATTAAATCCTTTTCTTTAAATATAGACTTAACTTCCATCTCTAGGATATAGCTTGATTGGAAAATTGTTTTAAATAGATTGCGCCGCTACATTCCAGAAACATTATGCTCGTATGAATGGAAAATTGTGAGCATGATAACACACGGAAGAAAGAAAGAAAACAGTAAGGTTGTTTTCTATTTATACACTACAAAAAACAAACTACTTTGTTTGATTTTACATTTTAAGATTTGGATTAGACGTTTTAAGATTCACCACAGAATCCTAGAATTAACTCGATTGGAAAAGACCTTTGAGATCATCAAGTCCAACCTATGACCTAACACTGCCTCATCAACTAAACCATGGCACTGAGTGCCATGTCCAGTCTTTTTTTAAAAACCTCCAGGGACAGTGACTCCACCACCTCCCTGAGCAGACAACTCCAGTGCCCAATCACTCTTCCGGTGAAGCATTTTTTTCCTAATGTCTAGCCTGAACTTCCCCTGGGCAGCTTAAGACTACTTCCTCTCATTCTGTCAGTGGTTGCCTGGGAGAAGAGACAGACCCCCACCCAGTTACAGCCACCTTTCAGGCAGTTGTAGAGAGTGATAAGGTCGCCCCTGAGCCTCCTTTGTTCCAGCCTAAACAATCCCAACTCCCTCAGCTGTTCTTCATAGGGCTTCCTCCAGCCTTCCATAGACCTTTCACCAGCCTTGTTGCCGTCCTCCAGATGTGTTTGAGAATCTCAATGTCTTTCCTAAACTGATGGGCCCAGAACTGGGCACAGCACTCAAGATACAGCCTCACCAGTACCAAGAACAGGGGAAGATTGACTTCCCTGATTCTGTTGGCCACATTATTCCTGATATAGTCCAGGATGTCATTGGTCTTCTTGGCCACCTGGGCACACTGCTGGCTGATATTCAGCTGGCTGTTGACCAGTACCCCCATGTCCCTTTCTGCCTGGCCAGTGTCTAGTTGCTCTGTCCTCAGCTTGTAGCGGCTGCAGGGGGTTGTTGTGGCCCAAGTGCAGAACTCAGCACTTGGACTTGTTAAACCTCATGTTGTTGGACTCAACCCAGCTGCCCAGCCTTTGCAAGTCCCTCTGCAGAGCCTTCCTACCTTCCAGCAGATCAACACGTGTTCCCAGCTTGGTAAATATGCAACTTGCTGATGGTGGACTCAATCCCCTCATCCAGATCATCAATGAAGATATTAAACAGGACTGGGCCCAACATACATCCCTGGGTGACACCACTAGTGACTGGCCTCCAACTGGATGCAGCACCATTCCCCACCACTCTCTGGGCCTGGCCAATCCAGCCAGTTCTTAACCCAGCGAAGAGTGCACCTATCCAAGCTGTGGGCTGACAGCTCTTCCAGGAGTGTGCTGTGGGAGACAGGGTCAAAGGCTTTGCTGGAGACCAGGTCTCTTCCCATCTTTTTGCCACAATTTCTATTTTTAACAAGATTTGCTCCATACTCTACTCTGTTTCAGGCCCAGTCCAGGAGATGTTCCTTGGGCTGCATTTTTTCACACTCACTCCTCCACATTGTTGCAAAAACCCATTTCCACTTTTTTATCCTGCCAACTTTTGTTTGAACATGTTTGAATTGGCCAGAGTAGGTGTCCACTTCTAAATAGATGTATGAAAAAACCAATGGTATTCTCCAGTCTTGTGCTGTATGCATTGAACCATGAATGCTGCATCTCTCATCGTTAAACTGCAGCAGCAGCATCTGTCCTGTCATACCTGGGGATTCTGCAAATCCAGCCATTTAATATCTTAGTGCAGAAGGCTAAAATGGAGTGAGGCCAGAGAGAACATCTTTATATATTGACCCTAGAGTACTTAAAAAAAATTAATAAATGGATAAAAAACACTGCCGAATTCAATCATATATCAGCAATGGTGTAAGTTACACATCATGTATTTGTTGGTCAGGAAACAGGTGTATGTGGGTGTAAGTGTCAGAGTTGTTCAACTTACAGCAACTTGGCATTTAGTAGGAGTGCAATTTATACTCATAAACATGGAAGAAGGAATGGAAGGGGACTAGTGAAGAAATCAGATAATGGAAGGGTTAACAACTTTGTAGCATCTACCAAAAGAAAAATTTCCCCAGGACACCTGCATTTTTCCTTTTTTCAATTTTTTTTTTAATTTATTGTGTATGTTCTTAGGATCAGATCTCCTGCAGATTTCGAGGGGGCTACTTTGATGCTCTACTTCTCCCCTGCTGAATTGACAGATAGAACATCCATGAGATACTTCACAAGCAGGTTCAAGTTTGTTCTTCCTGTGCTCTGAGCCAGCTAGATGCAAACTGGCCTCAAAGCGGGAGCCATGTAGCTGCAGCTAGCAGGCATGCAGCTCAAGCTAATAAGCCTTGCTGAGAAGGCAGGATGTATTTGCTCAGGCTGAGCACTGTGCTACTGCAGCTATACAGCCTCCACTTAGGTGCTGGTGCAGTCAGTGTGTGCTTGATGTTGCCCAGACTGCAGGCAAAATGAGGTCTCCTCCACTGCTGGAGAATAGGATTGACACCACTCACACCAGAGGCAAGCCTGGTCCTTTCTTTTATACGTGTAGTGTAAAGCACATAAATAGTGCTTTAAAATAATTTTAAAATTGTACGTATAACTGCTGATATCACTGTGGGAAAGAGATTAATTGTCCAAAATGTTTAGAATCCAACAGAATAAACTGGGTCATTTGTCTAAGAATCCAGGGGTTCCCTGACACGCTGCTTTTTAAGACAGAAATATTTTCAAAGATTTGGGTTGTTTTTAATGTAGCAGGAAGAGCATAGAGAATGGACCAGGTTCCAAGAAGCGCTCAGAGCAGGAAGTGAGGAAATAGTCTAGAAAGGCTCCCTTCTCAATTGGTATATATGGGGCAATTTTTTGTGGCTCTTGAATCATAGCAATAGACTTTTGATTGTTCTGTGCACTCTGACGTAAATAATCAGCTGAAATCAGGGATGCTGTGGTGTTCGAAGAACAGAAAAAAAACTCTACCTGAAAATCCCCATACTGCCTTTGAGAGGAGGAAGGAAATTGAGGGAGATCTTCAAAGGTTTGAAAATACATGTAATAAGAACTTATATTTTTCAGTAGATTTGCCCATCACTAGTCAAAGATCTTATTCATGTATCACATGTATCTTCCCTGAGTAAAACTGTCTTTTCTTCTGATAGATGCATCTAATTTTAAATGGCTGCCAACTCCAATCAAAACCAGCTACACAACAATACCAACCTTTTTTCTTTTTTTTCCTTATTTCCACCTCAGCCTAGGTGTTCACTATGATTGCTGAAAACTGCACACAAGCAATTCAACAGATAGGGATAAAGAATTTAAAATTTGTGTTACTGTTCTCCAGAGCCATTTCTGACAGAGACTCAACTGTTTATCCAAGGGCTAAAGTGTTCTGCTGTCACATGGATATTTTCCAGCTGCATAAGGAAAGTTGTTACTGCTAGTGTCATATTGGGTTTAATCAATTTTTCTGCACAAAGCATTCCGATCAGCTGCAAATTATTTCTAACATTCACACAAGAGGATGTGGTGGTCTTGATGAAGTATATCATACTGGTATTTTACACCATGTAATAAAGCTCTTGAAGTGTATTAAAGTGGGGCAGGTAGGATAAAATTTAGTCTGGCTATCTGGCCTCACCTAAGTGATGAGGTAGGATAGACATCCTGGCTTTCCAGCCATAAAGTGCAGCAGGGAATACCTTTACTAGTAAGGTCTGACTTTCTACTGGAAGTCATATTGTCCACTGGCTTCATATAAAGCACCAATGTCACAAACCACCTGAACTTTCAGACCTCTTGGCTTGTGCACTTCAATTTTGGATTTTTCCCTACAGTTTCCACTTTCCTGAAATCCCATTGCTCTCAAGCTGAAGTAATGTGCTGATGCCTGAAGTAATTTTTGGAAAACCTGAATCTGGTTTACCCTTTTCAAATTAAGCTCAAGGTAGCATTTTCTGTCCTACACTGAACAGGTTACTTGGGTCCTCCATGAAATTTTTACCATGAGAGATGGAAGCATTCATATGTAACCTGCTCATGCCCCAGCAGTCACTCGCATGGCCTCAAAATGGGTGAAACTTTACAGTGGTTGAGGATTTCCAACAATTCCATCCTACCTGAGTACTGGAGGATCTCTTTTATTTTGGTCACAGAGAATTGCTTTTCTGAAAAAACAATCTCTGAAAAACCATGACTAACATTTTTGTGACTGACACTGAGGTTAGGCTCTTTTATTGCAGTGTAAGCAGAGCTGCACAACACATCCCGTAGCAAAGCTGATTAATGGTGTCATAATTTGAAAACAGTGACTCTTACTTCTATTCTCATGTACATTGGTTTTATGTCTGTGTAACCATTGATGGTGGGGTTACTCCTGGTTTACACCAAGAAGATAGAAGATCAGGGCTCCTTTATGTCAGCTGTTCTGAAAATGCTCCAGAGTGAGTTACCTAAACTAATTTCCTCCCCACCACTTTCTTTCCTCTAGCTTAAAAAGAATGATTGCAGAAACTGTACTTTTGCTGGATTGTTCTTTCAGTGGTGTCTGCAATTAAGGACCATCAAATTAAACAAACAAACTGTGATTACTGCAAATTGTGGTAAGCCATGGTAATTGAAATGTTTCAGTAAAGCTGGCTAGTTTTAAGATGGCCTTTAAGGACATTAAATAGTAATTTCACCATTTTAAACCATGTCATTGTGGGTTTGGGAGTACTTAAAACATGGAACACAGATATTTCTTGTACAGTAGACAGTGGGCACCAGTGAAAAAATGATTTTTGGAATATACAAATAGGTTACCATGCAGTTTGTGTGCAGTCAACGCCTGCGGAAAGCTGCCATGTCCATAACGTGTTTCTTGAAGAGGATGTGTCTTTAACTGTCTGTGCCTGCAACTTACAAGGAAACAAAGGAGTTTGAAGTACCACCAGTATTTGTGAAGAAACACTGATTTAGGCCACTTGCAAATAGTTTTGACATTTATTACTCATACTTCTTTTTTTTGTAACTTAAGGACTATAAAGAGGTAGTCTCAGGCAAGTGTGTTAATTTTAGAGAGACATTGCGAAATATGCTCCCAGAAACATTACATAAACACTCTAAAATATTTCCAAATTATTTCTCAGGAAGTACATTGGTCAATGAGAAGCAGCTCAACAGCTGTACGAACTGGGTTACCTAACCACTGTGCATCACATGTGAGCTGATTCCTCAGCTGAGTATCAAACTATCTCTGATTTTCTCATAGTGATAGTCTCTGTCCATACCCACATCAACCACGAGAGTTCTGATGCTGTTGCACGTTGCTTCAACAAGCAGACTTACACGCGCTTATGTTTGTGTAGCAATATATATATAAAAACATATATTAAATATGTTAAACATATATTAAATATATAAAATAATATATATATTAAAACTTATGAGGAGCTGTGCATAAAGGTTGGTAAGGTAGAGTTAGGAAGTGCCAAAAGGCAGATTGTTATGTGACCTTCAACCCATTCTCATGTGTGTGACACAACGTGCTTAACACTGGTTGGGGTTTTTTCACACTCCTGCATTTTTGTTACGTTCCTTTAAGCAATTCTGCATAGTATATCAACAGCCACAACTACAAAAGATGAGCAGTGTAAGACACTTAGGCTGGATGTCCACAGTCCTTAATCTAATTTAACTCACCTTCTTGCAGCTGGCTTATGGTAATTTCTAAACAATCTCAGGTTCATTAGAGGAGCCCTAAAACAGATATGCCATTAAGTCTGTCATTTCTGAATAAATTTCTAAATAAATAATTTCCCGCAATGAATATTCATTGAATAGACAAAAAAAAAAAAAAAAAAAGAGAAGCATTTTAATCTTTCTTGAGTAATGAAATCAGAAAATCATTCCAGATGAGGAAATGACTGTCTAAAACTGTGTGTGCTCTTTGGGACTCTGCTCAGTGGTGAGAGATGTTTTCAGATGTCTGAGAACATCTCAGCACAATGCAGGTAGAAACAGCAATCCTTGGTTTCTTAACTCCACCTCTGTTCTGATCTTGGCTGTGTATTTCAGTGTAATTATTTGTTCTGTAACAGAGACTAAACATCAGACAATTCTTCCTTTTTACCATTTGCTTTACTGGTGCAGTCTTGGAGTCACGTCCATTTTGTTGTAATCATTATCTTTTTCTTAATTTTCTCTTGGTGTAAGAATAAAATCGAGGACATCTGAAGTATCATAAACCTTCAAATCTAAACTTCTCTTTCAAAAAGTTTTTTTTCTTGTATAGGGTAACTCCTGCCTCTTCCATCCTAGCTCCTTGGATAATACACTTTTGTAGTGCAATACAGGTTCACAAGAAATTTTTAACAGAGCCTTCAGGGAGTTGCGCTCAACCAGTGAAGCTCCCATAGTCATCATACCTACAATACTTGAAAGATCTTCACACTTTTGAGGGTTGTGTAGGAAAAGACTGAGTGGTCTTTGGTTTGACAAAACTAAAATCTTCTTCTGCTGGATTTTTTTCTAGTATGAACTTCTTTGTTTAAATTTGATTGAATCTGGGTACCTAGCAAAATAGTAAAGTGAGCAGTTTAATACCCTTGTCCATATATAGGCAGAATATGTAAAACATAAGATGTAATAAATGTCAGAAAAGTAGCAGCAAATTTAGAGGAAACACACTGTGCAATGTGTAGCTATAAAAAGTTTTCATCCTGCTCATTGCTCTAAATATACTGAGTTACACTTAAAATGAAGATACAATGTCAAAGGTATGTAGAATTGAGGACATTGGACCACTCCAATATATATTTCTAATCCCTGTATTTATTTTACTTATTGATTAGAAATGCTTATTGAGTTGTGCATGTTCCAAGAGCACTTCATTACACAAGTGCTGTCTAGAAAATGTCAGTACTGATCTGCCTCAAACCTTTTCATGTCATTCTAATCCTCTTCCAAATGCTTTCATAAGCTTCATCTCACTCTGTGTTATTTAACTGAAAATCTTTTTTATAAAGCAGTTTATTATGCTCAGCAATTCAGTGAGGGATCTTGGCCAGAATAAAATAACACACACTCTGAAAGCACCTGAAATGCCATATTTGCATAATTTTTTGTACAATGTTCAGTGTAGTGATGCCTCTACTCAGGTTGCAAATAGATTTATGAGGAAAAGAGGGGAGACTCTAACTTTTGAGCCCTGAAGAAAACAAGATTACATCTGTCCTCTGTCGCTGTTTTCTCCACGGACGAGTAGAGAAATGACAGGAAGTCCAGGCTCCAGGATAAATGGAAGCACTTTAATGAGAAAGCTTTTATATGTTAGTTCGCAAAAGTGTATTAAGTGGCATAAGGTCATTGGTTTTTGCCATCCACCCCCTAAGGGGATTGGTCAAGTTCTAAGACACCCATCTCTGAATGTTTTTCTACTTAGAACCATAACAATTTTGCAAAACAACCTGCAGCTGCAAGAAGTTTACAAAACTGTAACATTGTTTTGAGTTACTTGCATGGGAAAGACAGAACTCTCACAAAAATGCTGTAGAGAGCTGAAAAATTCTCTGCTGAAGCATTTTCAGCATCCATAGCCCTTCAGTAGTGCCAGGCATCATTTAGGAGGGAAACACACTAAAGTAAGTGACTTTCCTTAAAACTGAGCAGGAGATTCCTACCTTGGAAAACTCTCCTTGTCATTGGCAAGAAGAGAACTGTTGACTGGCATGGCATCCCCTTTTCAAACTACATCCGTTCTGGCCACATATATTTAACATCGTGTTAATTTTGTTTTCCTCACTCACATTAGAGCATTTGGGATTTTATTTGGTTGGTTGGTTTTTGATTTGTTTTGTTTAGATACTCTGGCTGCTGTGAATCTTTGCTTGAATAAATCAGAATGAAAATTTGCTCATTTGGAATGAAAATTTAGGGAGGCTAGATTTTAAGTGTTGAGTCGAGATTTTAGTTTATTTTATTTTCTCTTTTCCTATATCAGAGGAATAGGTAGGCAATTAAATTAAGTAGGGAAAAACAGGTTAAAAATAATAACAAAAGAGTTACTTCTTACTTGATTGCATTTTGTGGCCAGTATCACACTAATGAAAAAAGCTCATTAGAAATAAACAAAATCTAGAAGTTTCTTGGTAGATCTTATAGCTTGTGAAAAGGAAGAAAACAGTTCAAATTTCCCACAACCTTTACCATGGAGGAGTTCAAGATCTAGTCTTACCTGAAGAAAAGGACACACCTGGCAATGTCTGCTTCTACATATATGGAAATTGATACAAGAACTGGAAGTTACAGACAGTCACTTTCAGCCCAATTTTTTGATTGTCTTCAGATGCCTAATGGTGCAAGATCAAAGAGGAATCTCTGCATTTCAGGATGATTGGAACAGAACCATCATTCCATTATTGGTCCTAAATAATGTATTTTTTTGATCTTGTGACGTCATTGTGCAATTTACAATGGAGGATTAACAGAGTTAGCTATTTTCTGATAAAGCCATATTTTATTAGTAAATGCCATCCTACATTTCTAAAAACATTGAAGTAAACTTTACCTTAACCCATTTAGCATTTTCATTGAACTCTTGCTCATACACCTGAAAAATTACTCTGTCATGAGCAGCTTTATGTGTTTGCAATCCTGAGATATGTCTGGTGACTTTTCCTAATACAAGAATTCGGTGTTCTCAGAAAGCCACCACAGATAAGTCTCAAAAAATGTGATCATCAGCTTGTGTTACAGTCTGGTTTTTAAAGTTATTAGAAATGCCTCTGCTCAAATTAAGGTGCAAACAAGACCATATGCCAAGGCCAGTAGTATGGGTTTTATTTAATAGTAAATATGAGAGACAGAGAGAGAAGAAGAAAGGGAAAGAAATAGAAGAGAGGTGGGGGGGACAGAAAGAGAGTGACAGAGACATTTTAAAGAAAATTTCACCACTCCGTAGGTCCCACCAGCATCCCAATGATCCTCTCCAGCTGGTCTTCTTGGTGGTGAGGGTCCCCCAAAAGCATAGAATCCAATGGATTAATACATGCTCAGGCCAGGTGGGAATGCCCAGGTACCTCCCCCCGGGGCGGGTGGGGAGGAAGGGGCAGTTTGACACAGCGTCTTGCAGCACACTCAGGGTCTGTTGCATCACTTTGCATCCCATGCAGTCCTCTGGTGCAAGGCCACAGGAATAAGTCTGGGGAGCACTTCAGGGGTCTGACACCCCCTCAGCTGCCTTCCATGTGAATGTCTTGTGGATGTGGCCTTCATGGCACTGGGGGTTTTACAGCTGGGCCGGTTTGTGTAACGGAGGATGGGTGTTCAGTGCCTCTGACCAGAGGTTACACCACGCACCCGAAACCTCCTCTGCCCTAGGTTGGGGGGAACTAAACCTGTGTAAACCTGGCCTCTGTGGGCTGTGGTCTCCCCCACACCAAACCCAGCCAGGAATGATTCTCTGCTGCGTTTAACTTTCTTGTGGATGCATTCTTTTCCCTCAGCCTTGTTTGTTTCTCCCTAGACTTGAGACAATTGAACAGTAGTGTCCCCTTTATCTTGTCTAGGGGGCTTCACTCATGGTCCAAAGTTCCAGTCAGGCGTCTTCAAGAAGGGGTGGGCTTCTGTGGTTGTAGCTTCTTTATACAGTTTTTGCTATAATGGGCAAAACTCCTTCATAACAATGTTTAAGGCATGAACCATTTCAGTCTCTGACAGCTTATCCCTGGTCCTCTTGAACAATCTGGCTTGTAGCCCCAGATCCTGTGAGATGGGTATCCACTTTTAGCACTAGTGAAACAGATAAGAATATTGACATTTACTGAGCAGCTTCAGGGAATCTATTTTATTTCAGTCACTTTGTTTCACTGCTGAAATTAATAAAAATTGTTTCAGTGTGATTTATAACAAGTGATATTTCAGAAAGAAATAGCTTTTTTTGCAAGTTGCAACACGAAATTTCTAGGCAGTTCTGCCTAACACCAGAGTCTCCATACCATCATATGACAGTAATGAGTTAAACTTGACCCAAATTCACATTGTCTCACTATTTGGAGTATTTCACAGAATAATTCTAAAGAAATATTTATATTTATTAGAATGCACAAAGACCTAGGCAGCATTGTTCAATTATGTAGAACAATCAAGCTTAGTAGGACCATTCCATTTATTATGGCTTTATCATTATTGTTAACATTATTCACAGAAACACATAGTAAAACTCATCCAAAACTAGAGATTTAAATCTTTTCCAGTAGAAGACATCATCATCATGTTATATTCTATGCTTTTATGCTTTATCCTGCACTTGTGCAGCGTATGCGGACAGAAATTCACAAGTCAACAAGCCTAACTAGACTGCAAGTATGCAGAACTAGTATTTGTTTGCCATGATGAAATTATTCAGATTGTTTAGGTGAATGAATGAAACTGCCTTGGCAAGGGGCATTCTTTCTTCCACTTAATTGGATAAAGCTTCTGCATGGTTTCTACAATATTGGATCACAGTCTGTAATTAAATTTGTCACACAAAGTATTGACAAATCAGAGGACTGGACAATCACCAACCATATGAAGTTCAACAATGGAAAGTGCCAGGTTCTGCACCTGGGACAACGCAATCCTGGATGTATGGGTGGACAGACTGGGGAATGTGACGCTGTAGAGAAATGCTATGGAAAGGGACCCGGGGAGCTTGGTTGACAGAAAGCTGAATATGAGTCAGCAGTGCCCTGGCAGCCAGGAGAGCGAAGGATGTCCCGGGGGGCATCAGGCCCAGCATCACCAGCTGGGCAAGGGAGGGGATTGTTCCTCTCTGCTCTGAGCTGGGGCAGCCTCACCTCGAGTGCTGGGGGCAATTTTGAGCACCACAGTATAAAAAAGCTATTAAGGTATTAGAGAGTGTCCATGAGGATGATGAAGGGCCTGGAGGGGAAGCCATATGAGGAGCAGCTGAGGTCATTTGGTTTGTTCGGTCTGGAGAAGACAGAGGGGAGACGTCATCACAGTCTTCAACTTCCTCAGGAGGGAAGAGGAGGGGCAGACACTGATCCCTTCTTTGTGGTGACCAGCGACAGGACTTGAGTAAATAGCCTGAAGTTGAGTCAAGGGAGTTTTCAGTTGAATATCAGGCAAAAGTTTTTGATCACAGGATGGCTGGGCACTGGAAGAGGTTCCACAGGGAAGTGGTCACAGCACCAAGCCTAAAAGAGTTCAAGAAGCATATGGACAATGCTCTCAGGCCTGTGGTGGGATTCTTGGATGTCCTGTGCAGGACCAGGAGTTGGACTTGATGATCCTTTTGGGTCCCTTCCAAGTCAGCATATTCTGTGAGTTTATCTACACTTTATTGTACGTTTGAAATAATGTAATCAATGTAATGATGTTGATTTAGGTGCTCCATCATGAAGACTCTAATAATGGAAGGACACAAGTCTGAGCACCTGGAGCAAAGGGTTGAAACTTTTACATGTAGCTTTTCAGAAGAACAGTTCTTCTTGACAATTAAAAGAGCAAGCCACAAAGAAAGGGAAACCACTTAATTTGTTTAGGGACCTCCAAATTCAGGTAGCATCAGAATAGATTTTTTACTGAAGTTGGCCTATAAACCCTCATTATGTACTGCCATCCATACTATACTATTTATTTATTGATTTATTTATTTATATTTACATTTATTTATACACATTCTGTATTCAGCATTGGTGAGGCTGCACCATGTCCAGTTCTGAGCCTCTCAATTCAAGAAAGACATTATAGTGCTGGGGTCTCTCTAGAAAAGGGAAATGAAGTTGCTGAAGAGTGTAGAGAAAAAGTCATACGAGGAGCAGCTGTGCAAGCTGGGTGTGTTTAGCCTGGAGAAAAGGAGGCTCAGTGGAGATCTTATCACTGTCTATAACTACCTGAGAGGAGAACATAGCCAAGTGGGATTGGGCTCTTCTCCTAGGCAACCAGTGACAGGATGAGAGGACATGGCCTCAAGCTGTGCTAGAGGAGGTTCAGGTTGGACATAAGGAAGAATTTCTTCACTGAAAGGGTTGTTAAGCATTGGAATGGACTGCCCAGGGAGTTGGTTGAATTACCATCCCTGTAGGTGTTCAATAAAAGACTGCTCATGTCACTTTGTGCCATGTTCTAATTGACAAGGTGGTGATCAGTCAAAAGTTGGACTTGATGATCACAAGGTCCTTTCTAACCTAAATAATTCTCTGATCCATAAAAGGAGGAGATTCCTCCATCTCATAATCCCATGAAAAGAAATACATTTAACAGTGACATGTTTAGCTACCGTGGTGCAATATATAGAGCGGAGGATCCCAATACTCCATAATCTCAGAATAGATGATCCTGCCTCAGATTACATGTTACTTTCGGTGTTTCTCCAGCAACTACACTGCAAAATGACCCACAGCCCTACTGTTTAGCTATACTTGGCTTGTTTACGCTATATTGTTTTGCATTTAGAACCTACATTTGTCCATTATTATTCCTCCTAATGCAGGCAGCTCCAATGAGCTAAACATATAAGAGTTTGAAGAGTCCATCCATAGAGAGTTCCCAAATGGATGCCTCACTTGAAAATAAATAAATACAATCTATCCCAAATTTCAATAAATTTTATGCTTTTATTCCTATTATAGAAGACTGAGACTTCTAAAAACTATTTTGGATTTCTTACCTCTTCACATATTGTGCCATAGTCTCAGCATTTTAAAAAAAGCTGTAATCATTAAAACCTGGGTGCTGAGAAAAAGTTTATAAAAAGTTGAACCATCCCATAATAATCATTATAAGAAAGTGATCTGTAGAAATAACATCTCCAAAACATAATTTCTCAGAATCCTCCTTGATTTCTCTATTGCAGTAAAGGAGCAAGATTTTACCTAATATTCAATGGGTTGCGGGTCCCTCACACAAACCTTGACCCACAGAAATATAAATTAAGCTAAAGAATAAGTTCTTTGAGCAACTCCATTCATCTCTGAGATGAAAGATTAGGCAAAATGTCTCTGCAATTATCAACTTCATTGTCCATCACGCTACCGGAGTTTGTCCAAGTTTCAGTATTTTTAGGTATCTCAATTGTACATTGTGAGATTGTCAAGGAAATAGAATTAAATATATTTTGAAAAACCCAAACCATGCTGTTGTAACTCACTTCACACTAGGCAGATTGAATTTTGACTGCCCAAGATGTAGTAACCCAAGCTCAAAAACACGCAGACTTTCTTATAGTTCTAGGTGTTGCCAGCTTTCACTTGCTCCATGAACTAACCCTCCCCAGGAAAAATATCTCTGGCCTGCTCTTCACCTCCTTGCTTTAGGGCCTGAATTTCCTTAGGAAATAGTGTCAAGCTGAAATGCAACACTCAGCAAGTTTGTTTGCTCATTTGCTTCTGTGGAGGGAGAAAGATGAAAATATAGCACCTAAAAGGGTGCACATATAAATATGTTACTGATGGAAAAACTAAGAAACTACCAGGAAAATTTCTCAAGTAGAGCACTGGGACGTACTCCACTCAACTGTCTGTCTACTAGATGACTTGAGATTTTGGCTGCCCTTCCAAAAATTCTCTCTACCCATCCCACAGAATAGTAGTGCTTTTGGTAAGGGATGTCTAGTGACTGTTACCTGTTTGGTAGGAGCAAGGAGTAGAATTTTCAGTGGAGTACTGTCGCTAGCCAGCAGAGACCGAGGAATAAAGTGACATGGACGGTTTAGGATGAGAAGAAACCGACCCTTCATTAATTTACAAATTCGCTTGTATACCTTAGCACGCTGGACTGACATGAGGTTATTGGTTCACTGACCAACCACCCCCCAGAGGGATTGGCTGAACCCAACAACACTTACTTCAGATATTTTCTCATTGGTATCATAACAATATCATAGTTTACAAAATCTCCCAACTGTTTTCCCATAGCGTCCATGAGAAAGCAAGGCTTTCACACAGGCACTGTCAGAAAGCTGAGAAATCTCTCTGCAGCCAGGCTTTCAGCATTCACAGAGTACCCTCAGCTATGGAATTAATTTAACTGTTGGTCCAACAGAGCTCAAGAATCCTGACTCTCAGGGCAAAACACCAATTGAAGCCTTTCTAAGAGAATAAATGTGACATGTTAAACTAATTCTTGGAGGAGATGGCAGTGGCTCACATAATAAATGCTGCCTAATACTTTCCATTAGATTTCAGGTCACTACTTGGCCCATGATTCTTAA
Source organism: Lycocorax pyrrhopterus obiensis (assembly GCA_014706295.1). NCBI lineage: Eukaryota > Metazoa > Chordata > Aves > Passeriformes > Paradisaeidae > Lycocorax > Lycocorax pyrrhopterus. The sequence goes on from JACSVZ010000014.1 coordinate 61,443,999, forward strand.
ACTTTTACCATCTTTATCTGTGGTAGCTGATGTTAAAGTGACCAAAAGGCTTTCCACAGGTTGCATGGTTCTGTTAAGTTAATCTATTCCAGTTTGAATCTCTCAGTTAGCTGCTGGCCTTAGCCCCCTCATTACTCCCCTGGGGCTCTCCCATTGGTCCCCGCTCCACGATCCCGCCTTTCCCCCAGCCCCAGGAAAATCTCTGAGGGAGCCATTGTCCTCGTATTTTGCTTGTCACCCTTCGACTGTGAGGGTGTAATAAACTCGCCTGTCAGAATGAAGGCAAAGCAAATACCCTTCCTATCTCTTTGCTACGGACTACAATGCTGAACCTGCCTGTGCATCTACGGAGCCAGGCAGGAACAGTATTATTTATCTATATCTTTTCATTTCTCTACTACTCTCTTGTGATGGTAAAATACCAAATGGTTTTGATGGGTCAAGGACCCTGTTTTCATATTTTCCAGCTAGTGTTGTTAACATTTTTTGTTTTACATTTTAAGACCTTTATTGCTGGAGGTGATATACCTCAAGAACCAGAAGCAGGCAAGTGTGGTTCTTCCTGAGATGTGCACCAGTTACTTTTGTAGCCAAGGTGGCAAAAGAAATCACTAAGCCAGTCAGGTTTTGATCTACAAGTACTGTCCTCAGGGTTCAGGTTGCATATAAATCAAAAATAAATCCTGTGGAAACTAGTTAAAATCTGTGACTCTTAGCAACCTGCTCTAGTGGGTGGCATCCCTGTCCATGATGTGGGGGTTGAAACTAGATGATCTTTTAGATCCCTTCCAACACAAGCCATTCTGTGATTCAGTGATTCTATGAGTCTATGATGAGATTACAGAAGAAACATAAAATCTGGAAAACAAACCTCCCTCTGGGGGCCATTCACTTAAGAGCTGGACTCAGCTGATCCTTGTGGGTCCCTTCCAACTCAGAGTATTCTATGATTTTCTGCTTGCTTAAATTTACGCTCTGTATAGGCGGATCATAATCTTCTATCCGCCACACTGGACAGAAAGATCTACAGTTTGTGAGAAATGGACCCATGTTCCAAGGAGGTTTGGGGTCCAGAAACAAGTGCTGCCAGAAGATCTTTCCAGTGTTTAGAAAGGAGGGCTACAGCTAGATAATGGGAATAAACCTCTAAAGCCACTTCAACATTCTTTCCACAGTCTGACCTCATTCTTTTACTGGAGGAACTCTCTTAGTACCAGAAAAAATAGCTGTGTATTCTGCAAGGTATAGTGTCCCTAGGCCTTACAAGAAGTGCCACTCTCCCTCTTTCACAATTTTCATGTCAGCATTAGTTCAACACTTCCAATGACCAGAGCAGGCAATCACAGCAGCTCATTAGTGACTTCCTGGACTGTGTGTACATTCATAAGACCATGCTTTCATTCATGGTCCACTTTAGATCTAAAGTTGAGCAGATGCTATAGGTACCTTTATATCTATAAGAAATAATTCAGAAAATTTGGGGGAAAAAATCATTCCTTGAGTAATTTATTTTTTTAATTAATGTCAGAGCGATGTTATTTATAGCATTCCATAAATAAAAATACCATGAAATAAAAATAAATACAGCACTTGAAATTAAAACAGGTCAGTGGTTTAATGACTTTAGAAGTGGGTAGTGGTCATAGTGCGTGCGTTGATGTTTATTTATGCTTTGACACCCTCGGCCTGGAGGTAGGCTGTGAAATATTTCTTCAGAGGTCAGCTTCATCAAATATTCAGACATGAGGTTTGCTGGGGCACTGTCCCAAAGCCAGGCGTGGTAAACATTTGGTTTAGACTATGCATAAGTTTAAATGTTTTTATTGGGAATTCATTCCAGTATTCAAAGATGCCATGAAGTGGACAGAGGAAATTGCGACAAAAAGATAAAATATTTTCATATGCACACACAGACATTTAGGTTTTGGGTTTTCTTTTTTTTTCAGATAAATGGAAAACTCATGTTTATATCACAGACATTCTTCTCATTGTCTGTGACCTCTGATTAATGCAGAGGCAAAACAGTCTTTTTTTTTTGCTGTAGCTTGCTTTTCAGCTAAAGTTGTTAGATTTCTTTAAAATTTCCTAGTATTTTGAAGTTATTTTCTGTACCTTTCAGCTAGTTGTTAAAAGTGCAAAATTTAACACAATGTGTTTAGGAAAAATTTTCAATAAAAAGAAAAGACATGTAATTCCTGTTAGTCCTGTACTCTACTCTGAATTAGCATAACTAACTGAAGATTCATCCCATTAAAAGAGAGTTATATTGATGCACACTAGGGAAAATTGCATATGAGTTAAAAAAAAAATTAAAGAAGCCTTTAGTCAGATTAATGCTACTGAAACCCTGTATTTATATCTTCCACAGCCATGCAGTTTTCCCAAGATACAAGTTCAGAGAGGGGGTTGGATTTACAAAAGATGGGAGGATAGGGAGGTGATGGAGAAGACCTGGAATTTGCAGCATTTATTGAAAATGAAAAAAAATTCAGTCATCTAATAGCTCTATTGAAAAGGGTCTAGTAAATTAATAGGGCTGGAAGACAAGTGCGTTCTGCTTCTTGTTTTAAATAAAACTTTGAAGGCAATGATACCACAGGGCCAGGACAGCACTCTCTGGAGTTGCTCCCTCTGGGGTCCTGAAGAGTGCTTGATTATTTGCTGCCAGAGATGGGCAGCCTGGATGCTTTCAGGTTGTACTTCCCCAGGAGAGCTGCTCATGTTTCTGCCTCTCCAAAAGGCCGTTTTGCACGCACACGGGGACCGTCTTTGATCTTGGCTGGGGGTCCACTGTTAACTGCTGCTGGGAAGTGGCTTCAAATCAGCAGGTCAGCCAGATATTTTGAAGATAGAGCCATTTATTCAGCAGCTAGAACAGGAACCACAGGCACCCAGAGGAGCCTAAATTTTATGTCTAGTATTGCTAATTAAAACAGGGCTTTACACTTTGTGGTCTCGAGCTGACTCAGTAGCACCACTGAAGTATTGCAGTGACAAGTGTGTATTCATCACTGTTGTATAATTTGGTTGTTGAAGGACACTTTTAGTGTGGCTGTTTAGGGTGGACACAGGACAGCAGCTCCATCCTGGTGCCATTGTGTAACTGCACAAGAGAGGTGTGAAGTCAAGGGGACTGTAGTGACCTCTGTGATGGATCTGCCCAAGCTGAAGGAACTGGCTTTTCTCCTGCTATCTATGTCTTACAGATGAGCAGCTCCAGGGCTAACACGCTTGCCTCTGCTGCAAGATCTTAGTGAAGAAGGCAAAGTTGTCCATATCAGGCCTGAAACTCTACTAGTTAATCTACTAATACTCCAGTGAAGGCTTTCAATAACAATGAATATTTTTATAATGTAGGTGATGGCATATCTGTGCCAGAAACATAGGGTCAGATGCTCACTTGGTTTATCTTCAAATTAAATTGAATTCAGCCGCATCATGAGCATTTATCCATTACTGCCCAGAATCAGAATATAATAATGATTTATAGAATGAAGTGGCATTTGAAGTAGTTAGTGTGAAACTCGAGTTTTAATTCTTGGCATAAATTGTTTAAATGTGTAGCTCTCAAAGGCAGTCTTATTTATTTGTAAAGTTCTAAGATTAACTGGCTTCTATGTGTGCAATATTTAGTAATAAAAAAAGGCAGGTAGTCTTCTGGGACGGTTTTTCTTCGTGTTTTTTTTTTTTTTTTTCCATGAGCACAAGCCAGATGTGAGAACCTGAGGAAGGCTGCGCTATCTTTTCAATCGTTGCCATAGGCCAAAACTATTTAGTGTTTAAATAGATTACATCCTGTGGGAAGATACTTTTGCGTGCTAGACTTAGTGTTAATCCAGAAAAAGATCATAAAAAATGATAAATGAGCAGTGAAAAACAAAAACAAAACCCATTTGAATTGTATGTTTTTATTACAATCAGGAAAGCAAAGCAGAGCTAGGAGGAAATTAGGATTCTCTGCAGGTACTGTTAGTTTTGGAAGGTAGCAAACATATGGCCATGTCATTAGACATGACATTTTTGCACTCCTTCAATCCTTTATCAAAATCATGTTTGGCAAATGGAACAACAGTGTCCCCCAAACAAAAATATCCCTTCAGTGGCTTTTCCAAGGTTATATTTCAGAGTGCTCTCTTATTGTATGATGATCCTGTTCCACCGGTGGGTTTATGGATGTTCAATAAAAACCATAATCTGTTGGTCTATAACATGTATGTGAGAAAACCTGCTGTTGTTCTGATAAACACAAGGTTGACAGATTTATTAAGAATTCTTTCATTTCTGGAAGCACCAGCTATTCCTGTAAATCACTGCTGCCAAGGTTTTTAAATGTTTCTTGCACACATTATGAACGGAAAGACACGACTGTACTCCAGCCCCTGATCCGTTCTTCACTTTTTATTGGATCACATCATTTTACATTTATCTTGTGTAACGGACAATGCAGAAAACTGCTGAGAGTCTAATTTCCCATGCCTATGCTAAGCTTTGTAACTCTAAAGAGCTCACATTAAAGCTTGCATTGAAGTAATATTTTGTAGTATAACAAAATCTACAATAAATTGTTCAGGCAAAGAGAAAACAGGGGAAAAGGGTGACAAGAAAAGGAGATTTTTTTTTTTTTCTCTGCCTCCCTGTGGACTACTGGTAGTTTTTGAAAGGATGGGAGCAGAACTGGATCAAGACTGAGTACAGTGTGCACCTGTTGCTGAAGCAAGGTGCTCCAGCTTAGTTCCATGTACTTCATGGAGAAACTGTGTCAGCTGTGCAAAGGAAAATAGTCAAGTGTTGTACTTAACATTTTTAAAATCCATATCTCACAGCCTAAGTTGATTACAAAATACAGTGGCCATCCAAAAACTGGTTCTGGCTGTAACTTGAGAAAACTTTTGTGAAGATTTTGAGCTTCTTTACTCATTTTCATCATAATTATCATGATAGCATATCATAATATTCAATTACTGTAATTTTAGAGTTTTATAGTTGTGGCTCTCAAATTTCCTTCCTTTTCCTTCCTTATTTGCAAGCTATCTCCTTCAGCATTTATCTTGCTATAGAGTGAAACCTTCAAACCACTAAGAGGAAAACTTCTTGTGTTCATGCCTCCATATTTAAGAAGTATGGTAGAAGTGTGAAATCAATTACATCAACAGCAAAATATTCTAAGTGCCATTTTCTTGTCTCTGTTTTGCATTTTTGCATATATTTAAGACTAGGATTACTGATTTCAAGATACTACCAAATTTATTCTCACAAAGGTATCTGGTATGCTGACCTGCTGTTTATCCACAGCTGCTGTGATAACTTTTTCTAGATTGTAGAGAAATAAAAAAGGGAACAAAATCTATCCAGGAAAATACTCTGAAGTGCTTTTAGTTTATCTGGTGAAAAAAAAAAAAAAGTTGTATTGTAAAAGAAGTCCCTTCATATGTATGAAAATCTTATGTTTTATACTTCTGCTGTATCTCATGCTTTCAACATTCATCTGGTGCTTCATTCTGGTTTGTCATGTCATAAATTCTCGCTTGAATAAGTCCATCTTCAAAGCTTTTAATGACTGTTACTCATGCAAGAAAATATTATACAATTTATAAAACATATTTCACAGTGAGTCAAACATCACTTACCTCTAATTCTGTAAAGGGTTCTGAAAGTTAGACATCTACTCCTCACAACTTTTTGATGTCAATGTATCTTTTGGATAAAACAGGAAGATGCAAAAATGCTTAGAAAATTAGTAGCCTGGTGATTTTTTTCTTTCAGTCTTGATTAAAGATTTATTTGTAAAGAACAAAAGTCAAAAAATGGAAATAATGGACATAACTGCTAATCACAACTCCCACAAATCTTCAGAAATATGCTTCATAATCAGCTTAATGACCAAGATCTTATAATGCACCGAAACCCATCAGATATATATTTAGGAAGATGAGATGAACTCTCAATGCCAGATTTTCAAACAGGGTGCCCTGGGGTGTTTTATGATGATACCCTATTCCCTACCCATCTGCTTTATGCCCAGCAATGGTTGCTGTAGTTTTAAGGTGGGCGCAGGGGAGGGGCGGGAGCCTTGCGGGCTCCTTCGTGGGCTTTTCAAAGCCCTGCTCCAGAGCGTGCTGGGTGTGGCGCGGACCGGATGCCACTTTGTTGCTTAGCTGGCTTGGGTTTTTGTTAGGTTAAGTAAGAAGTTTCTCTTTTTCCCCTTTCCCTGGCCTGGAGAGGCTGCAGCAGCAGTCTTCCAGCAGCTTTCGTTTCTTTTCCTGAACTGTCCGGCTTGGTTTTGGTCCGAGATCGCCGAGACTTGCGGGAGCCCCGGGAGCCCCTCCGGCCAGCCCAAGACCTCGGGAAAAGCTGGAACAACAAGAGAGAGGACACCCAAATCCACCAGCTTCGTCTGCTGTGAGGAGGAAACCAACATCGGAGATTCACCAGGTTCCCATCTGTTTTGCCTGAGCTGCTGCATGAACTTCATTTTTCCCTTCCCTGAGACAAAAGCCAGCCGCCATTTTTTTTTTTGTTCTGCTGTGGGAGGGGGCGCGGGAGGGGGAAGGGGGACGAGGTTCTGAAAGTTCAATATGCAGCATTTATTCCTTTTTTTCCCGTGCCATGTCGGCACTTTGTTTGTCAATAAACAGGGGTTTTTTCACTTTCACCCACTGGTATTCATTTTTCTCATTGGCAGGAAAAGGATTTCTGAAGACCTTTTTTCTTTAGAGGAAACACTCATTCCAGAGTGCTTCTCCTAAATTTGTCTCTAAACCAAGACACATGGACATAGATCTTTTCACACAAAATACTGTTAAGACTGGAAAAATCTGTCTCTCCTGTTCCCAAGCACACAGGAATGGAAAAATGTGTAAATTCCAGTTAGCAGATTCATTGCAAATATGCTATTGTTCAAAAGCCTAATTAACTATTATCAATAGTTATTAATATTAATTGTATTAAAGCAGCACATGGAAGGTCAAGTAAAAAGTAAACTCATTTTTTAGGACTCACAGAATATAAAATATTCTGGAATGTCTGGATTAACACTGAAAAGTAAAAAACCTTGCAAAGGGTAAGCAAAGAACGTGATAGAAAACTTGTCCAAGCAGCCCAGCAGATATGTAGAAAGGCTGGGAACAGAATTCAGGCCTACCAGTTACCAGTGTAATGTTTTTTTCCCTAAGACCAGGCTGGCTTCAAAATTTCATTCAGGTTTATTGAAGATTTTATAAATTAATTTTCTTGAAATACTTACAGTCCTTGTGGGAGAAAGGAATGTTGGGCCCTACATGGAAGACCAAGATAGCTGCCCCAAAGTATTAAAAATACTAATTAAATCATGAAGACTCTCTTCAAAATACATACTAAAAAATCATGTCCAGATTCAGATAATTTGGAATATTTTCTCTAAATCTATTAATTTCATTAAGAGAGCATTTAGACAGAAAAGCAGACTTAAGAGTCTTGTAGGTCTTTCTCAATTTTGGCTTAGCATCTGATTGATCTTCGTCAGTTTTTAAGTGCCTTAAGCTTTCATTTGGAAATCTAATATACATGTAATACCACATACTCAGAAAAAAACTGCTTGAACTTTTTTGGTTCACGTGTATGGTTACTATCATTACAAGTGCAACTCTTTCATGCTAGACCAGCCGTGAAAATTTTCCCAACACTACAACCTGGAAAATAAAATCTTCCTTTCAAATACATAATAAGTAATTTAAAAATATTTCATTGTTCTTCAGTGAAGGGAATAACAATTAAAGCCACTAAAAATACTAAGAAATTGCAATACTTGTTTAGCCATGTCTATTTATAAACAGTCTAGACAAGTATAACCTCTTGAATTTACCCATGTCACATAGTTTGAAGTTTTTCAGGCACTGCCAGCTCAGCTATCAATGTCAAAAGAAAATAGATAGAAACTTGCTGAAGAGTTCCTTTGGTTTTGTTCAGAAGATGTGGCTCAGTGTTTAACCTGAGAGTTTACATGCTTGAAAGCAAAGCAAGAAGATGTCAATAGCTTCTATTTTGTTTTCAGGTAGAATATTGTGAAGTTTTGCAGTAAACAAGATGTTAGAGTACAAAACTTTCTACAAAATACCCAATGTCACGTTCAAATATAGAGATATCATTTAAACAGAAAACCCAAAAATTTTTTGGCAAAGGAGCAGACTAGGACCCTCACAGCCAACAGCATTCCCATCCATGAACAAATATTTGGCTCATACTTAACTGCCCCAAGCAAGAATCTGTCACCTGAAGCTGAAGCAGCATAATAATTCAGATGCCTTTGTGACATACTGTTCCCAAGGTTTCTTCAAATCTGGCATGGCGCAGCTCATTCACTGTAAGCCCAGTCATATGTGTATGGTATAGGATGAGCAAACATGCTTTGTCCCCCCAGTGCTGCTAGGGAATCAAAATCACCATTCAAAGAAGCTGTGTACCCTGCACAGATAAACAAGCACTTTGGTTTAAGTATTTTGCCTAATTCTTAAGCACCTGCACCAGAATCCTCCTGTCGGAGTGAGGGAGAGGCTCTTTGTTTGGTACATCAGACAGGTAGGAAAGGCTGAAAAATGAGAGATTAAGGGTAGGCAAGAAGGGAAAGAATAGAGGGGTATCCTCAAAGCATTCTATCTTGGGACTTAAGAGCCTGTATCAGAGCTAACTGTTAATTGTTCCTTTTGTTACTGTCCAAAAACTTTTCCAAAAGAGATATAATGATGTCTTTTCTTAAAAAAAAACCAAAAAAACCCCAACAAAACAAAACGGAAACCAAACAACAACCAAAAAAAACCAAGCAAAAAAACACAACAGAAGAGTGGTTAATTGCTTGAGAAATACAAATAACAGGTGGCAGGTTCTCCATTACACAATAGCTCTGTGATTAGAGCCCTCACTCAACATATGGGAGACCTAGATTCAATTAATTTCTCAGCCTCTGAGGTTTCCAACCCATGTCTCTCATGAGGGTAGCCAAACTGTCAAATTATAGTCAACTTGTGGTAGGAGGGAACAATGTGCTCCTCATGCTGTGCTGGAGCACTTTCACTGGCCGTTGAAAGGTGACTCAGTGGGCCAGGGAGAAACAGCAAAAAGGGCCAGGATCACTCAGCAGAGGTGGGTTTCTCTGCCAAAGCACATGCCAGTCTTGTCCTGTTCTGAGATTATTTGCATGACTTTTCCAATGGGTGTTTTGTTACCCTTGCACATCTGCCCGGAGAGTGGTGAGTGGCTTTCAAGTGATTCAGTTTCTGTGGGTTAATAACCATCATATTCTGCCCGAATTTGTTTTCTTGTGCCTACAGAGTCTGAGGTTTTAGTGAGGATTCAGTTTGTTACAGCAGGGCTCTACAGGAGGCTATCCAAAAGCTGTTCTTCACCTACCTGCAAGAAATGCAACCAGAAGTAGCATCACTGGAAAAGGTGTGATATTTATCATAAATTACTTATATCCTATACTTACTCTACCTTTTTCATTAGTTTAAGTTCAAAGACTTTAGTGCATATACACCTGAAGGCAAAGTATTAACACAAATCTAGGTATTGTACAGGTATTGCTAAACAATGAGTGAGTAGGAGATCAGACCCTATAAAATTATAATATCACAACTATTTTAATATTGGATTGCTAAAATATGTTTCTACAATGCATTTCACGTCAGAAAATTTTATTCAGAGTCACAGAAATTAAGTTCAAAGTATGACTGTTCTCCTTCTGTAGAATTTTTGCTTCACTTTGCCATTGTTTTACCCGGGTAACAGTGTAAAAGGTGCATCCTACTAATATTTCTTGGGTTTTGTTTATTCACTAAGCTTTGTCTCCTAAAGCAAGATTGATCAAGTTGTACGAATAGCAATATGTGGGGCATTGTGAGCTCCTCTAGATAACCACTGGGGAAAAGAAAAAGTTATTTATACACTGACGCATCAGTTAACAGTCAAGAAGAAGGAATATTAAAAAAATCAGTTGATACTCTGAGTGTAGCCTGGCTTTCATTCTTGAATGTACAACACTATACAGAAAGTTCTATGCATTTTTTAAAGAGAGTATTCATTACATTAGAATTAAATATATGTTACTTATAAAAATAATATTTAAGTAACATTTAAAAGATTGGATGTGGGATATTTCAGTCTCACAAGCTTTTCAGCCCTTCACCAACTCATTTCTAAACTGAGTCAGGTAACAACTGTATTAGAAGGAAAGTAAATGCGTGGAAAAATAACATAGGCTGTAAACTCAATGTGGAGAGTGGGAGGGGAAGAAAATTCATTTTCCCAGTTACTGTTTCATTAATCAAAATATTATTGTTGGCTAATCCTGCCTCTCCTTCCCTCTTATATCTGAAGATCTTCTACTGCTGTATAAATGCTATAGTATATATTTCTTATAGTCTTGAAAAATTATGTCCTTTTCTTTTTAAAGTCATGAATTATGGAAGTGTTGCACTTAAGTCCCCTTTTTATAACAATCATTTATGTATTAGGGTTCCATCAGAAATGATAGGAGACAATCAAACATGGTAACTATCCTTAGTTCTCTTACATTTTTCAACAAATAATATTTTTGATTACTAAAGTAATCTAGTGCTTTTCTGTCTTTTCAGGGAGGCCCTGGATACACTGTATTCTTGAACTTCTTTTTACAGCACCAAAAGCTGCAGATAAAACTCTTGTTGTGCTGTGGAGCCTCCACAATAGTACCTCCCCGTACTGCTCAGTAGCAGAAGAACACAGTAAGGATTAATTTTATCTGAACTGCTTTCCATACATCGGTGGCTAAATAATGGATTTAGGCTGAGTCCTTGGTGCAAAGCATGAACTGTTAACTCATTTTAAGCAACACAGTAATCTTGGTGACATTTGGCTCTCTACCTGTTATTTGACATGGCTTTTCCCCAGTTCCACGTTTCCTCTGTAAAGCTCTGGCTTTAAGGTCTTCCAGCTACTTGGTTCCTAAATCCAAACAAGGACACCTCTCACAAGTAAATCAGGTAATACTTCTTTGCCAGACCAGCTGATATTGTGTACCTGTGATCTTGGTATCCATCTTAAGAAAGGAATGACTTTGTGTGAGAACATTCACATCTTAATTTGGATGGTAAAGGTTTTCCAAACTTTACTGTAGCATAAATAGTGACTCAAAAGACCTACAAGGCAACTTGGTCATCTTGTAGTTAGTACTGTAAGTTATTTATAAGGCAATACTCCCAGATTGGCTGCTACATAGAAGGAAGATCAACACTCCACCTGAGAGTAGAATCCACCAAATTCTTTAGGGCAAGCTGAAGGGGAAAGTTTTAGAAGCTTATTTAGAATTGGATTTGTAAGCATTTTGAAAGGATTTTAAGGTATCTTTCTCTGAAAGCTGTATTATAACACCTCCGTTGTGCAAAACATTGTGAAATACTTGGTTTCCTTCTTTCTGAAGTGGTCAGGAGTAGTAATTGCTACTTTGCTGTTTTAATTGCTTGAACTACTCTATTGCCTTGGTTCCTCTTAACAGACTGGGCCTGCTTCTAAAGTCACCTCCATTTTACATGTCTTTTCTTTATTTTGCTTTGATGCAGTCACTTCAGATTTTCCCAGTTTGAAAGAAAACAGAATTCAACCTACAGCAAGAAAAGGCTATTAAAGCTGAAACAACAGAAATGGGTTTTTTCTTTCATATATATATATTCCAGAAGACTGAATAGCACAAGACTCTATCTACTGAAGAGCTCTTGCCCCACCACTCTTGTATTACATCCGTCTCAACAGGCCCTAAAAAAGTTAGCAAGCTAAACCATGTCCCTGGGTAAAATCACTTTGTTACAGTCCTCATTCCTGCTGTTGTCAGCAGTGAGGGAAAGTTATCATCTCTGTTCTTAACCAGAAACAATATGAAACAAGTACTCTATCTCCAGTAGGCTCCAGCTGTCTTGAGAAATTAATCAGATGTTTCCTATGGACATTCCCAATAAAATGAAGCTAGTCTTGGCTACTGGAACAGTGTCGTGGTATTGGAAAATGTTTAGTGGAATTAAACATAAATTAACATTTTGCATCCTGAGGTCTGTATTAAAGTACAATCAGTTCCAATGTCTTGGCTTATTTCTTGCTAAATATTTTTTCTGCTACAAGGAGCAAAAGCACAATATTCCATGAGAGCAGAAGAGTTTTTGGTTTCAGTGGATATGCAGGTGGTGGCTCTTTGAGAGAGGTGGAGGAGGAGAGAGCAGAGAATAACTTTCCCTATTTTCCTTGTGACAAGTCACAATGAGTTGAATGAATATGTTGCATTGTATACTATGAGCATTTAGTTTGTCGATAGGAATTCATACAGAATATTTGCTGTTAGATACTACCATTTTTTCCCCACATGCATATTTTACTACTAGTACTAATGAGATGATAATTGTGTCACAAAGTGAGTAAGATTTGATTTCATCTAAACAGTACAAGGTTTTGACTCCTCTTGAGTTTTGTTTTCCATATTTGAAGATTCAAGTGTTCCATATATGGTTGAGCACTGAATGTCATTTGGGAATCTCAGAAAAAACAATCACTTCCTTATGTGCACATGACTTGTATGTCTATAGAAAGAGTTACACACTTTTCTACACAGGATCCAGATTGTTGTGGAAGTTCAGTCACTAGTGTGACCAGCCACCTCTGGCAGAACACAGCACTCACCCAGCTGTACGTCTTTGGGAGGAGCTGGGTCGAGTCCAGCTATCTCAAGCAAGCACTCAATTAGATGTCCTCCATTTGCAACTGAGCTACCAAGTAATCTCTTCCTCCAAGAATCTGACCCTGATATTTTTGCTGACCAAGGCTAATCATGTTTACCTTCATGGGCTCACCTGCACAGAAATCTTAATTGTGAGGCATGGAGGAGGTCCTTTTCCAAGTACCAAAACTGATTGATAGACTTTTTAAATATCAGTCCCATAAGGCCTGAAAAGATGCTGTGTTTCTGACGCGAGAACCTGATTTCTGTATGGTCATTCTAATACTTTTTTATAATCAAATAAAGTGTAATGACTGATAATCCATTATTACAACAACACATAAGATAGTGGTTATTTCTCTAATAGTTTATGTGGTCTGGCAAGTGATCTAGACACTGTTATTTAGCATACCTAAATTATTTTTGTGACATTACTGTTCATCTTAACTACATGCAACTGTTTGCCTTTCTTCATCTATGAAAATGGAAATTCAGTAATGAGTTCTTGACATCTCTGAAAGGGTTTCTGTGTCTGTCTAAAAATAATTCTCTATGTAATCTACCCATCTATATATCTCTGAATACTTAGACAAGTATTAGCCCAATCTGTTTCAAGCACCAGATTTTCATCTTAAAAAATTAAATGCTTTAGCACAACCATAAGTAGACATACGTTTTAGTAAAAATATTATTTGGTTGGAAGCATTGAGAAAAGAACAAATTCCCATTTACCAGATCTGTGCTAAAGTAGCTGAGGCTTTTATCCAAAACCTGACTCTTAAAGCCTATGAATTAGACTTTATGGGTTTGAACATTTTCTTCTCCTACTTTATTATGCTTATTTCTTTGTCAAACACCAGGGACGACAAATCTACCAAAGCTAAGTGGAGAAAGCAGACTGTTTTTCTGACCCCTCAACTGTAATATTTTCTATGCTCATATCCTGTTTCACTGACCTTTATTAAACAATTTTTGAACAAAGCCTAGTCCCACTCTTGTAATTATTAAAATGTCTACTCACTGCAGCATAGCCAGGATTTTCACCCCAGCATTTTGCTCTGCATTTAGATGGAAAACATTGCTGAAATCCTTTACGCAGCAGGCTGCCATTTGCTGCTGACGTATGAAGCACCACACACAGTTCTATAGAAGGAGTTTTGCTCATCTTGGTGGGTTACATAACCTTACTAAAGTCAGTAAATGTCAAGTTTTGAGCTATGGGCTAGACAATGTTGCCCAATAACCACAATTATAGTTTCCAAAATCTGTTGTTCCTCATTTGTTAATGGCAGTGATTCCTGTTAAGTGATACACCATGCACACCTGCACAGAACAAATTCTGGGCAGTTATGTCCAGAACAACCTGTCTTTTTATGTCCTTTGGAGAAGATTTGATCCCTCTTCACTAGGAAAGTGAATCCACATGCCTTTGACACATGGATTTATAGCAGCTTTTGAGGCTGGGTTATTGAAAATACAAGCCTGCATTTCCCCCATTGCCCTTGGTGATTCTGTCCAATGTGGGTATTTCAGCTTTAAAACCTGATGGTAAAAGAGTGGAAGTGCAGAGTCCATGTGCACAGAGCTGGTAAGCAGAGGTTGGATGTGTGCCTCACACAACTTGTCAGGTGAGGATGGTGATTTTTCTTACGACGTACACAGACGTGTGCATACTAACTGGGGAAGGTTAATGTGACCCGCAGGAAGGCTGGACAGTGACAGATGCAAATAGAGTTGTAAGGGGGAGGAATCCTAAGGCTCTCACTCACCCTATCCACCCAGACTGCGTTTGTGTCCCAACACAATCCTATGCTCTCTACCCTCTGGCAGCAGCTGCAGTCTCTGCACTCCTCTGAGGCTGATAAAGTGAGCAGACTGCAAGATATCCACATTGCTCTTTGGCCAGCTGCTAGAAGACACCCTCCCACAGGAGGTGGAGAGCATCCCGTCCCTAACATCTTAGCATCTCACTGCAAGCCAGAGAGGTTCCAACCGTGTGGGAATTGACATTTCCAAAAATAAGATGGAAAGGTTTGCAAAACTACATGTTAAAGCTGCATTCCAGGCCTGGATACTTGTATGTCCAGCTCCAAAACATCTTATGGAGAGAAGGGTGTGGAGTTGCTTTGACCACCTGTCTCTGACAAAGATCAAGACATATCTTGATGGCTTATGCCAGCTGTTGTTTTCCCTCTCTGCTGCTGGTTGAATATCCTCATGTCTGGACTTTGCTAACAGACTGTCCCTGTTGTGCTACTGCCCTTGTTATTTGTCAACCTTCACAAGCTCACCAAAAAAATGGTGCTCTTATTAGGCTCTGAATTCCTCCAAATATTACAGCTCTGACATAAATATTTCTACTGTCCTCTCTTGTTCCTGTTACTTTGAATCTTTGCAGACATAAAAGTCTGGCAATAGAAAGGCAGAGATGTGGAGGTGGGGGAGTGAAGGAGAATGAAAAGAGGATCACATATTCTTTCCGTTTCTTATCCTAACTTTATACCTTTTGAAATGTGTGACATCTGAAAAGCATTTTTTTAACTCCTCTGACTGCTAGAGCATGATATTGATGTCATATTCACCTTGCTATGGGTTTGGGATTTTTTTTTTTTTACATCACAGCAAAATTCTCACAAATATTGAGGGAAAGAAAATCTGGAAACAAAATTGTAGTCAGAGATTGTTTAAAATATAGCAGCTGTTGTGCGGATGGTGTGCTAAAGCCCAAGCTTTTGATAAGCTCTTTGATACTGTGCTGAGGTAATCCAACCACTTTGATGCAGCATTATGGTGATCAGGCTCTTAGATACCGTTATTAAAATGATCTAAGCTTTTTAATGCTTTACAGGGTGGTGGCCAGCGCCCAAAGTTCAGCACCAGGTTATTCCAGGTGCTTAGATAGGACAGTGAAGCAACTTAAGGTTTCAATGCAGCTCAAATCCTCTTTTGATGCACTGAAATAACCTACTTTCTTTCCTCTTGAAGAGCTTTGATAAAATATTGTACTGCTGGAAATTTGACTGTATTGTACTGGTGGAAATTATTTAACCCCATTACAATATGGTGATGCAAACCCCCTGCTACCAAATTCTCTAATACATAATTACAAAGGTCTAAGATTTTTTTGTAGTCATCTGTAGACATTCAAATATTTGAAAGCATTTGTTATTTTTCATGCTTGACAAATATATTCTCATAATACACAACAGATGCCAATACTCTGCAGTACTATTTTTAAAGGATGGATTAAAAATTGTTTTCATTTAAAAACATGTTGAACATGAAAACTGTCCATCTAAAATAAGACTCAGCAGTCATCATCTTACTGATTGTTCCTAAGTTTACAAATCACATCAGCCAAATAGCTGAAGCAGGAGAGAAGCCTGAGGCTTGCTACATAGCTCTGCTGTAGCACAGCAGCCAAAGTGGGATCCAGATTCCTTTTTTTTCTAAAGCAGATTGAAAACAGCTTCCATCTCTATATTGTTTTAAGCTTTTCTCTTTATCCTTGAATGTGATTATAGTCTAAGAAATTATTTCCCAATGTGCCATGCTGGGATACTGGGCTCTCTCCCTGATTTATACAACAGACATAACCAGTTTACAAGGAAAGCACTTGGATCTGCTTCTTGGCAAGCATGAATAGGTGATGTGATTCTTCCCTGACTAGCACAACTTCCTAGCCAAATGCCTGAGATCTAAAAAGTACAGCCAAATAGGATCTAATGGATTTACAAATATATTGAAATCTTTCTGCATAACTGTGGTGTATAAAAGTTAAGGTTGTTGAATTTCAGTCCCACTGAAAATGCACATGTGGATGACTCATTCACATGCACAGTTCTGTCAATTACACAGATCAGATGATTGAGTCCTTCTCACAGAATTGAACTGGCTCCTGCAAGTCCTGTCAAAAACTAAATCAACGATGGCTAAACTGGGCTCAGTATCTTCGAGGTAAATGTTTGTGTGGTACACTCTGTGTATAAAATACACTTTGGAAGATGAGACTGGATTTCAGATAACTCATCCCAGATATTTTTTTTAAACTTAACTCCTATTTGCTTATTTATAGACTAGTCACAGAAATAAATCTTATTCTTAATTCTGTTAATCTACTAGAAATACAGCCATTTATCCTCTTTTTCTTTCTTACTCCATTTTCACATATTCCTTTCATATTTAGAAATTCATTTAAAGTGTTTTGAAGTTACGAGCTGCAGAGTTACATTGTTCTAGACACAATCAGCCTGCAAAACGCAGAGTTTATTCTTTCTCCACAATGACTCTTATTATGGAAGGGAGGAAAGACCAGCAAACATCCTCCAACTCATTTCCTGACAAGCCTAAATGATAATCAGAATTATCTAGTTTTCTGCAGGAAAGAAAGGAAGAGACCTCTTGGCACCCTCCTTTGTGGAAGCAATATCTTAGTTTTCTTCTTTCCAGGGAGCACATGTCTGAGACCCAGCTTGGTCTTGACTGAGACCCAGATCTTCCCACATTCCCTGTCTTATCAGTATTAACACTTTGAGTCTATCATAAGCATTTTTTTGCTTACAGTTTCAGCATTAGTTTCTGTTATACTACCTTGGACTGCACTGCTTGGCTGCTGCATGTAATATGGCTGTTTCTCTCAGTAGTTCTCATTAGTTTCTGCTAGAAAAACTAGCAAAATAATAATATTTGTTTGTGATAAACTTTAAATACATGACTTCCCAGCAGCAACCGTGATGTTAAATAGAATTAGGGAAACATCAAGTGGGTTCTGTGGCAATTAAATATTCGACTGCATATTTGCATGTGCAAACCTAGGTTTTGCAGTAGAATGTGTATTTTTTTCAAAAGCACCTATTTTTGGAGATGGTCTGGGTAGCAGATTAAAGATTGTCAGCTTTTTCATTTAATTTTGAAATCATTCTAGCTTCTCTGGTAATAGACATGATCAGCTCGCTAGAAGAACATAGGAATTTATTTAAATGTGCAGAAATGTTCTCCTTTTGTCATTGCTAAAGAAATTGCAAAGCAGGGGAATTGTAGGTGGCTCTGCTATCTTTATACATTTCTAGAGTACAGAAACACACACCGATATATACCCTCAAAAGTCACACATTTCTTCCATCCATCTTTAATCCTGTTATTCTATCAATCAACAATTTCTCCTTTTTTTTTCTTCCCTCTGTCCCGTCATTTATGAAAGTGATTATATCATAGCTGGAAAAACAGGGAACTTTTAAAGTTTGTAAGAAACTAGAATAAACTGCATTTGAAAATCTGGGAAATTCAGGAGAACGTGCAACATATTTTCCCTTGATAAAATTGTGAAAAGCACAAAAGTACTCTTGAGACATATGTGTTTCCTTCTGCTGAGTGACAGCCTTAAGGACAGTACATGTGAGAGAGAAGTTTTAGAGGTAAAAATATTTTTTCTTTTAACTGAGTAGCAGAGAATCAGGGGTGTTTGAAGCGTATGTAAATTGCCTGTACAGTCTTTGTCTTTTTATATTATTTTTCCTCTTTCTATGATTGCGCACAGGCGGATTTTTGCCCTTTGTCTTATTATCTGCTAAGAACCAGAACCACGCTCAGAGCAGAATTAGAGGTACAAGATATAGAATTTTGCGGAATTGATAAAAAAAAAAATCTTGTAGATTTATAAGGATATTTTATATCTACTTTAGATAAAGCATCAATCACTTCCACTATCAGCTTTTCATAAATAAGAATTGCATGCTTGCTGATCTGGGTTTTCATCATAGTGATACATTTTTCAAAGTACTTCATAACTCCTCTGAATAAGATTGAAATAGACAGCAATTAGCTTGAATGTGTTTTAATGGAAAAGAAGAATAAGGCTTATTAGGACAATCCAGTGGACATGGTGGAGCTGATCTCCTCTCTCACAGCGCAGATTTCACTGAGTAACAACATTGTGGAAGGAGGGGAGTGCTGGCACAATGGTGATACTGCCAGGCAGTGAGATGGAGAAGAAGATCTGCTGGTAGTGTTTTTTGACTGAGTGAGAAGAAGCAGCCTAAAGAAGATCAAATGATGTTGAAAGCTGCTGGTGGTTTGAAGGAGAGCAGAGCTTAAGCTGGTGGCATTGTCAGAAAACTTCATGAGCGGTCTTGCAGAGGTTAGATGCTAGATCTTACAGGAATCCTGGCAGGAAGTTACTTGGCACAAGTAGGTGAAGGGACATTAAGCATGGAATTAGTGGTCCAAGTTTTTGAAAAAATCAGAGCAAAACTGTCTTCACTGGAAAGAGCATAACTCAGGTTAAAACTACAGAAAGGAAAGAAATAAGAAGAAAAGAGTGCTGAAGGCTTATGTGCCAAAAGATCAAATTGGAAATTTCCAAGAGGGTAAGAAGGATGAACTAAGAAAAATGAAGGCAGGAGGTGGAAGACAATGGATTTAAGAAAGGTTTTTGAATAAGCAGGAAAGGAGTTGTGGCACGCACAAAAGAGTCTTCAGCCAAAGTCGGAAATGCTGGAGTAAGAGATGTATTGTTATGAAACTCTTGTTGGAAATAATTCTTTGATATTTTTTTTATTGGAAGGACTTTGTTTAACTGAAAATCTGAATATGATTAAAAACTTCAATTTGAGGGTGACTGAGTACTGGAACAGGCTGCCAGAGAGGTTGTGGAGTCTCCTTTTCTGGAGATTCAAAACCCATTTGGACAGACCCTGTGCAACCTGCTCTGGGTGAACCTGCTTGAGCAGGGGTTTGGATTGCACAGTGTCCAGAGTTCCCTTCAAGCCCAAACATTCTGTGGTTCTGTGATTCTGAATCCACTGTGATAAATCAGCAAAGCAGACAATATGAACAGTATTTCAATTTTGAGTGAAAATAACCACTTGCTAATAAACATTTTCAAACCTGAGTGCAGCATTGCGGAATTTAAAACCTGGAATTGGAATAAATTGTGCATAAATTACCTTAAAATGAACCAAAGGTCCTGTGAAAATCAGTCTCACAATTCTGCCCCTTTGTTAGTGTGTCTGCAACTGCAAAGCACTCTCCATTGTCATTTGTTCAACACAGCTCTGCTTAGAGAAATGCAAATGCTCTGTACCATCCAGAGACAAAAACTTCTCTTTAGATTTCAATAAAATTACAGAATGGCAATTTTTCTTAGCAATTCTAGACAAGGTATTTACAATTTCCAAAATGTTTTAGGTATCTTAGTTGGCTGGTTTCCAGTCTCTAGCCTCAAAGCAAAAAGATTAAAGCAAATGGTTCAGAAACAAATAGAAAAATGTTTTGAGGTAGTAACCAAAACTAGGCTACAAAGGTCTCAGAGCAGCAGCTTCATCTGCTGGTGGGTACTTGCTCAGTTCAGTAGTCACATGATTCACACATTGGTTCTTTTTTTTTTTTTCCAGAAATAGAATCAATAGAAAACAGACAAACCCACAGTTGCCAGTTTGTACAGTCTTGTGGCTTTTCTTGAGGGCTCCAGGCTTGCACAGGTCTACCAGATAATGATGACAAACTATTTCAGTTCCTGCATGCCCATATGCTGCTCTACTGGGTTCTAGTTATCAAATCAAAGCATGAAAAAATAAGTGGTGGTTGAAACTGTCTAGATAAAGTTTACATTGAAGAAAAAAGTGTTATTTAAAAGCCACCTTTACATTTTCAGCAATATTTTATTTGCCATGTACTTAATTAATCACTTATCATTTATGTTAAAAGTCTTTTGGCAGAAAGTTTAAGCCTTGATGAAAGCATATTGCAGCATTAGATGTACAGCACTGAATGTTATGTACCCAGTCTTTTACATTATGCACAAGAATCTACCTTTCCTGACAATGGACCATACTAAGAGAATTTTTGAGTCTTTCAACAGTTTTTGCAAACTTCTGTGACAACAGATTTTGATCTCTCTAAATATGTGTAGCTCTTCCACTAAATGCAATACTGTGTCTACGCAAGCAGCAAACAGAAAAGTGTACATATGAATGTTTGGACATGAGATAAATTGTTCTTTAGATAGTGAGTGAAATGGACATCAGAGTTGCAAAAAAAAAAGACTCCCAAAAGCAATGAGGTCTGATAAGATTGTACATACAGAGAAAACAATAATTTTCTTTGCTTCTAAACCCTAATTCCTGCAACTGTCTTTAGGAACCTGGATGTGTATTGTTTAAATCCTTACTGAAACTGTTTTAAAACTCTTTGAATGAGATGTGGGGGAAAACAAGCTACAGATGTTGTTCAAAACCAGCAAAATTTTCCTCATATTTTTTTAGAAAAAGTCTTAATGCACTTTTAATACCCAATAGTGTGAGGAAGGACAAAGCATAGAGCACATGGGAAGGGAAAGAGAGTTGGGTCATGATGACCCCAAGTCCATCAGTGATTCTGTTTGGAGGTCCACATCACACCAAAATGTTCTTTTGCCTTTCTATATTTACAGCATTCCAGCTGCATGATGACATTCATTTGTGAACAGGTACTGAAGGAGCAGCATGTGAAACACTCTGTTTATAGCCCCAGTCTGCTGTCTTCTAATACGTGTTGTAAATGGCTTCACACCACCAACTTCTGATCCTCGGCAAAGCTTACATATATTTTAACAAGCAGACTGGTCCAGCATGTATAAAAACCAGGAAAAAGGTTGCTATTATGATTAAGTATGAATTGTAAAGAGCCTGCATGAAATATTTCCTGTGATCTGGCATTACAGAAACAGACATCCGGTGAGCTATATGTTCCTTCCTTTTCAGAACCCAATTCTGCAAACTGCTGAACATTAAAACACCCATTCATTTTAGTAATAGCTGAAAGCCTCCTAATTAGCTCCCAGCATTAGGCTTAAGGACTGAGTTCAGTGCTGATACAGAATCCCTGTTAAGATGCTGTGCAAAGATAAAGTTTCAGATCTTCAAGTACACTTGAGTAGGTAACTCCCGTTTAATTGATTTGAATAAGAGATAGAGTCTGGGTATGAGTGCTGCAACCTTAAGTGTATTGTGTAGTAGGTTGCTTTGAGAGCTGTTCTTTGAAGATGAAGACTCATGAAATAAGAACTGTTCAGACCTCTTTTGTTTTGAAATACTGGTTGTCCCTCTTCTTCGTGCCCTTGCAGTGTGGGCTGGTGCAGATTAATGCTTTCAGAACTTCCTAGTACATTCTTCACTTACAGTGTTTTCAAATCAGACAGAAAAAAAGAAAATTACAGAGATTTTTCTAAAGGACTGAAAGTCTCTATTCATTTACACTCCAGAGGTCTGGATGGGCTTCGGCAAGCAGTGAAGCTTTTGAGTTGTTACCCAAAGTGATAGTCAGAATTTCTTCCTGCTGCTTTGTGGATTCATTTCAGGGAAGGTTCAGCTCTGCCTCTGCAGCCCCTAATTGGAAAATGTCTGAAAGTGACATGACATTCTGACCAAGCGTTGCAGAGGAGAGCAGGGAGGAGAAGGCAGTGTGCGTGCAGCCGGTGTCCTGCCCGGGAGCTGGTGGCAGCTGATGCTGCCCAGTGTGCACTCGGTACCTACAGCCCGGGTGAGTCCCCAACAACTTTCCCCTGCAAGCTTTCAGCAGCTCTCTTCCTTCATTCACTGCTGCAATGGAGGCTTAGTCCTTGGTCTCCACTGGAGACCTTGCCACCTTCCTGCCCCAGAGAACAGACCCCCCCATTTGCATGCAAGTTTTAGGAACTATTACATGAACGTTTATAAAGGTTTTGGGGTTCGTTTTATGGTTTGGGTTTTTTTAATGTGGGGGTTTTATTTCTCTTCTTTTCTTTTTGTTTTTTAGCCTTGGTCAAAACCATGTCTCTTCTCCTCATTGCTACTGAGGAATAATCTCCAGACACAGGCATGAATCCAGTCCAACTAGTTAGAAGGAAAGTTTGACTTAATATTACATGAATTATGTTTACACAGATGTATAGGGACAGCAACAAGGAGTTTGGGCAATGCTGAAGTAACATTTTCAGTTTTCTGAGAGAAGAGTTGTAATTTCCTATGGGAATGACAAACTCTAGAATTTCATTTCAATTCAGAATTTTAAAGTCAATATTTCCAAAATGTTTCACACAGCAGAGACCACTTTAATTAATATAGCTGAAAAATTCCATTCCACTACCTGTTCCTGAAAAAAAAATGTATATCCCTAAAGTATATTGACCCACCACATTAGTTAAAAAACAGTGATATATTTTAATGCACAATTATTAGGATGGCTCTGTTGATCAGCAGATTCTATTTGCACCTTTCTTCTATTCCTCTTTGTATACAAGTGATTTGTTTTCACTGAGAGCAAGATCAGAGCTTGCTATATGTACGGTAGCTTGCAGGTTCACTGGGAAGTATTTATTTCTTAATCATGTATCTCTTAAATTAATTGTTTGGGATGATCAAAGGCTCAGCAGGTGGTGGGGATGATTTAGAAACCACAAAATTGATGCTATCTTTCTGATTGACATCCTATTAGTATGGCATATATTTCCTGTTTGTTAGCAATGTAAAGTCTGAACATTCAGTAATAATATCTAGTAATATTTTGGAAAGGGAAACCATTGGCTGACTGCATTCTAACAAGATGAAAAAATCCTTTGATTTCCTTCTGTCAGGTTTGAAACAGAAGCTGAGCACATGTAGGCCAACCTTTCCTGAGAAAAAGAAAAACTAGCTACAAGGCACCTGCTGCTGCTTTTTTCTGCTTGCCTGAAGCCATAATCCCTCTCTTAGCATCACTCTTTAAAAGCAACCAAGCCTGTGAGGTTTTAGAAATACGCAAAATAATTATCACAATAAAATAAAATAGCTTGTTTAAGACAGGTTTGAGGCACAACTGAAACAAAACCTGTCCTGAGACCTTCTTCCTCTCACCGCTGCACTTCTCCATTTTGGGATCAGGTTTTTCAAGATCACAGCCCTTCTCCTTACAGGAATAATTCCAGCCTCAGGAGAAAACTCAGGATGCAGCCATTTGAGCTCCTCTCTGAAGCACTAGAAATTCTGGCAGTTTTTTTTCTTTGTTTCCCAGCTCAGCCAGCTCAGGACACACTTCACTTTTCTTTTCCTGTTTTTTCAGGGTTTTTTTTTTCCCCCAAGTTATAGTATTTTTTTTTTATTAAAACCTTAGCTCAGCACTGTTGCATCCCATGCTCAGTATGAAAAAATATATATAAATTTCTGTTACTTTTTGTAATAGGAAAGCATGAGATAACTTTGTGGGATTAAAAAAGGGAATGAAATAAAGTAGCTAAATGGTCTGAGTGAAGACTAAGAGAAAGCAAAACTGACCCTGGTGTTTGTCAGCCTATTCTTTTAGATAAGAAGCCTCTCTGGGGAGAAACCTTACTGTAATAATAGCTTTGACCTCTTTCTCTTAGTAAACAATTTACTTTAACTTAGAAGTATACATTGTTTTTGTCAAAAGCAGAATGAGCCATCCCAGAGCATGTATAGATCCATAGGTAGGAGCACTGGGAAAAAAAAAAAAATAAATTCCAAGATGTTACATCTTCTCCCATGGCATGGAAAGATGAACAAAAGGAATCTGCTCCAAGCCATGGGGGAACCGGGTCCTGCAAGCACCCTTCCTCTCCCCTTCATCCTCTCACTCTGCAGTGATGTGCTCTGTCTGCCCCCAGCTCCTTTCCCTACATACAAAGGATGGCTGCCAAGTGTGGTCAGGGCCTAAGGGACTTCCCGTGGTGTTAACTGGATTAAGTATGGAAGACATGTAGGGGCATCTGGAGACAGTTGAGGTATACAGGAAGGCTCCACAGTTTGCACAACTATGTCCTCCACGTCCTCCTAAGCACAGCTGTTGAAGAGTGATGCACACATTGAAAAATTATAGTGGTATCTTTTGGACAAAAAGGTGTGCATATGTTACAGTACCTGCCCTCTAAATGATACCTTCTGCTTTATATTTCAAAACCATAGCAGAAATAACAATGCTATCTTCCTTACAGGTTATTACAGCTGCTAACCAGCATGCCAAATTAACTTAGTGTAGAAGCTGTTGTACCTTTATCTGGGCTTAATAAAAAAAGGTGCTAGGAAATAACACCTTCCATATCTTTTGTGCTGAATATTTTAGGCATACTTTAATTAGAACTTTGGTTTTTAAGACTTGTAAAATTCCTCTCTATGTTTTTCCAGTAAAATGCACATGGCAATACTTATGTTTAGAACATCAGCTCCAAAAAGCTCAGCACTGGTTGCTTGACATTACTTCAGTCTCCATTTATTGTAACAAGCAACAACCCTTCCAACAAGATATTCTGTATGCTAATGCAAGGGTTAGAAACCATCTATTTATGGGTATGAATGTTATTTTATTCAGCAGAACATAAAATAATTTCTTGCTTACAGAAAATTCAATAGGAAATGCACAAAAGCCTGGACAGTTATCACACTCACTCATCTCTGTTTTGTGTATTTACACATTTAGGTTTGCAGCATGCCATGCTCCAAAACTGGCTCCTGAAACCTTTTTGAGGTGCACAGAGCTGTGTAAGGCAATCTGTTATTTAAAATCAGCTCAGGATGGTACTCACCAAAGGTGTTTAGTCATGCCCAGGCCATTCCTTGCCATTTCTGTTGGCTCTTAGAAAACCTCTTAATGAGGAAAAACAGAAAGGAGGAAGACACTTAAATCAACACATCATACCACAACAATTACGGGGTACTGGAAAAACCATTGCATGGTTCTCCACTGAAAATATTTGGTATGGACTCCTAAGAGTCAGAGGGCCTAAAAAACCATGAAATAACCTTAATGACAACCCCTGCACTGAGACTCTCACATTTAAATCAAACAATCTGAGTTATTTGTGCATGAAAGGATGCACCTGGCACTAGGAGTACTGGCCAGCATTAGGGATCATGGAAGGAAACAACTGGACAATGCAATTGAAGGATGACCTGGATACCTGAGGGTGGTGGTAGCTGCAGAGAAACACAAAAACTGATATGTACACCACATGGTAATAGATGCTTTGGAACAAAAAAAAAAGGATATTGGATATTACCAGCAGGATCCTGAAATACCAGGTTGCTCAGTTGGAGAAGGACAATGTTGAGCTTAAAGTAACCACTACTTTAAATCCCAGCCAAGTTGTCTCCAGGCTTCAGAAGAAGCCCAGAGACCTTTGTACCCTGACTGCCTGGTAACCATTGAACAAGTGTGTTCTGGCAGACCGGATCTCGAGAGCAATCCCATCTAGGACCTGGAACTGGGCTGGGTATGCAGCGGGAAGATCAACCCAGGTAACAGAAAACCAGGCTTTACCTTTTAACATATCAGAACCAAAAGCAGATTTAATGACCTTACCTAGAAATCACTAAAGGAGAAAAGGTAAACATATCAACTGATATAAAATATGGTTTTGGAATAATACATGCCCCTGGAGCCATATAAAAGAAAAGGCAATTGTTATTGGCACAGAGGTCTCCTATTAAGTACAAAGAAGAAATCCGTCAAATACTACAGAATGTGAAAAAACTGAAAGAAGTGGCTTTGATGTCCTTGTAAAGCCCATCAGTTTGGAGATTCCCCAGTTAATATAGAGAATCAATTAGCTGACAAAACAGCTAAAGAGGTTGCTGAAAAAGGTATCCTTGCACTAATATCTAACAAAAAGTTGAATATCCTAGAACAAAAACCAAATGAGGACAGGCAGTTAGTCCCATCACTGAAAACAGTGGAAAATCCCAGCAGATGATTGGTAAACTCATGTGAGCAAGTAATTGTACCTCCAAAGTAATATATAACAGAACTAAAACATCAGGAAACACATTAAGAAGTAGAGAATACAGTAACTAGTTTACAAAGGAATACAGTAAGCATGAAGATGACAGAAATTAATAGATCAATTGAAAAATTTATTATTTTATTTATTGAAAAATAAGTAATTTGTTTTGCAAAGTAATCTCAAGGAAAGCAGAAGGCCACCTCCAGGGTTAGTAAAACAGAGGAATTCACCAGGTGATTATTGGCAAATTGATTTTTCAGAACTACTTGGGCAGAACTAGAGACGGGTACTTTTTCTAGATGGCCAGAAACTTTCCCATGTCACACCAACAAGGCAAGGGAAGCCTCAAAATTTTGCTGAAATTAATAGAATAGTAGTAAAATTAACTCTTTTAAGTTTTAAAAGATACACTGTTATCAACAAATCTTTGGGACTAGGCTCACAATCTACATCCTTTCCAACCAGAAGATATGGTGTGCATCAGAACCTGGAGTTTTGGACCAATACAGGAGAAGGTAAAGGGACCATATCGAGTTCCCCTGGTAACCTACACAACACTCAAGGTGGAAGGAATTGAATCCTGAGTTCATCACACGTGGGTAAAACCAGCAACACATTAAACACAGCAGAAACAAGACTGACAAACACCACGGAGTTTTTATGTATATATATAAATCCTATTGTTTTAGGTATAGGATATAATTTCTGGGGAGGTACTATTTATTGGAGCTAGATGAAAATTATAAATAATTGCATATGTATAATAATAGAAAATACATTCTTAATTTCTGAGAAAAGGAATGCAGTCTTAAAGTTAGTGCAAGATTTTGGCAGATTACAGAATGCAATTTCTGTAACATCTTGTTTGCCAACACCAACGTCTGTAGAAAATCCAGTTCCATGGGGAATTTTAGTCAACAATTTGACAATAATTTGGGAACACATGTGGGACTTTACAAAACAGATTTAAACCTATTACTGTCACATGAACATGGAGTATGTGACTACTTGAATTTAAACAACAATACTTGTTGTGTGCACAGTCCACATGTGACTGCTAAAATGGATGATCAGATAGGATAAAAATCTGTTGCTGCATCTAGCAGAGAATTAAGGACAGGATTAGAAAGTAACTAGTTAAATGAAATATTTAAAGAATTTGGATTTTCTCTTAACTGGTTGGTTGACCTCACTTTTGCAAAGTATACTTGTGATCATAGTAATAATTGTGATACTTGCCTTAAGAACTTATATGATGTTAGTCAAAAAAATAAAGCAAAGCGAGGTTTGTGAAGGCTTGCAAAGAAGACAAGATTCACAAGCCTCAAAGGCGGGAATGTTCCCAGATTATAAATTGTCTACATGTGGTGAGCTAACACAATGCTTATTCTACCCAAACCACTGGCCTATGGAACTGCGCAACGCCCATTGTGTAAGAAGGAGAGCTGGAAGTTCACCAGCCCTGGTGCCCTGCCTGGGGCCTGAAACATTGGGGTCTATGACCATTAGGGACCACCAGAGAAACCCGCAGGACTGAAGAACCCATGCATAAAGGGAAGGGAAAGTGTTCATGATTTCAGGGAAATTATTATTATATGTGTGGAGACTGATAAGATAGAGTTGAGCTACAGGCTGAGGGACGTGCCTGCAGAACACCATGGCAGCACAGAGAAGCATGTCTCCGCCTGACCTTGGGAGGAAGAAATGCCACAGGGCAGGCGCCCTACGGAGAGGAGCCTGCTGGAGGAGTGAGCAGCTCGTGATCACTCCCATATAAGGACATTAAGAAAGTGTGTTGCTGACGTGGCAATGCGTGATAGGTCGCTTCGTGAAAAATACCAAATAAGGAAATACTGTGTCTTGAAGAAGTGTATAAAACCAGCTTGTTTCTCACAATAAAAATCTCAGTCTCAGTATCCCTGCCAGTCTGAGTCTGTGCATTGGTCATTACACACATGTATGTTTAGTCTGGGACAATCAATGAATATGTATGTAGAATACAGTATAAAACCAGAAACTTTCCTGTTCCCGGTATGCACCGCTTTTGGGAGGAGCTGTCCCCTGTGCATTGGGCCGAATAAAGAATGCCTGCTTCTTCATGCTACATTGGTGTCAAAGAGTTTTTTATTTTGCCAAAATTTTGGTAACAACTTAAATCAACACCTGATATCACAATTTTTTGCTTACGTAACATAATAATAATAATAATAATAATAATAATAATAATAATAATAATAATAATAAAATCCTACCAAAACCAACACTGTCTAGTCATCCAGACATCCTGAAACAAAATAGTATTTGCTGAATTTTGTACGGTTTATGAGGTGATTATTTAGTGAAAATATAAGCTTCAAACTGAGAAGTCATTCCTGTTTCTGGGAGATTTCCAAAGACTTATGGATCTAGTAGAAACAACTCAACTCATCAAAAATCTTTTGAAACATATGAAGAAAGTTAATCATGCTGCAGCTTCAGTGCCTTTCTTTGCACAAATATTACATTTAAGCTCCAACATGAATTATTAAACCTCCTTATAATGGTTGTGATTAATCTTCTACCAGCTAATCACTTTCAAGCCACACCGCCTCACTGCACGTATAATTTTAAGAATGGCTTCTCTGTGCATCCTATCCCATCACTAAAATACTAAAATACATATACCAACTTTAGGAGCTTGGTGTAATTAGTCTGTTTTCCTAACAAAACCAGCTATTTTCCTCTGAAGCATAAGCTGTGCTTCAGCAAATTCAGATCATGGCTCTAGGTGCAAAAAGCAATACTGAAACCAGCCATGTAAAGGACACACGGGTTTGTGGCAGTGGCTGTGACGGCAGTGCAGCAACTGTGTCAAGTCCTTCAAGCTGAAGATTTTAAACAATTTAACGAACTTTTACCCTCCAAGTCTAAGGCTGACTGAAATTGTCTTTTGATCCCTACTGCATTTAATTCCCATTTTGCTTTTCCCAGCTCTAGGCACAATGAGTGAGTTATCTTACGGCTACCTCATCATGTCTCATGACTCTTCTCCGACATCTAGCAAAGTTTCCTCTCATGATCCCAGTCTGATTTTGCAGAAGAGACAGCTCAGTCATCAAAAGTCTGGAAAACCAAAGATTTCTGTGCCCAGTGGGCATGCTCAGAGCCTTCCATCTGAGACTATGAGAGCCAATAGCTGTTGTGAGACCCATAGCCCCAAAATCTGGTGAGAGTTGAATGTGCTACACATGATAGGAACTTTCCACAGCAGAGACAGAGCCATCACCCAGGAGGGCACTAGCCAGTGTTTTGCTCTGTGAAAATATTTCCGATTACTTCAAGGAGACTATGGTTCAGTCCTTGACTCCAAGCTTCTGGACATTTATCTTTTCAATGGGTTTAGGGCTTCAGTGTGGCTGACGTGTGGATTTGGAGTTTTTTGTTCTTTTTGTTTTAAGGAGGTGGTTTCTACTAAAATATTTTTGTTGAGGGTTTTTTTATATAATGTTTTCATTGTACAGAAACACACCATATCCCAGTGGGAAAACGTTTCATGTGTCTAGTCTTATTAGCAATACTTATTATTATTTCAAAAGGTGTGATTGGCTCATTTGTAAGCTAACGGCACAAAGGTATTATGTGCTCTGTTTTCTCTAAACTTTAGATTAGGAGAACAGAAGAAGAATAGTGAACCAGATTCTGAAAGGTCAGCTTTATTATTAGTATCCATAAATAGCAGTATTTATGCAAAAAATATGTAATTATGTATAAATAAATAAAACCTGCCGTGAAATGAATGACATCAATAACATTATAATAAGGACAGTCTTTGAAACTGGAAAACAGAGGGCACATCCCTTGTTACTGAAAGGTCTTAGGAGTTTAGAGAGACAAGGGACAGTGGGTCAAGGAGGAGAAAGGAAGGAGAAACATTCTCTACATTTCTCAGTGGGGAAATGAGGCAGAGAGAGACGAAACAGCTTGGAATAGGCAACAGTAGAACAGTAAGGCATTGATTCCGTGTCTTTCAGATTGTTTTGGCACATTACCTTGCTCCAGCCTGCTTCATGAATTCTGCCTACTGAATTCGGGTTGCATTTCGTACTCATTCATGACAAAGGATGCTGAGTGCTGTGAAGGAGGGCAAAGAACTGTTGGTTTGTTGTATTCAAAGTCCTTATAAATGTGGTCTCTGCACTCAAAAGAGGAAAGAAGTTTTCTTAGAATCATAGAGCTGTCATAGAATATGCTGAGTTGAAAGAGACTCAAAAGGATCATCAAAGTCCAAGTTCTGGCCCTGCACGGGACACCCCAAGAATCACAATATGTGCCCAAGAATATTGTTCAAATGCTTCTTGAACTCTCTCAGGCTTGCTGCTGTGATCACTGCCCTAGAGTGCCTGTTCCAGTGCCCAACCACCCTCTGGGTGAAAAACCTTTTTCTGATGTCCAACCTAAGCCTACCCCAATTAAGCTTCAGATCATTTCCTCAAATCCTGTCACTGGTCATGAGAGTGAAGAGATCAGTATCTGCCCTTCCTCTTCCCCTCACAAGGAAGTTCCAGACTGCAATGAGGTCTCTGCTCAGTCTCCTCTTCTCCAGGCTGAACAGACCACTCCTCATATGGCTTCCGCTCCAGACCCTCCATCATCCTCATGGCCTCCTTTGGGTGCTCTCTAAAAGCTGAATGTCTTTCTTATGTTGCAGTACCCAAAACTGCCCTCAGCACTCGAGGTGAGGCCACCCCAGTGCAGAGCAGAGAGGGATAATCCCCTCCTTTGCCTGGCTGGCGATGCAGGGCCCGGTGCATCCCAGCCAGTCATGAAAAGGCAGAGCCTCCTCTAAGCAGTATGCTCATCTTGTTGGCCTACAACTCCTGAAGTGATTGTGTTATCAATCATAATAACACTAACACTTAATTTGATGACTCTTGAGAAATCTCTGACTTCATTGAAAGCTAAATCTAGACCTAAACATGGAAAACCAATCCTGAGTGAACTCAGTAGAAGAAAATACCAGCTATTATGGCTTTTATTCATTTTCTTTAAGAACCAAATCCTCAAGTGTTTCCGCAGGCAGAAGTAATTAGTGTAATATTCTTAGGATGAATGGAGTCTAACAGACAAAGAATAAGGCTTCACAATGTTTGACAGCAGCTTTTTTTGTTGACCTATACCTAATGTACCTCCTTAAAAGATGAAATTACTTTGTAAGTTCTGCTTAAATCAAATGATTATGTAAAATTATATTATATTAGTTCAATTCATTTAAAAATGCATGTTGTGGGGGATTTATAGAGACACTTGTGACAGTCAAACTTGGCTGGAAAAGAGCTGCCATACTTGTCCCATCACAGTATGACATGGTTATCATTTTATCCTAGAAATGGTAAACAGACACCAGCAAAAACATTGCATGGTAATCTAAAACACCAACATGGTGACTAAGTCTCCCTGTCCATTTTCGCTTTGTTAACTTATCAGTATAAATAAAGAGTGCTCAAAATAGACATATTTTGTTTGACTTAAATTTGCCATTTTTTAGTTTTGGGGTGTGAATTCTAGAACAAACCCTGTTGATATATTCTATTCAAATCCAAGAGAATGGTAACTTCCCTGAGCAATCTCAGTTGGTTGCTTTTCCAAACACAAGCTGAAAACTTCACATTATCTTTTGGGGGCTTTTTTACAATATCATCTATATTGTGAGATCATTCTCTGCCATTCTATGATGGCAATGTGGAGTCATTCTGAGACACAAAAATGAGGGCAAGTGGGAAAAAAAGGTGAACAAAACGTTTGGAAACTGAAAGACAAAACTGACTTTACATAAAAATTTACATTGGCTCTTAATTTACCTCTGGGTGATCCATGCTACTGACATTAATATTCATGCACTGAAGTTATCATAAGTAGTTTGCTGCAGTGTGTCTGTATTCTGTTGAATCAGAAGTATAGAATACACCTGCCCCAGCCCAACTTTCCAAAAAAGGCTAAGCAAACTGTAGTGGATATAGAGCAAAATAAGTAACTGCTACCCAGACTGCCTTACCACCAAATTGTAAGAAAAATGGACCAGGCAGAAAGTTTAACAGGAAGTAGTAAGAAAGGAATAAAATACACCAGCCCAAATAAACGAGACTAGCAGCAGGCACTGAGGGCAATGACTGAGACATTCCAGTGGCTCTCCTCTGGGGTGAATTTCTACAATTGAAGCGTCTCATGCAAGAAATATCTGCCTTGGGGCTACATCTGAATGAACCCAAGGATGGTGAGCATATTGGCCCCAGCTGACCAGAACTGCTGCCTGCAGTTCAAAAGTGGTATCAAATAAAAACTCCTAGAGCCTGTAGCTAGAAAGATCTTCCAGCTTAATATTTGGCCTTGGCATTCAAAAACTTTTGTGCCTTTCTTCTCTGCTTTCAAGGGATTCCTCTTGCTGCACTTGAAGACCTTGCTCCCACTGAAATCAATGGTAAAATTCTTACTGGCACTAATGGGAGTGCAATGAATATGGCATACCACAATTTTTCTGTATCTGACACACATTACAGATCCTCTTCCTCTTCTATAAAATAGTATCTGTACTCACTAGTAACCCTTCCTAAGGAAGACACTTGCAGAGAAAAACATCTTGTTTCTGAGAGTAGTAGAATTAATTTCAAATCAACTTCCTAATTTTAAAATAGTTTTGGTTATTTGGGGTTTTTTTTTCCTTTCCTTAAGGATTTTTATGGCATGTATTCATATTCTGGAAGATGGGAGAAGGCAAGTCTTCATTTCCGTGTATTTGCTCTTCTGCCCCTCTTTACGCCCTTATGAATTTCTCTTTTATTAAAACCCTTTCAGGTTCCTATCAACTCAGTTTGACCTACGTGTGTGTATCAAAGCATCATTTTCATTCCTCATTCTTCTTTTAAAGGCTAGCAATTTTCGCAAACATTTTACTGGGGTTTTTTGTTATGTTATCCTGGTGGGTATCTCTGAAGTCACTTAGTCCCAGAGGCAGATACTGAGTCTAACTCCACTTTTACACCAAATCCTGTTGAAATCAAATGAGAAGTACCTGTTTGCATCTTTTTTTCAGATCAGGTCCTCATCTCAAGTGAAAAATTAGGCTCTTTCCCCACATACCGACTGGCATGTTTCACATCAGCTGTTTAAAAGAATTCATGTGTCTGATGGGAAAGGAAGGTAAGGGATGGTTTAGGATGTTATTGGCATAGTTCTAGGCAAAGTATGGTCACAGTCCTTCAGAAGGGAACGAAATAGAGTGAAGAAAACAATGAATAGTCAGGTGTCTTTTCTACTTACCAAGTAAAGTCTCTTTCAGCTAGGAAATATCCACGTGGTCCTGAGAGACACACAAGAGTGGGGGAAAAAAAGTCATTCTCAGTGCTCTTGCTTCCTTACTCCAGGTATCAAGCTCCTGAAGAATTGCGATGGTCAGGCAGCAGCCAAGGGCCAGGGAAGACAACCCTCCACTCCCCAGCATGCTATCTGGCTCTGGGCAAGTCAAAGGAAGGTGTGCCTGCTGCGTCAGACCACAGTCATCCTCCTTTTCCTCATCTGCAGGCCTCTGAGGCCCTGAACCTCAGAACAGGTTTGCTTTTTGGCTACTCACCAGCTTCAATATTCTGTCAGTGTTCCAGCTCTCTGCTATGCAATATTCTCAGGGAATTAAGCTTAAATCTATTATAGTTGGGTTTTTTTAGTATGGCAATATTTAGTAAAAAGAAATAATGGTATACATTCATAGTAAAGAATCCCAACTTTAGAACACATATTTAGTAAAATTTAGTAATTTCTGACTGAGAATACAGGAAAGCATGACTTAGAGTACCATCTATAAAGAGAAATCTGGACAGCCTTTGTGAGCAAATGACAACTCTGTTGCCTTTGGGAGCACTTTCTCCACCTTCCAAAGCCTTCTTTTTGTAGACAGTGATTTTCATAAACATGTATTTCTCTTGTTACTTTTCTGCATAATCAGGTTACAACCACTGTGTTGTTTCTACATGATGGTGGTTCCTTTTGCAGTAAGGTGCAATCCAACACGAGCCAGGCTGTCAGATCTGATCCCTCAATGAAGAGAGTGAAAGCAAAGTTGTGTGCTCTGTGCCTCAGCCATCCAGACAGGGAGGCAAACAGACACAGCCAGAGTTTGGCCCTTCTATATTTAGCTCCAGTGCAGCCATGCTATCTACATGCCACTACTGAGAGGTGGGATTGCATCAGTCTAGCCTCTTATATGTGACTTCTTCCATTTTCCAGGTTTGTAAGAAGTCTGAAGTAGGTAAATAGGAAAACCAGCAAAACACAATCACTTGAAGGGATGCTCTGACACAAATTGTGACGTTGCTCCTCCAAGGGATATATTGTTCACAAACATGATGACTGATCCTGGGTAGTTTTCTGCCCAGCTCTCTTTTGGATGCTAAAGAACACATGTCAGGAACATGCTAAGTACAGCAGGATGAGTTGCAACAGCTGGGAGCAGACCTTGCTGCAGGAACACATCAGGAGTCTTTGCAACACCCGTGAAGGCCAGGATCTGCTATGGTGGGCAGATCTTTATGTGGGATTTGCAAAGAGAAAGAGGGTTTCTCACTTCTCCCCCAGTCCTGGCAACTGCAAGGCTGGAAACCAGCCAAGCGGAGCTTCCTGGGGAGCAAGGGGGGGCTGCTCCTGCCGCTTCAGACCTAAGCGACAATACCCATGTGAACAAATTAAAAAGTAGTAAGTTCAATGACTTTGACACAATCTATGGATTCAAAAGTAATTAACAAGGATAATTAGTTTTTAAAGGGAAATCAGATGATTTATAATGAAAAAGTGGAGAAGAGATTCAGCATAATTTATCCACCTGATTCTTTTAAATAGATAAGCTTACGCATCTGTAACCAAGATACTGTACCAGCATCAAGTACATCACAGCTTTTTCTCTGTCCCTGTCTGTGTGGCTTTAGATCATATTTCCACCTCTGCACCCGAGCATTTCCTAAAATCAATCATTTGTTGAAAAAATATTAACTAGACCTGTAGCTGAAGTAAGAGATGTATAGGCTCATTAAAAAAATCATTTAACATTGTGATTGTTGATCCAGTTGTTACCTTAACTTTACATTGTTACCCTGGCTGACATGATTTTACTATCTGAAATGCATTTTCAGACAGAGAATTTGCCTTCCTGTCATGCTACTTTATATGTATGATGGCTGAATGGATGGATCCCTGTTATGGACCAGCATTCATTTGGGTTTGCATTTGTGTCCCAACACTAAGATTCTGCAAAGGTAAGACTCTCCTTCATGGCTTTTTTTGCCATACAATAATTCCTCTCAAGTTTCTCACAGTAGTCCTGCCAGCTTCCTCATTGTATGCTGAGAATATCTAGAAGCATAAAATAAATTTAAAAAAAAAAGGAAGTGTTAAAGATCCAGAATTTCTTTTTCTAACAAAATCCTATCTGTTTCTACATCCAGCGTTTCTGACTGAGGTACAACCTCTAATTGTGCCTGAGATGATGAAATTTTTGTGCAGCTCATCTGCCAGCTTCACCAGGACTCTTATTTCCTTGATTTCAATTCTGCTCAAAATGTGTTTCAGATTTGGCACATCTGTGCCTCTCCTTCACTCCACTTTGCTATCTGCAGCCACTGTAGGATCTTCAAATGCTAAGAGGAAACCATTACAGAAAAAGAGTATTTCCTCCAATTTTCATCTTTATTTCATTTCAGTTTTTTACATATGGTTATTTTGGTGAAAAGGGAATTTTTGGAGATTTCTGCCTCAGTGGTTTTGGTGAGGTTTTTTTTCCATATTTGTCTGTGTTTAAACCAGTGTGTGGATGCTATACAGGATGATGATGACCTCAGAAATATTAATAGGAACTTTTCCTGAAATTACTGGGAGTTGTAGAATATGCAAAGTATTATTTCCTCTTCTTAGGCTATAATCCTTAGGGCAGTTCTCATTTTTATATAATATGGGACCAATAAGGGTGA
Source organism: Lycocorax pyrrhopterus obiensis (assembly GCA_014706295.1). Lineage (NCBI taxonomy): Eukaryota > Metazoa > Chordata > Aves > Passeriformes > Paradisaeidae > Lycocorax > Lycocorax pyrrhopterus. The sequence continues at coordinate 61,480,420 of JACSVZ010000014.1, forward strand.
CAATATCAGATGTAAAATAAAGCAATTGCCAGATATTTTCCATCTCAGTTAATAGGCCCCAGCTCTGTGTCAAAATGAAGCTTACACTAAGGGCAGCAAGGATTTTATTTTTTGCTGGAAATTCATCTTTAGTGTTCTTTAAAAAGAAAAGAAACAAAAAGCACTTATGAGCAACTCAGTTTTCCTACTTTTAACATTTAAATTCTTTCAAAGGCTCTTGGTGGTTAGGGGACAAATGTTGAGTGATTGCATAATATAAGTCCAGCCTGCAAAAAGTATGGAAGAGGAAAACCATTTGCTTTTAGATCTTCTGTCACTACTCAGTCTAGTGACTCTGAGTGAGATTTAAGGTACTGAAAGATGGCCAGCACGATAATTCAAGATTTGAAGAGGCATGTTGCTTGTTAGGTGAAATTGTGGATATTTCATGGTGTTTTACAGGACTGTTTTACATACAAAAGAGTGAGATATATGCAAAACCTAAATCCCATGACATAGTTTCTGGCTCACTGAATTTTACACTTTTTCCTGTTGAGAAATGGTGCTTCTGTGCATATCAAGAGTGCTTTCAGTTATTTTGTTCAGTTTGCTTTCACAGGCTTCAAAAACAGCTTCCTTTTTTTTTTCCGCTTCCCTTTCTTTCCCTTCCTCATACTCTTTTTTCATTTCTTTATATGATACTTACCTACTTTTCAAAAAAATATGTAGTAACATAAATTATTAAATCAGTTTGCCAATGGTATCAGACATACCCTTTATTGCTGATTGATCCAATTTCGCATTCATCATATGGTATGTTAATAAAAATTAGATGTTAATAAAAGTTATATTTGACAGGCTGGTGGAAGAGCCCTTTATTCCTGTTTTTTGCAGACATTAGAGGGAAAACCACTGTTAGGCTCAGATAGAAGTTTCAGCTAGACTTTGGTTCTCTAATGGCTTCTCTTCATTAGTGCTGACTTTTCTGATTTGGTTGGGTTTTGTGGGTTTAGTGTTCTTTTCTTTCTTTCTGTCTATTTTATGCATTTATTACTCATGAAAAGTGATGGATTAAGCACTCCATTATATCTATCTATTACTTTTCCCAGTGACTCCACAAGAAAATACAGGAATCTAAGTTTGGTTATGCTAAGCCAGGTGCAAGTCCTTTTCCCTCTTTTTTTTTTTTTTTTTTTTTTCCCCAGTGACAGCAGTAAGAAGGTCCCTCTCTAGGTCTTGACAAGACTATAGCTTCCTATGGGTAGTTTTTAGCAGACAATGGACAAGCTATATTTTAACGTAGACTGGCCAAGATCTGCTCATGACAGTTGGATTCTTTACATTTCTGGTTTTTCTGATAGAGAAAATTTAGAGAGAAAGATTGTGTTTCATTTCAGCCCATTGGCTGCAACAAATAAAATGTGGCATTACACGTACTGCTCGCCCCCTTCACATATAAAATGCATTTCTACAAATACTAGGGACGTTTTCACTAAAATACCCTTCTGGCCCACTAAGGCAAAAAAGGTCCTTTGATCTCCCCAGATCCTTGGGCCTCTAGTAGGCAGATTTTGAGTATTTGTGGTGTGTTTTTTTTTTTTACTTTATGCCGGTACTGAGTGCAAGCATGACACTACTTGACTATGTTTTGTTACATCAGGGAATTTAGAGCTTTTCACTCATGCAAGTTCCCAGATATGAAAGGTTTCTGTTTGAAAGGTTTTGATGACTGAGGAATGTCTATCTAGAATTTTGTGCAAGGGTCACAGCTACTGAAAACAGGTCCAAGATGCAGGCAAGATAATGTTAATTTATAGTCCATAACAGAAGGAAAAATTTAGAAAGTATCATTGTACTTTTTGTTCAAAGTACATACTGTAAAAGACATGGAAGCTATGAATGATTGAAAAATTAATATTATTACTGAAGAAACAGCATGAAAGCTAAAGAAATACGGGTTGCCATCCTCACAGCCAGCCACACAACTTTCCTAGTACTCAAATAACTTTGAGATTGCAGCTAAGAGTACACTAGATATTTTGTCTGCCTGCTTGTCAAAGTTCAGATTATGTAGTAGTCTGGCTTAGCCCATGGCATTGTAACAGCTGATGGTGGTATGGGAGAAGGATTTTGTTAAATTCTCTATTGCCTCCAAGTAAGTTTGTCTACAAGACTTTAATGTGGATTCATCAAGTACAAAATCAGCTTGGGACATGAATGCTCAGTTGTAGCTGATCTGACACAGATGAATCTTATACAAAAGAAAACCTTTTGCTCTTTCATTTTTCATTCATTAACTTTAAAGTAAGTAGTAGGAAAATGTCAAAGAAAATAAAGAAGGAAAAGCAAGCTACTTAGCTTCATTTCAAAGTGGTGCATGGGTGGTACTATATAAATTCCTGCTAGTGAATAAGATTTGTGTATGCCTCTCATGTATCATTTTGAAAATTACTTTTAGTCTTAAAACACTTGTATTTGTCTTTCATTAAAAAATGTAACACCATGAGTCACTTATTAAGGAGAGGGCTACAGAACCACTCTGGTCAAAGCCTGATTGTTGAAAAGAGGGACTGTGTGTATGACATATCACAATTACAAACTGTAGAAGAATATTTCTTGCTTTCTCTATCAATTCAAAACATAGATATTTGGGCTTAAACTCAATCTCATTATTATTATTATCAGTCTTACTATTATCATGTCCTTATTTGTACAGATCTGCAACTTGCTAGGTACATTCCATGTTGATGAAATGCACATTTTCTGCCCTAGATAACATTCTATTTTTCTTCTCTATTATTATTTTCCAAATTACTCCATGAGGCACAGTCTCTAGACACTGTATGCCATTAGCTAAAACTTCAAATATTGTAAAGATGGAACTAAGTTTTCAGCCAGGAAGAAGAAAAGTGTGAGGAATGGTTGAGTAAGAAACTGTTTGTCTCTTTGCAGACAAACACCTTAATTATTAGCATTTAGATGAAAGAACAAAGAACTCTGAACCAGACTCTAATGTTTAATCACTTGTCATACACAAAATGCATTATTTAAACTGAATTTTAAAAAGTGTTTAATTATGAGGTGGATACTTGCCCAATTCAACTGAATAAAAAGCAAATTTGGCGATGGGTGCTGGTCCTAACAACAAAAAACCAAATCAACAAAGGAAGGTGAGGAAACAATGATTCTGCTGCTTGAAGCATCACTAAGAAACACGATGTGTTTCAAAATGATACATAATTTGTGGACTGCTGCAATTCTGTTCCCATCTGTCCCAAATGGCACTTGCCATTCAAATTCCACCTTACTAACAGCAAACTAACTACTACTGTGTTTTTCAATGGCAGGACCAGGTAGAGACCCTTACCTGAAACCCACAGCACAGATACAGTTCAGCCCAAGAGGCAGGAAGAAACTCAATTCAGGAAATTATTTTTAACTCTGTGAGAAAATACTGAAACACAGGTGCATGGCTCCTTACAGACTCGACACAAGGACCTATTTTTTAGGATCTATAGAATCTAACCTATCGTTTCTATTTCTTTTTCTCTATTAGGGATTTGGGGTTTTTTTCCTACTTTGGTTTTGTTTTCTGTGCATCATCAACATAATTTGTGATGTTTAAATCATTTTCAGTTATTTTTGTGCAACATATTTTAAAGATACCATAGTTGCAACATGTACACTCAATATTGGAATCTATATGCTAAGAAGGTTACTACTGCAAAAATATTGCTATTAATTTTTGCACTACTTTGGAATTTAAATTGCATTAGGAAAAAATATCTAGGAAGCTTAAATTAATATATCCTAGGACACAATCAAACAAAAAAATCAACTGTTTTATAGCAAGTAATATCTGGGAAGACAAAAACCATACTAAAATGGCATTGCAGTAACTTATTCTCTAATCTGTGACTTCTATGAGGGTTTTCAGAGCTGTAGCCCAGCTACATCTCTTACAAGGGATGATAAGATCATATCACCTTAGCATCTTTGATATAACAGTCTCATCCCACCCACAGCTCCCACAATGACCTGTCCGGTGCCTGGATGTTGAAGAGATGCCTTTGAAGAGGAAGATAAAGATGTACCTGTTGAGCCCCCTTAACCCTATTTTACTTGTGCTTAATGAAGAAGCACAAGCCCTGTCCTAGAAGTTGAGGAGATCCACAGCTCCCTCTTCCCTTCTGGAGACAGCTCCTATCTCCCTGCCTTGCAGTAGCTGCAAGAGACTAGTAGGGGACAGAAGAGCATTCACAAGAAATGTACACAAAGCTCACTTCACTGGTTTGGATCCTCTGCACACACATACTCTGCACATGCACTACAGGCAATACAAGCAGACATTTTCAGTCTCTTCCCTACTGAAGAGTTGCAAAAAACCCATGGAAATAATGGCAGGTGTTTGTCAATAGTAATCCCTTGGAATGACTCCTTGCTGTATGGCAGAAGAGATTAAAATCTCACATATCTACCAGCAATAGTGATTTTCTATAACCCATAATATTTCTTGGTGGTGACTGGAAATAAAATATCTGCCTGTTGTACAGGAAGGTTTTCTTTGATAGACCTGAGGAGTCCAATGGAAAGACCCTTTGGAGCCTGACTTATTTCCAGTACATGGATTCTGCCATCTCATCTGTATGTGAGTCAGTCTTTTGAGCAATACGAGGTTATATTCATGCAGAAGAACAATATTTCAATATAATTTAATATAGTCCACAATAAAGCCCACAATATGATAAAAAAAATTAATCTAAGGAAATATACTATGAGTGTGTTCCTACATACTCACCAAAAACATTGTTTAAAAGAATGAGATGGGAAATAAATCTTGTTAAATATTTATGTCAAATGTTTAAAGGAGGAAGTCCTCTTCTAATATTTTTTAATGTATATGTTTTCTTTTCACTAGTCCTTTAAAACAAGTAACCACAGAATGTGTAGTCTGTCTGAACGAAGAAGATTTATTAGTACATTTAAATGTGAAGGGGTTTCTATTACAATAATTACTATTGCATTTAGTTTTTTAAGGCAGTCAGCTGTTCAGCAGGTCGGGTCTCAGGAAAGGCAAATATTTTTGCCCACAGTTTATCTGGTTTTGATAGCAATTGTATTTTTTGCATGGTGGAATAGCAACTTTGCAAGAATTTCCCCATGGCTCAGTTTGCAGTTTCTCGTGCACAGTCTCATAGTTCAGAGCAGCTTTTTTGGTGTGCCTGTGAAGTCTGCTTCAAAATGTTGGTCTTGAAGAGTAGTGGTAGACATGCTGAAGAAAGAATTTTCTTTTAGGAAAGACAGTAGCTTGCCATGCAGTGATATAACATAGTCTAGCGAAACCATCTTCATTATATACATTACTTTTAAGTTATATCCTTTCAGTCATTAAGTATATACAGACATTCTATTACCATTATTCAATTATAGCAGTATTTCTAAAAGTTGTTGTGGTAGAGGTTTGTTCTGTTTGTAGTCGTCTATACTATGAGGAAAGCAATCATAAATACTCTTACTGACTTTTATAGAGGTTGGATTCAAATTAGTGGTGTACTTGCAGCTAAATTGATCTCATAGTACAGAAATATCCTACCAGAGGCCTCAGAAATTGTTTTGTTCATACAGATGTCAAAGCCATAATAAGGCAGGTGTCTGTGTCTTCTCTTCCCCAAAAAATGAAACTTTGTTTAGAGCTAAATTATTTCTAAAAGTTTTATTGGCATAATAAAGGCAGTTTATCACATAATTCTGTAATTCATTATATGCACAGCACTGTTTGATGAATATATATTTTCTTGCCAAATACTTGCATACTTGCCAAAGTTTTACAGTTAATTAGATATTTGGTTTTTTTCATTGGTTTCAATAAAGCTACCCCAAAGATGAACTTGGCCCAATGTTTATGAAATGCTAAATAAAGAACTAAGTAAAATGTTTCCCAGTTAAGGGGATGAGTGTGTCTTGTGGACTAGGTTCTACTATTAATTAAACAGAAAGTATCAAGCCCACTTTTGTAATATGAATCTGACTCAGTTTAGAAGCAGGGTTTGAGAAGCATTCCTTGACTTTCTGTGAGCTGCATCCGTTTTATTTTAATTTTCCAAACCAGACCACATTATTTTTTAATTACATTTATTTTTTTTATAATTCCCCATTTTTAAAATCTAATTTTAAAATCCATTTAAAATCATAAAATGTTTGGAAAACTTTAGAGGCAAAGACTTGAAATGGAACAACTGGAACTGGCTGTTTTTCAAAAAAACTGAATTAGAAAAGCAATTTCTGTTTCTGGAGTGGGCATATGTCATTTGAGCAGAGCTTTGGAATAAGGAAATAAAATGACAAAGGACAGGAAAAGAAAAATTAAAAGTCTTTGTATAACAACCATTGTTTACTTTAAATGCAAAGCATATTCTTTTGAACTGATTATTGTGTGAAGTGTTAAGCCAAAACCAGAATTATAGGAATGGAAAGAAAGTAAAGACTTTGCCTCTATGATGAATTTTTTTAATTCCTGTGGATAGTTTGATGGCTTGTCTTTCTCCTTATAAATAAACCATAGCAGTTTTAAGACATATGTTGAGTCTTGATTTATTTACTTCAGAATAGCCAGAAAAAAATAGACCCAGTCAATATAACACAATATATGGACAGACGAAGTAAACTGTGACCAGCATAATACATCAAACTGTTTGTGCTGGACAGCTAGACATGTTTACATATTTCTACAAAGGTGGCTTTTCTGTATATGGCATTTTTTCCAGCAACACAGGTAGGAATAAGCAGTGTGTTGCTTGGAGGTCCTACATTGCTATGATGGCTCCCAGGAAGGAAAGAAGATCACAGCAGATCAGATCTGCTTTATGTAGTTGTTGTTTGCTGGCTTTTGGCTGGTAGGTTTTTCTTGTCCCATGGTGCCTTTTGTCTTTAAATCATAAGGCTGTTGGCAAAAGTAAAAGGCAAAATTTTCTTCATTTTGACATGATCAAATTGCAGTGTAGGTGTCAGCAGCTTTGGGGGCAGTGCAGAGTGAGCCATGTGCTTCGTAAGACAAAGATGACTCAGGAACATAAGTTTTTTTTCCTTATTTTCTTTTTACAGTTAGATGATAGTTACCTACTTATTCTACTACTCACTCATTTTATTCTTCATTTGCACATGGGTGTCCTTCCTTTTTTATTTTCTATATCTTTCCTGGCTGGTTGAAAATATTCTCTGATGCCCTTAGTTGACTGGAGTGTGGTAAGTTCTGGGAGTGTGTTGGGAAACAAACCCTGAAAGGAAGGACTGTACATGACTCCTGTGGATGGACAGGTTGAAGTGAAGACTAAAGGGTCAAGAAAGAGAGTTTTGACTTCCAACACATCTTCTAGCAAGGCTGCTCAGCTCCATTAAGTTATCCTACCCAAAGTGTCCAAGGCTCCACATGTGATCCTCCAGCCCCAGCTCTGGGGTTATGCACAGTTATGCAGCTGAACCAGTTCCACAATATGTCTCTCCACACAGCTGCACAAACAGCTGCAGGGCCCCAGAGGAGGCAGTGGCATGCAATGGTGGTCCAGACCAGCAGCAGAAACACATATGTGTATTTTGGAGGCAAGGTTGTTGATGCAGCATGCAACTAAAACCCAAAGTAGCCAAAAGATGCCAGTTCTGGGGAGAGCAGAAGATTTTTTTCTGTAAAGCAGTAAAAAGAGGCTAGGATAAGGTTTTCCTCACTAGCAGGAGGAAAGTAGTGACAGAGAGACTCTGGCTGTTCATTTTTTGTCTGTGTTATTCACAGTACGTCTATAAACTTTACCATTATTAAACTACTACTTTGGAGGGACAGCTCTGCTTTAGTCATCCAGTGCGTACTGATTCTCCTCCCTTCACGTTTCTTTGGGTCTTTTCCACACTTCATCATGGCACGACGTCAGGTCCTTGTCCCACCACCTCCAGTGCTTCAAATGTCTATTTTACAGTTTTACCAAAAACAATGCACTTTTTCAATAGGGCAGCAGCTTTATGGAGCCTCGGATTATGCAAAGTGTGTAACCCCAGGAATACAAGCATTTGTACATCATGTATCACTGAACACCACCAAAGGCTGCTTCATGGACAGGGCTCTTTTACCAAGAGTTTGCTAGGGGAAAATATTAAGATTCGTGGAACTGGGTCTGGCTTTCTACAGAGGGAGCATATGACTTTTACCACGCAGATAGCTCATAGGAGTGATCTCAGCCCCAGGGCCACTGCTCTGGCTTCAGCGTGTGTCCGGAGGAGTATTATTCTTCCTCCTCCTTCCCTGCAGAGCAGATAGAGGTACAAAGAGACTGTGCTGGTGGATTTGCCCCTAAAAGCATCTAGCTCCTCTGTGATTGACAGTGATAGCACACATACTTTGAAAGCTCTAATGTTGATGATTAAGCCTTAATAAAAGCAAATAAGGTGGTGTCTGCGTGTACCCCAGTCAGCCAAGCATACATCTACCTGGCATCTTGTAAATTAATCTGGGTGTTTATGCTGTAGATCATGATGAACGGGTTGCTATAGCAACCAACATTTCTTCCATTTTTTTTGCTGCTAATTATCCTAACATCACCACCAGCTACTAAATCTGAATTCCTAATGAATGCATGTGGAAGGCAGTTTCTTGATATATCTCTCTTACTACATCAGCAGAATGAGATAATTAAGAATTAGTGGATATTGATTATTTAGGGTTTATTGGAGCCTGTCATTCTGATACACATATGCTTGTGCACCCAGAGGATCTGCCTGATTTTGCTTGGCTCGTTCTGCCAATCTGCTCCAGTTATTGGCAAAATAGTGCTTGGAGAGTGCTCTTTCTGTCAGATACTGAATGCACTGCGTCCACAGGCTTCAAGTCTTTGCCAGCATGGATTGTGAGGCCCTGAAATCAGCGCTCTTCACTAGCAGCACTGTCACCACACCTTCATTGGTGTCGGTATACTCTAATTTTTTTTATTTTACTTTGGCTAGGGTTGTTTGGATTGTTTGTTCGGGGTTTTGGGGGGTTGTTTGAATTGTTTGCGGGTTTTTTGTTGGTTTATTTTGGGGGGAGGCATTGACTTTTTGGCCTTTGTCTTGTTTTTTCTCCTAAACTACATTGTACAAGCTAAATGTTTTGGCCACTCTGAAAGGGATCTCTGAGATATTGGATGCCACTGGGGCTGTGAGTGTTGGAGAACACACTGGGCAGTAGACCACTCTCAGAGTACTACAGGCTGCTAGCACACTTACACACAACTTGATGTTACCACCTGAGCTTTAAGCTTTCATTGCAAGGTATTATAAAACTCAGAGTGAATCTTTGATCCTCCATCAGACCCTGATGAAATTCCATTTTCCTCTAGAAATCTACTGTTGCTCCATGGGTTGCCATCTGTGCCTAGTATTGCTCAGGTATTTCAGAGTGCTAAAATCATTGAAACGGAAATGCACATAGAAACATGTCAACTTTGATTTTTTTCCCCAAGAACATAGTCAAGGAAGAAAATGTTTTGTTATTTTTTCTTTGAATCTGATATTTTTAGAACTGGTCATTCTATAAATTTTATTTATTTTTGTATCTCAGAGCAAGCTGAGGTACAGGTATAAAAAGTGTTTCTTAAAGATCTTTTGTAAATAAGAATCCTACTAAATTGAGGCATAAGAAGAGATAGAAAAAGGTATCCATGACGACATAAATGCATCAATCTCTGTATTTAAACCTTTTTTCCCAGTGTTACATCACAATTAAAGATATACTATGTATACTATGTGCTGGTTTTATTCCCTGGTTAATCTCCCTGTTTCATTTCTATGAATAAACATGATGGCTTGGAATTTGATTCTCACTGAAATTTTTATTGGTATAAAACAAGATAAATTCCACTAAGAGCATCAAGATTCAAATCAAAGTAGAAAATCCATATATCAAAAAGCTTTTTTTTCTGTAAAGTAGTGGTAAAAGTAAAAAGGTAAAAAAGAAAAAGTTCTGAGGAAAATTGCTTCCTAACCAAGACCCCGAATACCAGTTGCAGCATCATTTCAAATTTACCAAAGGAGCAGCAGCATAGAAAAATTCTGTTTGATTTTTGCTCAGTGGATTCTGAAAGCAGGCAGCCCAACAGTAATTCATGCCACAGTCATATCTTAAAAATCGTTAATGCAAAACAAGACAATGAAATTAGGGGTTCCTTCTGGATTTTTTTGTATATGGATTAAGGATGGGCATTGTGGAGTTCCAAACAACAGAAAAATCCCAGTTCCTCAAAGTGAACAAAACAAACACGTTTAGAATGGATGTGGTTTTTTTTCTCCATACACAAGAAAATTGTCTCGCATATGTATTGTTGTGCTTAGCAGCCATATTAGAAAAACTCTATGCAAGTGCATTTTATTCTTTTATGGATGTTACCAGGTCATTATTTGAGTGTTCTCAGTTAAAAAAAAAATATTCAAATTCGTTTCACTGAAAAGTTCTATTGAACCTGCGTGCTAAATCTAAGCTAAATTTATTTCAAACCTGGAACAAGTAAATTTTGAGTGAAAATTATGTCTGTCTCTGGTTTTGCATACCTTCCACCATAAACTGAGAAAAGAATGTTCCAGCTGAGTTTTGCTTTGAGTTTCTTAGTTCATATGAAACTCAAAATGAAACTCACAATTCAGTGAACTGAAACTGGAAAAAAAATGCCCACAGCTTTAGACAGCCTGTTGCTTGCAGAATGACTTTGTCATCACAAACATTAAGGGCAATACTTTGGTTTACCTTCCTTGAATATAGGAAAGAAGAAGGAAGACTATTTTGATTCCCCATGTGTATTTGGTGAGTTCCTGTGCAAAAAAAATAGGTAGGGTTCTATTCACCTTCTAAGTGTAAGCTTTGAGCACCTCATAATTGCATCTGTGGAATTTATGCATAAGGGAAACAACTTGCTGAGAAGCTAACAGTTTCACAATCTTGGAAGCGATATACTCCTTAAAAGTGCAAGCCTGTCCCTCACACACATTTTCTAGTACAGTTAGGAGCCATTTGTTTGATGTATTTTTAGTGGACATGTGAAAATGATGAGAAAGGCTGAATGCTCGTAATAATAACAACTCCTCTCACCACTCCATCCACCTCCGTCCACCTCCCAAATTTCTCTCACTGGTTAAGGCATTAGCTATTCTTACTCCTCCCACTGATTTCCTGTTTAATTATCATTCATATTATAACAGCACTACAAAGCCCAGACTCAAGGGTTTGAGTTTGGTTGGATCATACATCATTTGAAAATCTCTCTGCCTTTAATATTGGTGAAGAATAAGCTGAGGAGGTGTGGGCTGAAGAGAGGGAAAGGCACAGCCCAAGATAGATAAAGCCAGAAGATAACAGAGTTCCTCACATTATGGCCTGTGGCAATATACAAACCTATGCAAGTAACACTTGCCAGAGACAATGTCCCTCCCCAAGCCTTTGCAGAGATGTCCTCAAGTCAACCCTATGCAGAACCTCTCTCTGCCCTCTCAAACACTGTTCTCTCAAGCCCTGTGCTGGGCATCATACAATTATATTTCCCAGAAACTTGCCAAACAAAGTATATGAAACGATGAAAATCAATAACCACAACAGGAAAAAAAAAAACCGTAGTAAGCAGAAAGAAAATAAAACAAAGGCCTAATTGTGTTATTTATAGGTTCAAGATTTTGTGTTGATTTTAATTGAAGAAACATTTTAAACATTAATCCAGGCTTTCAAAAGCATGTATTAGTCATTGACTTATATATTCTTCTACATGTGCTCAATATTTAGGCAATTTGCTATTTTTATCTTAATTAAGATAGATCTTCTCAGCCAGCAAAAACCTAAGTCGTCTGTACTGTCATAGCAGTCAAGCCGCTAAGGCACTGAATTTTGAGATGTGTCTGCCTCAGTGGGAGGATTCCTAGAAGAAATATTCATTTCAATGCTGCTGTCATTTAGAAATGAACATACATAAATGTGCCGCGTGAAGAAAGGCTGGAGGAACTCAGTCTACCCATCTTAACAAACAGAAGGTTAAGGAGCAAAGTCCATACAAAAAAATGTCAGGAAGGGCTTTTCAATCCAGCAAAGACACGACAAGACGCCTGTCACCAAAATCTGTTCAGAGCAGAAGATGCATTTTCTTTTCTAGTTATTTAACCATAGGTACGACAAATGAAATGCTCACTGTCATATGATGTTTCTGAGTCAAAATATATTTTGAAAGATATTCACAATCTCTCTTGCATGTTTTGGCAATTGATTATGTGGTAAAACACCTGCACCTCTAGGAAGGTTAGATGGTCATTATACTCTTCTCTGAGTGAAACTTCTATGCATCCATGTCTGTTTTCAGTGTCAGGTGTAATATATATTTAACATACAAACACTCAGATACCTGAAGTAGTGGTCTGTGCTCAGTCTGAAATATTTTTATATTTTACATTTAATCTAGGTAATATAATGTGCAAAAACAAAGTGATAGCTCAACTTTCAAGATCATTTAGGGTCTCTAATGATGAAACAGTCAAGTAAATTATGTTAGTTAAGTGTCCGTATATTACGTGTTCATGATAACAATCAGGAGCATAATACAAGTTTTACATTTTATCTTATTTTTTGAAGTTTGTGGCAATGTGTCCAGAGATTTCTGCAGCAAAACATAAGCTAGAGTTAAATTTAGAGCTGTTTACCTGGCTCTGGCAAGTAAATTTCGCAAGTTCTATAATTCCATTTCCTCAGATAAATACTTTGCCATGTAACTGTAAGTACTTCTAAACCTTTTTAGGTTGCTCCACTGTAAAAAATTCTTTTGTGATACTTTGCTAGTTCTCCTCCTGTTTCTAATGGAAGCAAATTAATATGGAATGAAAAAAAGTAAAAAGAAGTTAAGACAGAAAGCTTTTCCTGAACATTAACAAAATATTTTGAGGAAATTTTGGGGGGAGAAATGCTAAAGAAATAAATTTTTTATTTCATTCAGAGCAGTTCTAATACTGTGTTCACTTATTCATTAAAGGTACAGAGTCTGAAATATTCCCTGAGATGAATGATATTTCCTCTTTTGCTCTCCTTCCATTAAGAAGAACATGCCATACAGGGAAAGCCAAAATGTCCTGTGGCTAATGGAGTCTAGGAAAGTATGGTAGGCCTTTCTAGGACTGGACTTTTTGCTCTTCTAGTCTGCTTTTCATGCTTTCATCTGCGGTCCTGAAGCATGTGGCAAACACAAATTCTGCACAGAATCTTGCTCAGTTACAATCTCCCCTATTTAAAATTACAGTCATCCTGTTATATTTGTGGTTTCCTTCAACCTTGATTTGCACCCTATGTTTAGTTAAAATCCTTACCTTCCAAAAGGAAGACGATGTGCGTAACTCGACACAATAAGGGAACATATAATTACGTGCACACATGTACACAAACACACACATATATTTATATATCATATAAACATGTGCATTTATACGTACATCGTTTATCTCCAGTGATAACAAGTATAGCAGTTTTGAGGGGTTTTTTCCTACTGTTGCTCACAAAGAAAACTACAGGGAAAAACAGCCTTGAAATTGCCACAACATAAGTTAAACAATACTATGTTTTGTTACAAAAATACGATTTATTTACAGCAATTTATAGTATGTGGCTATGTTTTAAATGGGCAAATCCTAACATTGCCTACTTGAATTCTAACAGCTAAGTATATTTCAGCACTACTTTAATTTTCTATTATATTCATTCTAAGTTATTTTCATGCACATCAGATTCAGTATGCAGCCTGAAGTAGCAGTGGCTAGAGAAAACTAAAATCCTTCTAGCTGGTACTGAGAGATAAAGAAACTGAGTTGGTTTTAATATTAGAAGTAGATTTATGGTAAAATTAAATGACAAGCTAATCCCTAGACAATATCCACACTTCCCTCATAGAAAGAGCTCTTTTCTGTACAGACTTTAACTGCATTCATTTAAGATGTTGTCTTCTCAACTTATCAGTCTCTAAGTGAAATTTGATCCAGTGCAGGAAATATCATGAACTGACTATTGAAAGGGAATACCCAAACATCTGTAACCTACAGATTTGACTATATACAGGCCCGATTTTCTGGTGTAATAGCAGATGTTACCACTGGAGTGTGTAAAGAAATTCTTGGGCTTTCCATACAAACTAAGGAAGCCCCACAGTGCTTCTGGACATTGCATCATAAAAAGAATTCAACAAAGTCACAATAGGGAAAAGCACAAATATACAGACTCTGCCATTCTGCTGTTGGGACAAAGTATCCCTGGTGACAAAAGTCTAATCTCACTGAAATCAGAGAAGGGAGCCATTTATCCCATAACAACATTTCAGCAGGACTGAAAAAAGGAGACATCTGCCAATCAAGTATTTGATTTTGTTTTTATAGTTTAACTGTCGCTGTTACTAAAAGTGCCATTATTTCTGTCTTTCATCAGTGGTTGTGTACTAAGCAAACCCACATAACAAAGAGTTTTGTCCCGAAAGTTCCTTACCAATCAACAAAATTGTATGACACTACCCAGTAAGGAACATCCAATAATACACTGGTGACTTCCAAAGGCGGTTTTACATGTGTCTTTCATAGGGACCCAACCCAGGGGACCATGGAAAGGTTCATTTTCTGTGTGGTCTGTGGGAGTGTTGGCATCCACACATAATGCCACAGAGATCACCAGGGCAATAGCACAAATTACATGTGCTATTGTGATGATAAAGATATTGAAGTTTTCTTTTGACCCCCAATACGAATACAGAAAAGGTATATTGCCACACTATTCTGATCAAAACAGCCTTGAACTCAGCTGTAGTAAGATCAAACCAGCTGCATGCACAGAATTGACATATTTTTTATGTATGAATTTAACTCAAAAAAACCCAAAACATTTTTCCAGAGAGGTTATACTATCATTTTCTGAACTTTTATTATAGAAGTTCTGTACCTATCATTTTCATATGCTTCCTTAACCAGCAAACGATGTGGTAAAATTGTGGGTAGTGGCAGCATGAAGAACAGAACCATTTTAATTTGTCCCATCTGGCATATTAACATTAATAAAAGATGTTTAAAAAGAAATGCCTTGAAAGGCTTTCACCTACTGATTTAACAGGATAATAAGTAAAGCCTGCAATCTGCCACTAAATATAACTGATAAGAATAAGAGTGAGTTTAAGATGATGATAACAGAGATTAACCTCTGAAACACTGATATAAAAAGAAAAAAAAAACCCTGCTGATTGCAACATATGAACATTAAAACTGGCAACCAAACTGTCTATTATTTTTGGCTAATAGGATATATCCAAGTACGGACTGTCGTCAATTTAACAAACATTGCAAACCATCAAGGGACTTTACACCAATCAGGTCAAAGCAGAGACAAAGCATTCCTAACCCCATAATTGCCCACTGAGGGTACCCCATGCTGGGGAATTAACTGCTCTTTGATTGTTCCATTAAAATTTAACCAATGAATTGTCCTATTTTAAGGTTGCTCTAAGGGGGAAAGCAACATTTTTAATTTGTGTGAAATAATTATACCATTACTTATTTTGGTTATTTGTACTCCAGTATTTAAATGCCCTGAGTGGTTTGTCAGAGGCAGAGAGGGCTGGTTGTGGAGACCAGAACAAATAATTCCCCCATTACCCCACTTAGTCCCAGATTTTAGTTGCTTGTGTCCAAATTTAAACTCAATGAAATAAATTCAATGAAATAAACTCAGGACTCTAGAAAGTGCAGCACAAAATTTTGTGATGCTTCCCCTGTTCCAATGTTGAAAATGGGTTCACTCATCTATTTCTCCATTGCCTGCATCAGAGCCAAATTTTCATCCTTATCTTGGTCTGTTCCTCAGAGCAAAGCAATATCTTTTTCTTTCATGGTTCACAAAGAGATTTGTATTTAAGTCTGCGAGAAGGTGTTTGCTCAATTTTTGTTCTCAGAAAAACAACAGTTGGTATACTCTCTGTCTGATACTGCAAGAATGAGATTCACCTTCTGTGTTCCCAGCTGGGATGAGAGAAGCTGGTGGCATCCAAGTATGACTTTTGAGGTCGTAGAGGTATGCAATAAAGAAAAATTTAGCAGCTGTGTACCTTTTTGAAGTTCAGAAATGGGCATATGGTTATGACTGATCTGTATGTCTTGCCAAATCCCACAACACCCTATTAGAAATCTATGGATCAAGATGCAGGAGTAAAATAGCTGAAAATGGTGTAAATGTCAAAATATTTTAAAATATAATAATTTCTATTACCCACATATATAAAACAAGGGAAAATTTGCAATGGGTGTAATATAGCTGTGACACAGAGAGAGAAGTAATATTATGTATCAGTGTTTACAGAAATAATGGATTTTACTTAGTATATCTATTTTTAACCAGTGTATGTTTTTCAGTGTGCTCTTGTCTCCAAATAGTGGGTCAGATTACAAAACATGACAGATGATTAATTAGGGAGATGGGACAATAACAAGACAAAAGTTTATTAAAAAGTTAAGAGCTCTTAAAACCAGATTCAGTCTAGACAAATTAGGCCAATGAAGGAAATGGCAGGAAAATGGAAGAAAATATCACAAAGTTTAACAGAGGTTTTTAATACTTATTCAGTGTAGGAAAAGGCTAACTGGGTTATAAAATGGCTGACATTGATGGTTATTTAATGGCAGCCTGAAACATAAAGATTTTTATGAACTTTTTCCTTCTTTCTCTGATGGCAAATATCAAATATCGATGAGGGTGGGAAGAAAATATAACAAGTGGCTCATGTCATAGGAGCATTCCTAAAATCAAGCAAAATCCTTTATTGCTGTGATGTCTCAGGTGCTTTTAGTGACATCTTACTAGTGGAGAAAAAATTGTAATGGCATTTCTATGGGAAGTATTTCAGGACATTTGTTTCCTTTGTTTGTCAGGTTTTTTTGGGGGAGGGCAGGGAGGTGGGGGAGTGGGAGAGTTTCCTTTGCCTCTCATTCAGATGTGTAAGTATGTGCCTAAGATGTCTTTTTGCTCACCACACTAAATGTCTTAGTTCACTGCTACCAGTGGTAAGATCATCACATGTTTTCCTTCATAGCAGATGTTACTATCTTCCAGTATTTTTAGCACTCAGATGTCTAAACTTGTCTAAGCCTGGTTAAACTATGTGATAGCAGAACTTAGGCAGCCACCAGCATTTTGATCGTACTAATGTTCCCACCACTGCTACCACCAGAGAAGTTAATTTGTTTGACAAGTCCAATGAATTAGAGAAGTGATTTGTCATATCGTGTCATATTCCTTCTCTCAGTATTTGTATCTTGCATAAAAAAACAGGAATGTGGTCCATTCTAGGGCTCCGTCACCCACCCCCTCCTCCTCCTAAGCGTCGCCAGCACTACCCAACACCGTCATTCAAAAAGGTAAACACATTTTATTTCATAACATATTCCAATATGTTCCAAATGTATTTTGACATGTTCTTCTTCCCTAGCTATGCCTATTTTCTAAACACCCTGGCACATTGTCAACACTGCTGATTCACTGTGGTCTTTCTTTGATTTCCGTGATATCAATTAAAATTGGAAAGATGTCACAAAGAACTGTTGGGGAGGGGAAGGAATTACATTTATGTCCTACATCACAAACGTATGTGCACATCTGATTTTTCACAGGATTACAAATTCATAACGTAAATTTAACTAAGGCTTGCAAACTGATGGTTGTGTAACTGACAACCAAACCCTTAAAAATGCTGTGAAGACTTGACTCAGTTACCTAAATGAGCATAGGTGAATAATCAAATGCTGACACACTGATCTGCAGTTTCTTTCTTTCATATGAACCTTTTTTGTTAAAGAAATGGGAAATACATGACTAGAAGACTGTTGTAGCTGTCGCTGATAGAATAAAACGAATGCTTATTTAAAGAATATGTTGGAAGGAGGCCCTATCTGCCTCTCCCTGTCATCTTTAAATGGAGATGGACTTCACATGGAAATTAGAGAGAACAAAGAATTCAGGACTCTCCCCTCTGTAATAGGATATAGAGCTTTTCTAGTGACTTTTTTTGGGCATTCTGTTTATCCAAGCTCCTCTAGATCCAACGAATCACAGAACTGTAGAATAAGTTCAATGGGAAGGACCCACAAGGATCATTGAGTCCAACTCCTGGACCTGCACTGGACACCCCAAGAATCACACCATGTGCTCCAGAGCAGTGTCCAAACACTTCCTGAACTCTGTCAGGCTTGGTGCTGTGACCACTTCCCTGGGGAGTCTGTTCACTCTGGGTGAAAAACCTTGTTTTAATATCCAACCTAAACCTCCCCTGGCACAATTTCAGGCCATTCTCTTGGATCCTGTCACTGGTCACCACAAAGAAGAGATCAGTGTCTGCCCCTCCTCTTCCTCTCACGAGGAAGTTGGAGTCATACATATTACAGAGCCTGCCATGTTTCTGTCTCTTACAGGATCATTTTGCCACGGATAATAGCAGTTCAGGAAAAAACTTTCCATCATAAATCAGAATCCCTGATGGAGTGGGTGTTCGAAGGTGTAAATGTAATACATATTGCATCATCTAACAATCTGTATGTGGATGAAAAATGAGACTTTAAAGGCCAAAGTTTGTTAACTTTTTGCTCATTTACGTGGCCTTTCCTTTTTTTCTTAAGAAACCCTTTTCATTGCAATCACTGTTCATGCTTAGTAAACCATACATGATCCTACTAAAGCATAGACAGAAGAAAATGTGTTAAGAACTTAATGGTTGATTTCAAGGCGCTGACTTGGAGTAGAAAAGCCCGTAATGAAAGCAAGTAACATTTACATAGGGGACTCAGAATGAATAAACTCAGGGAGAGGAGGGTGGTCATTCAGATCTTGGAGGCTATTGGTTTTTTGCCTGTGCTTAAATAATATCAGTACTATCACACAGCATTTGATTAGTGCATGTTCATACGTTGCAAGAAAAAAATCTAGAACATAGACTTAGAGGAAGCATTTGTAGTGCAGTTATCCCCAAAGCACACTGGGACCTGAGCTTGAGGACCTGGACTCAAGGCCTAACTCAAAGCACTTTAATAGTTGTCTCTTATGGGCAGACATAAGGTCCACAGAGAGAGCTATTTGTCTATTAAAATGCAACACTCTATCTTCAGTCTTATGGGAAGGTAAGATATATAAAATAAAATTATATATAACTATCATTGTAGACTTCTCTGAATATCACAAAAAAAAGCTAAATCTTCCATTTCTAAAGCAATATAGAAAAAACACATAAAGAGATGCAAGCAGCATAAAAATGTTCGTTTGAAGGTGGAAGAATTTAGTTCCAATGTAATCTTCAATTATTTCATGAAATAAACTTGAAAATGGAGGATAGAAAAGAGCCCACAGAAACAAAAATCTTATTTCATCAGGATTTTGCAATCTTTTATTTTAGTTTAAGTTGCTACAGAACAGCCTTGATCGACCGGTTTTTTTCTCCCCCTTCCCATAAGGTTCTACTTTAAGACCTCCATATGCTCAGTTTTAATAATTTATTTCTAAAACCCAGGAATTATTCCAAATGTGAAATAATATGTTTTTTATTAAAAAAAAAAATGAGAGAGAGACAAACAGACAAATCCAAAGCCCAGGTATGGCATCTTTAAAACACACACCACGGAAAAAAATATTTTTAATCACATTCTCAGATTCTGTCCCTTTTCCTCTGGAAATTCTTTTTCCACTCAAGAGCATTCTACCACTATAATAAAATTTCTGTAAATGCTATAGGGATATTTCCTCTTGTTACAGTGTGGTTTTGTGAGCTGCCTGAGTAATTGCATTGCTAACCATCACTTGCCATGAAGTTGTCACTCAAATTATTGATATAGCAAGTTGTCTCTACAAAGGTGAACTGAAAAATTTGGACATTTTTTCTGGGGAAAAAGGCAACTTTTACAGAAGTCACTGTTAAGCCAGGAAGAAGTTTATAGAAAAAGATGAAATTTCTTGGTTTACTTTTGTATTGGGACTAAGTACTACATCTTTGGAAGGGACTGTGGAGGATGACTCCCTGGCATCACCAGTTTAAACAAAAAAAAGAAGGGAATTCATAAAGTTTGAGCGCACTGCTTAGTAAAATGTTCCATCTACTAACTTATCAAAGCATATTTACTTATAGTCTAGATATAAAAGACAGATGAAAAACTCTTCTCCTTGTGGGCAAAGGAAGACTGCACTAAGCACAGTCCTGTACACGCCGTCAAGGTTGCTGTGTTCTTGCAGAAGCTCTTGATGTTGAACTTGTAACTTAGGTCTAAAAGATCACGAATGAGTGTTCTTTAAAAGTTTTCCTCCAGGTGCAGAAACACTTTCCTCTACATCATGAACAAAACGTGTGTTTTAGCCGTCTTTATTCAGTATTAGCAAATTTGGGTGAGGGAGGGAAGGGGTTTAGAGCTATTACTTTACAGGGCCTAACCTGTTCCATAGCAATGCTCCTGCTGCATATAGGCATGGAGGGAGACCAAAATTGTGGTACCAGTGCTATGTAGTGCTGTGTTACAATGCACAAGTGCTGGCATCCCAGACAAAGTGTGTCATTCATCTATAACAGCAGAGAGTCTTCCCCTGTTTGAATCATGCAATGCATGCAGGAAAGGAGCTAAGACAAAATTACACACAGATCTTCAAACAAATTAACCCACTTCCAGTATTTGTTACTATGAGGAGGAAGGTTTGTAAGTTGAAAAATGCTCTAGAAATCCATTTCTGGGGTCTGGACAAGCTGGAATAGCCATCTCCTGAAGACGTCAATAGGAGGAATATCAAGCTGCTACTGGTCATTGTTGCAATGATGACAGAAATGACTGGAAGCTGGAAGGCACCATCCAGAGCTTGCTGAAATCAGTGAAAATATTTCTAAAGACTTTAATAGACTTTGGCTTAATCCTAGAGAGAGCAAATGGGGAAAAGGGAGTTTTTTCCTAGTGGAGTTGGAATAAGGGAGTGTAGCTGGAATGAACACATATGTTCCTACCATATGGGTGGAGAGCTCTGGGATTTCTGCCATATTGATCCTGAAATCAAATACAATTTGTCTTTCTAGCTCAGATAAACCAGATCCTCAAATGAAGAATATTTAACTTCAGGTGAATGCTGAGCCTGGTGTCTTCAGTGACTGATTTGTAAACCCACAAGCTTGTCTAGACTAAAAGAATGAGACCACAGCCTAGGCTGACTGGTCTTGATCATAGTTACAATTGAAAAGATGAAGAGAGCTCTGCCCAAATTGCTGTGTTCTCTTTGCCTGTATTCATTATTTTTAAAGAGATCTGATTTGATTAGTTTTACTTTTTATAGATGCAGAGGTGACTTTTCAATAGAACTGTAGGAACTCTACTTTGTAGGAGACAATTTCAATGAAAAATAGGATTTAAAAGGATGCATCGTGGCCTATGGATCACATCTACAGAAAAATGTTTCAAAACTGAAAACTTTGATTTAGTTAGAGAAAAATCTGAAATTATTCTTTAGTTGTCTAGGACAGTCTATCTCTCTGTGTACAAATGAACACAAGCTACTACTACTGTATGTTAAAAGAAGATGTACAGATTTGCTTAGATTAATTTAGACATAATTCAGATGGACCAGGGTGTTTTTTGAGAAAGTGATTAGCATGAAGATTACTAGCCGCAAACACGTTTGATTGACATGTGTTTCAGACTGCAATTAATTAACAATATGTTTCTCTTATGCCACCAAGAATTTTTATACACAACGGCAAATATAGAACTTTAATTCAAACAGCACCTCTGAGGTGGGATGACCCAAATAGTTTCCACCCAGAGGACTATTGCATTTTCCTCTGATCCCTGCCATCTGGTCACAGAGCAGCAGCCTCTTACTCCTCACTTGAGGAAGGGTGACAGGTAACAGCTTCAGTATCAAGTAGGTGGGAGGTAGAGAAAAAAACAAATGCATGGCCCATGCAGATAACTCTGGTGAAAGTAACAAGGGGTACAGATAATGTGACACAGAGAAGAACAAATTAATTGCAGGGAACCTTGGCAATATTTTTTTTTCTCTAATAGCAATGATCTATACTTTATCTCTTTGTGAGACTGTACAATTTATGTTAAAGATCAAATCATCCAGCAAAGTTACAGAAAAGATGAGATCAGGAGAAGAAATTGCTAGAGAGGGTTTTATGGTGCTTTCTGGACACAACACTAGTTTTTAAATCAGCTCATGAAGCAGCTGGTGGCTGTATAGAGCAAGCTGGATTGGAAACTCTTTGAGTGGCTACAATGTGCTGAAAACCCATCAAAACTGCACAAATACTCCTGATTCAGTGCAAGCTACTCCACAACTCCCATGGCAATCCCGGTGGATGGCAACAGCTGCAGGAGTGGTCTACAAGCCAGCTGTTCCAGGATGCAGTCCTGTCTCAAAAACATGATTCTTATAAAAAACATGTTCGAGGTATCTACAAAGCAACTCAAAGAACTGCATCTCCTTCAAGATAAATAAAATGTAGTGTTTTTTGTTTTGGTTTCTCAAAGTTGTATGAACAGGCTGCATTCACCTTCCACAGGAATTTTCAAGATTTTCCATAGAAGTTTTTTATTTGGAGATAGAGGAATACTCTGTCTGGGATGAGCTGGTGATTAATGGGTTTACTATTGGGGCCACCAGTCCCAGCTCGTGCACTTTGTTTCTTTCAGTTGTTCCAATTATGAAAGATACTTATGAGCTTTCCTGAAAAGTTTGAGAAGTTTTAACACCTCTTTTGGAAACAAGCGTTTCGAGTTTGGCAAAGAGAAAGCATCTGGGCTGGAGAAGAGCCTTTGTCCCAGATATAAATATCTGCTGTGGTTGTCTTCCTCAAGAAAATTTGGGCACCCTGTCAAAAAAATAACTGCACATGAATATGCTCATCAAAGCCCAAACTTCTGCTTCTGCCAGAGCAGCAGCAGCAGCACTATGTGCTGCAAGGGTAAAGCACAGACATGGCCTGGATGATCTAGCTGCAGTGAGAAAACAAATGGAAAGAGATCCAGAGCTCCTTAGACTCTGCTCTGGACCCTCATTTGGAGAGTAGGCAGAGCTTGAACGCTCTGTGTAAACACATTCAAAAATAGGGTTTGGATTCAGCATTCACCTGTCTATACTGCTGCTACACCTCTGGCTTTGGGAAGTGTGCCGGAGCTCGCAGTCTTCTGATCCTCGGATTATAATTTCCTCAGCACAGAGCTCCAGCAGCACACAGCACACAGCAACCAGAAACAACCACCTCCTTCCTTCTGGCTCCTCCCAGGGCTTGATTTATAGGGCTAATGCCCGCCCTGCAGCCACAGCTGTTTGTAGGAGGTTAATGAGCCAATAACTGGATCCTGGTGTGTGGATCCTGGTCTGACTGGATCCTGGTGTGTGGATCCTGGTCTTGAGTGAGAGTTTGGCTAGTGCATACCAACAGGGTTTAAATACATTATACAACAGGGAAGGGGAAGGGAAATAAAGATCCAGGCAGGTTCCCTATTGTGAGAAACTGGAATAGGAAGAAAGAAAAGTATCATGTTCATTCTCAATATACGCATCTGAGTTATAATGTAGTCTTTGATTGCACTATAATGCTATATTTTTCAACCGGATGTGTATGAAACAGAATTGATGTTTCAGGAGGTCATGTCAATCTGATCCTTGAATGTCTGAGGATCCAAAAAAAGGTCTCACTCTCCTCCTGCAAAGGGATTGGAGAGTCCTTAACTGCCACTTAGTTGACCATCAGAGCCATACAGGTGGTACCTTGATTCCACAGCTTAGCCAAGGCACATCTCTTCTACCAGTGCTGTTCCCCCACTATTACACTGCAATATTAGTTTAGATCTGAGCCAAAATCCTGGTGTGGGATTTAACTCACTGTTTTGGCCTACAGGCAAACAAGTAATCCTGGCAATACCTTGTAAATGGGCTAAACACACATAAATCCTGGAATTATTAATATGTATAGTATCCAAAACTGTCCTAAAAATACAAAGCCTACACCCCTCTCCTATTAGCACTAGAAAATCCTCATGAAGGAGGCAGCCAGTCCATGAAAGCTGATGCTTTAGCCGTATAAATAATCTGGCATTATGCTTCTGCTGTTCAGTTTTGTAAACAGCTGGTAATCAACCATAATTCAGATTTTGACCTGGGAACTTTG
This sequence comes from Lycocorax pyrrhopterus obiensis, assembly GCA_014706295.1. Classification (NCBI taxonomy): domain Eukaryota; kingdom Metazoa; phylum Chordata; class Aves; order Passeriformes; family Paradisaeidae; genus Lycocorax; species Lycocorax pyrrhopterus. The sequence goes on from JACSVZ010000014.1 coordinate 61,504,593, forward strand.
CTTCTCTTTCTCATTAGGTAAAAATAGCAAAATTGTTGGGCCGTATGTTCTTAAATCAAAGAAAGTATTGAAATTCACATATTTCTTCTCTTAACATAGCCACCTGGAAACAGCTTACAAAAAACATTGTAATGAAGATTGCAACAGCATTGTCAGAAGGACCCCAGCGCTAAAATTTGTTGCAGAGATATTAGGGTAAGTGTTCCCAATTGTGAGCAGGTGGTACAAACATGAACCCTACTGAGATATAATGAGATGTGTATACATGGGAAGTTTAGGAACCTCCTGTGCATCTTTTTGAAAACGGCATAAAACTACTTGCAATTAAACTCTATTTGATGCCAGATGAGAAACAAATGTTTGGGGGAAAGTAGTTTTTAATACAATAATAATTCACTTTACTTGCATGCCAGCAACTTTGCATGCTACTTCCCCAACCAGTGAGAAGTCTTACAATCATTCAGCAGGAGATGAGATCTTCCATTTCACAGATCTTTACAGGGATATTTCCTCTAAATTGTTGCGTTTCTCACAATGACAACAACTTAGTGTGCCAAATCTGCATTTACGCTGCGCAAAGACCCCAGCCAGAGGAGCACTTCAGCACACATATAACTCTAAGAACACTGCTATTGCTCATTAAAGCAAAAAAAGCAGCTTCATTGAAGCCAGACACTAAATGAGCTTTGATGGACTGAAGTCAGAAGGTGCAGAACATGCCGTGTTCACCATGATTTTATGAGTGAAGTGCAATGGGAAGTGTCACTACTGTTTCCTATAGAACTGATTTTCTTCTCTTCCAGAAGCACACACGTGTCAGAAATGGCATATATGACATTCAGAGAAGGATCTCCATTTCTCAAAACCTACAGTTTGTTCTGTGTATGAGTGTAACTCCCTGCTCCAGTGGAAGATATAACTTGTCTCCAACCCGACATGAATATTTCCAGTGGGGTGCAGCACTACTGCTCACCAGTTGTATATCCCATAACTGCTAAATAGGAGATGATACTTATGTAAACTTTATGTTCATACTGTAGTCCAGCACTTATTCTTTCCACTACTTTCCCAAGATAGGAAAATTAATATAAACAATAAAATAACTGACAAAAATAAGTGTATATGTATATGTATATGTATATGTGTATGTATATGCATATGCATATGCATATGTATATGTATGAACAGTTCCCTTCACTGACAAATCGCATGACCAGAGTAAACAGCAAAGTTAATGCTACAGTATTGCAGTCACAACTTGGTTCTTGTAAAGTTATTAAAAATATTAGTTTCTGTACTTCAGTTAGTCACTAATTGGAAAAAATTAAACAAAAGGCTAGGGAATCCAGCAGGTGTGCTGACAGAGGATTAAGGATTAATATGTTACTGAAAATCATGCTTCAGTAGGCCACATTTTTCCCTTAATTCTGTGCAGGTCTTTGTTGTATTTTCATGCTTATAGACACTGCTAGATATCTAGAACTTTTCTTAGCAGTGTGAAACACTAAAGGAAAAGAGGTGAGAAGCTGGAAGAAGCTTCTGCAATGCATCATTTGACAGAAAGTCAAGTTATCAGAACAAAGTTGTATAGGTATCAATCTTACACCCATATATGGTGCATGTCCTAGTTACCATACAGATATGAAAGGGCCATTAGAGCCTCTTATCAGCTGTATATTGGTGTAATTAAAGGGTTTGATAGCATTAACTTGAACTGTGAAAGTCTCCAGACAATGCACTCTCTCAGTCATCTGACCCTTGAGCTTAAACAGCTACAACAGAATGACTTTCTCCTCTGCTTTGCAAAGGACAAGCTGAGCTGCTGAGTTCATTGGCCTTTTAAAGGAAAAATGTTGATTATTTTCCCTTAAAAGCAAACTATTCTGTTTCATCTAGCCTTCTACTTCAATTACAGGAGGAATTAAAAAAAAAAAAGCATCTTCTCTTCCCCAGTATAGTGCTATATTTTCATGAATACCCAATGTAGAGTACTGCAGAATTTGTATTATTTTTGTTCATGTATTTTAGTAGCTGTACTATGTTTTTCATTTTAGCTCATGCAGTTTTGTGGTCAAATGACGTGAGAATTTAGTGACAGTATATATTTCTAGGGTCTTCTTTAGTTCTTTGCCTGCATACCCAAGAACGACTAATTCTTTTTATCGTGTGCTGAGAAGTCCAGATATGTTCTGGTAGTCTAAGCAAAATATGGAACTAGGGATTTAATTGACTTTTTGTCCTGTTGTTTTGCAGGGGTTGCTAAAGAAAGCCTATTATTTGCTATCTCAAAGGCTTGCTGAATTTACAGCACAGATGATGGGGGACAACAAAGCTAATCATCAGGAAGATTTAATCAACACTTTACTTTGGGGAATTTGGATATACCTTTTATTCCAAGAAAAGACTAGCTATGATCTGGTTTAAAGAGAAAATTCAAAAGCAAAAGCAAAGAAAAATAAACAAACAAAACAAAATAAAATGGGGCTGCTTATTACTGTTTATAAAGGGATCTTTAATTTTCATGAAAAATAGGTCTTTATTGGTATTTTGTATTTTTTAAGGGTCATCTGAAACAGAAGAAATAATGCAAAATAATTTCCAGTTTAGCAATTTGGTAGCTCTCTTTGGGAAATTCCACTGCAATTGTCTCACTCCTAGTTTATCATGGCGAAAAGTAACCTCAGCCTATCTTGTTCCCAGTTGACTACACTTCTGCAACACCTTGCTCTCTCAAGCTCTGAACAGTTCATTAAAATCCTAAAGAATAGTCTAAGTCCTGCAAAATTCCTCTTTTTCGTTTTTGTTTTATTTTTTTTCTGTTTTTGCTTTCCAGCAGATTGATATTTCATGGGATTTTGCCCTTTCTCCATCTCTTGCATTGTGCAGATAATGTTTTGTTTATGTCACACAAAATTATATACACCACCCTTTCCCCCAAAAGAAACCTCCAAAGACTGTTGTCCTTGATATATGGAGGGAATACCAATCTTAAATTTACAGAAATCCTCTTTTCCTCCAGAAAAACTGAAGTCCAAATGCGATTCACCGTAATCCCTTTGTCTATTGATTCATCCTTCTGTGTCTCTATGTGTTTCAAATGTATATTAGACACAGTACTGACAGGAAATGTAAGGAAAAAAAACTGGCAGAAGATATTATAGCCAGATGTAATGTACACTTCTTCCATATATAGTAATGCAGTAAAAACATAATTTAACTCTACATTAAACTAAACATCATGTTTAAATTTTTCTCTAATGGAAACCTTATTCTACATCAGTTACTATAGATCAAGTAGCATGAGGCTTTAAAATCAGAATTTTAATTTAGCTGGAAAGCTGTGAAGGAGACTAACATTATTGTTATCTGTGCAATAAGCAACTTCAATGTTTATGAATGAATCATAAATTACACTAATAAAACAAACAGCAGTGCACGGTCTTGGGTGGAACCATCATGTTGTCCTCAGCTAAAATGCACTATTTGTCTGATAGCATCATTTTATCCTATTTTCTAAACAAAGCTTAGTAGACTTGCCACTCTTGTGATAGAAGTGGTATCAAAAAATGTACTCAAATGAATATGACTGTATCTTGATCTCGCAGATAACACTGAGCAATGGTATTCCAAACAGTGACTCTGCAGTAAACTAGGTGAGTTCTAGTGATTTGATGGGCTTTGGGTAAGCCCATCCAGAAGTATGCTCTGCATTACATAAACACAAGTAAATAGTAGCAACTATCCTTTTAACATGGGTTTTTCTCTTTTGAATGTATGCTATGTGATAGTCATGTTTATTCCAGAAAAAGTTGTGTAAATTCAGGTGAATATGACTGTGCAACCTGAGCACCAAAGTTGTTTGTAAAAATACTTAATAACAAATGTCTTTACCCAGTAAGGAAGAGGAACCACACTGTGAGATTTACCTGCCAATTTCAACAAACCAATATATTTCAAGGAGTTACAAATATGCATCAAATCACTTGCCATTCATCTGTCACATTAAAGAGATTATTAGTGAAGGATGTTACATTAAACCGTTAGCAGAAAGAGTTGGTGTTTGTGAAATATTTCTTGTATTCTGAATTCTTTAAAAAAACTCAATGTTTACACATGAAATTTTGGTGTTTACTAGACACTCCGAGTACCATGTTTCTTATGAAATCATCATAATTATTATTGATAAAAATAGAGAAGGAACAGACTTAGTTTATTGCCGTTCTCCCAAAGGCAACCATTATGCAGGCAGCAAGAAGCAATGAAGCCCAGGCTGCTGCAAGTGTTAACCACGAAGAGGGAAACAGGCATTTTCCATCTTGCCACCTGCTATTCAGATTTACTGTTTATGTGCTTGCACACTGGTTGTTTGGTTGGCTGTTTTGTTGGTTTTAGCATTTATGAAAGCACAGCAAACTCCCCATGTCAAGTCCTAGGAAGTACTTTCTGAGAATCGGAAACATTCCTGGTATCCAAAAAACCTGCCTGTACACTCCAAGTAACACTGGAGTAGATCTGCATGAACACAGATCCTGCATCAATGAATCAGGTACCTTTCCTTACCACTAAAATGATATCTGCACTGCCTGCTAAAGGCAATAGAAAGTTTAACATATACAAAGGAATTCAGTGGAAGCCCATATATCTTAAAAAATTTAAATAACAAGAGTAAAGGTATTTTGATGCAAGGGGGAGCTTTTTATTTTAAAACAATCTATTGCTTCACAATACTAGAAGAGTTAGCGTTAACTTTGTCAATCTTGACAAAAGACTGAAGGAATAAATGAGGAGAGAAATTTCTTTCATCTTATGCTTTATCTAGAACTTTATCTAGGAGGAGAAGTCACAGTATTTGTCTGAGGCCAACTAAAAATATTTTTGTATTTCTGTTGATCTGAAGTTGACCTCACTGTTTGAGGCAGTCACTGCACTACCACTAAGCAGCAATAAAATGTAGCTGGGAGACACAAGACATTTAAAACATAATAGTTTTCAAATAACTATATGTGAAAATGACATTAGCAGTAAATTTTAAGAAAAAAGCAAAAAAACCCATGAATGCTGTAGCAAATACTTTAAATAATTCAGGCCTGGCACAGAATCATTTTAAATCTGGAAATTAGTAGACTTAGAGGGGAAAAAAAAAAAGAGGAATTAGGGAAAATAATCACATGCAAAGAGTATGATTAGAATAATTTAATATTCTAGTTACTAAAGAGTGCTTAATATTTAAAATCTCCCTGCTGTTTATCATGGTTAGTAGAGAGATATATGAGAGCAAAAATGAGGATGTCAATCCATTATACTGATTTTGTTATCAAGAGTAATCACCGTGTGAAATCTGGGATTGAAGAAATTATGCTAATTTGGGGCCTGCACAGAGAACAGCAACAAAACCTGGGACTTCTCTTGACCGCAGTCTTGTTCAGGTTAATTTGGGACAGGAAGAAAGTGGTACCATACTTCAGGATCTCAAGTCAGGGAGACCTAACTCAGATAGCATGAGTAAGAGCAGCCCTCAGGCTGTTCCAAAATAAATATTTTTCTAGAAATTTATTCTGAGATTTGTCTTTATTCCAGGACTTGTATTTTTAGTTCTGTTTGGTTTTTTTCTTCTTTTTTTCTGCTGCCAATGTACAAAATCATGATCTGACACATCTAGGAAGGCAATAAATTATTTTTTGCTCTTGCAAAAGAAGCCATCATTGGTTTTAAATTATACCTTCCTTAGCTCTATCTTTATATTTCAAGGAAATTGCAGGTAAAAGTAGCATAAGAATTTGTACATAGTTTCCTACTTCATGCCATTCTCAACATCTCCAACACTGGCTATCAGTTGAAATACAGCAATGCAAATTTATTTCACTTCTTAATTTCACAAGTTCACAAGTAAACTATGAGCATCAAAAGTTTCAGTCACATTCATACCTTCTAGAAATGCTTGCTACTTTGGGTTCAGCCTTCTGTACACTTAACGATTTATGTCATCTGATGTGCAGGATAAAATCAAAGGAGTGAGCTTTGAAAGCTACAACTATTTACACTGTTTGCTTAAAACCTCTCTGATTGGTATCTGAGAATGATTTTAGAATTTTTAATACAAAATATAATGTATTGTACTATGATTAAAGCTGCTACTACTACTTGTAGTAATACACTACAAGTAAAAAAATCCTCAGACAATTTCTTATGAAATCATTAAACTATGAATTATATCTCAAAATGTTTTCAGAGCCTACAGCCATTTCAGATATTGAATTATTTGATAATGACTAGAGATGAGACTGAAGCTGTACACCAAATCCAAGCTCTTGAAATTCATCTTTGCTGCTGACACAACCTTATCTGTTATTCCACACTGTTCTTTGTTGTATTTTTTTCCATGCATAGTATATCACTTCTCTGAATGCTCCTGGCTTTTCAGGGTGATATGGAATTCTTGGGAACAAAAAGTAGTTTTATAAAAGACAATAGAGTGATGAAAATGCTAGCTTTGATTTCTCTGTCACTGTATAGATAAGAACTGGGAGATGAAATCAGTTGTAGGAGAAGGAGGTACCTTTGATGCAGTTTAATCAAATCCTAAAATATCTACCTTGTTGAGTGTTACACTTGCAATAAGTTCATTTTTAGAGTAAAAAATATTTAAAATTCCAAATAATTGGAACACTGCTCAGCCTGCTCTATGTCTGACTACAGAAGTGTCTTAAGAAATTAATGACTGAGTTCTGTGCTTAAAACAAACCAATCCAGGCATTATGGACAATGTAAGCATTAAACTGCAGGTCTCTTAGCTACAGTTCAACAGCAACACATTAGTTTCAGAACTGTGAAATCTAAAATATGTCACCTGAACATTTGAGGGGCTTAGTAAATCTACTAAAACGGACACAAGATATTTTCAACCATGTTATTCTAACTGCATGCATTTTACAGGAAATATGAAAGGGGGCTGACCCCCTTTCTTGGCCTTACATGTCTTGAAATGATTGTTATTAGCTACACAGGGTGGTGAAGAGTGGATATGGAGACCTATAACCCCACAGAACAGGATCTTGAGCCGAGAATTAACAGACATGTATTTTGAATTTATACTTGCCTATCTGCCTGATACTAGCCCAGAGATATCTTTATGGTCTATAATTTTAAAGTTGTGAATGGACTATTATGATTATCTTGTTTGACTATAGTATATGTAAGAGAACACTAGCCAGTAATTCCTGCATAAATCCCACATAATTGTTGGAAATCCTCCATATTTCAGACATATTCATCAGCTATTTACAAACCTCTGGGCCTAGGATTTTGTTTTTAATGCAGCATGATTTTTAGAGCCAAGAAATGTCTTTTGTCTGTTCTCACAGAGCTTGTCACTATGGAATCTGTGCAAAAAAAAAAGGAAATTATTTAACAGTTGTAAATGTCCTGAAAACAGAACATAATCTAAAACCCCAGGTGTCCCTACATTCGATGTCAAAGTAATTAGAATGACTGCTAAAATTACATCCCAAACTGGTTACAGCAGTGTTTGAGAATATCTTTGCTGAAGATGATCTAGCATCCCAGCATCTTGGGAGGGGTGTCACTCCAAGCAGGACTTTAATTCTCACACGCATGAGATTGAGAACAGCCAGCAGTCAAGAAACACCATTTGCTATCATAGATTGAGACCTTCTTGACACAAGAAGACTTCTTCCATACAGTGATAAGGCCTGGGAACTTCTTGAGATGGAGTTGACAGCTTGCAGACCAGAGATCCAGGTTATGTTTTCAGCACTTACACGACTCTGCTATCTTTGATGAGAAATATGAATACCAGCATTTTCCAACTATCAGCTTCAATCATTTATAGGGAAAGAATGAAAAGAGGGCTTGTCATTGAAAAGGTTTCTATGCTATACTAAGTGGATTCCAGATTTACAATTCTTGGAAGATAAAACCAGCAACAAAACATCCGTGAGTGCTTCATTCAGGAATGGATCTCATCCTTCCTCCTCTGTTTCTATGTTATAAGAGGTGGAATATCTTAACATTGTATTCCTAACCACACCAGTAGACTGTGCAGATTGTGCAGGTAAATGCAGGTTCATGGTGTGCTGGGTGGCAACATGCAGGTCAGCTTCAAAGCTTGCCTGAGATGCTGGGTAAATCCTCAGATGGAAAATTTTAAAAGAATTCCATGTCTCCATGGCTACACTGCCGTTAAATTCAAGCACAAGTTTAGGGATGTTGCCGTGATTTGTGGTCATATTTTTGTATTCTTGTTGCGGTACTTTTGTACATCTATACATGCGAAAGGGCATGGGACTGTCTCCAGCTGGAAGAGGACTTGGGCTGGAACGGGGTAGTTGCTGATGGGGAAGTGAACAGCAGGAGCCTACACAGATACCCAAATATTCACTCCATATCTGCATCCTTATACCAACATAGAAAAGCTATAAACTGTACTGGTCATTGACTTTTGAAGGACTGAGGTATTAGCTTCGATAAAAGCAACTTTTCATCCTTTCCTTTTCTTGGGTCAGTTCAGTTAAAAGGCTTCATCTATGTACACTCACAAAGAGAAACATGCTCATTTCCCAGCATTCACTGCTTACAGCTTTCTCTCTCTTTTTATTCCTCTAGAGTGAAAAATACCATTTCTACCTAGCACAGAGCAAGCTGGGACTCCAGCTGCCTTTGGGACACAGGAAGGTAAAAGAATCCTTTAAACCAATAAAAGTTGCATGTATGCATTTACAATAAAGGCATCTTTAATTCACAACACTCTCAGTATGTTTACCAGAGCAACAATACAAGAGCCATTAATGGGACTCTGAGAAGGAGCTGAAAATATAACCCATACAATAACCAGAGTTACCACATAAAAATCAGATTTTTTGTTTCAAATACTCAGGAATTTTGCCTGAAACACAGGTATCAGCAAAGAAGCCAGAAGAACAGGAAAGCTGTATTCAAGGTCAGAGTTCAAATTAAAGTGGCAAGTAACTAAACAAGAGAAAATGTTTATTTTGTAAGCTATTTAATATTAAAGTCTACTGACTGAGGCTACTGAGGCTGCTGGACCATCAGTATTTTAAACCACACTATTTTTAGTTTGTTATAGAAGAGGCTGTGATGAGAAGACAGATTTGGTCCACCAAGAATAAACATGCATGGTCAAAAGTTAGATTGCTGTTCAGTGCAAGAAACTGTTGGGTCAAAATATTTGCTGCAAAAACATAAGTCCTTATGAAACAGACTCAGGAATGTGGTAAAGGGTGTTGTAGGTACGTTGGTTGTAAGGCATTTGTTCTCCAAGCCCATTTTGCTGCTCGCATCTGCCCTTGATGGGTTCAGAGGGTCTCAAAATGCACCTTTTTCCTCCCAAAGAAGAAGGTTTATGTTGAGGACTGACTACTGCAAAAAGTTCCCTGACCCCACAGAGATCTTACAGTCTGTAATTTGATTGCTTAGTTGGAGCCTAGAAACCATAGCACAGTGTGAAGATCACACTGAGAATTTTCAAGTCAGTTTTTATTTCCTGTCAGGTGCCCCATTCTATCTTCATCGAAGGTAACTGAAGTGTTTCTCTGTAGTATCACTCACTTTTGAATTAGGCTGTAGTATATCCTGCTTAAGTCACCAGCTTCCATCATCTTTAAGGCTGGTTAGGCACTGTTTAATGGATTAGTAATGGCCAAGGGCAGAATAATTAAAGTAGTGTCTCAGTGGACTAAAGGAATTATAAGAAAATGGAGATTTATGGAAAAAAAATCATTGTAAAAATGAAACAATTTTCTTGCAATTCATCTGATATGCAGATGAGTGCACCTTTACTAAAATTCATCACTATCTTCTCTTACTTAACCAAGGACTTGGCCCCAAACCCATTAAAACAGGAAAAAGACAAGGGTAGGTATAACAATTTACAGCCTTCTAATTCCACAGTCGGCTTTCCTCATTTTACTATCTTTATCAAATACTCATTTGATGAATAACATATGCTTAGAAGTGTGCATCTTTGATGTGCAATTCAAATATCAGCTAGTCTTGCCCCACATGTATTACAACATAATGTTTAAGGAGTATACTATTTAACTTGTGATTCCATATGTGTTGAGGTTTTAAAAAGAAGGGGAGAAGCTAAAAACAGTGAAAAAATCCTGGGAATTTATAAGCACAGCATCCAGAGTGGTATGGATAGATATATAGCTCAAAGCCATGGCAATACAACGTTACAGAAGGGTTTGGAGATCTGCTGCACAGTAACTGAAAGGCTGCAACTTAATTAATTATGAAGAAAAGAGATGACTCAGAAACATTCACAGATTCAGATTGTAGTGATTAACTTGGCATGAGAACAATGGTGCCTGCTCAGTAACCAGCACTCAGGCGTCCCAAAGAAAGCTGAAAGCACACATGAAATATGCACTGGTAACATGTACACATGTGTTTGCCTATGCCTGTATTGCACACCCTGTTGTGGATAGTTTGAATACAGATGTTGCTTTAAATCCAAATCATTGATGAGCACTGGAAGGGTTACAGACCAAGGAAAATTCACCAACACTGAATCGCAGGATCACAGAAGGGGTCAGGTGATGGAAGGAACCACGGTGGGTCATCTGGTCCAACCTCCCTGCTAAAGCAGGGTCATCGTACAGCACACGGCACAGAATTGTGTCCAGATGGTTCTGGAATATCTCCAGTGAGGGAGACTCCACACCCTCTCTGGGCAATCTATTCCAGTATGTAGTCATCTGCACAGTAAAGAAGTTCTTCCTCAGATTCTGGTGAAACTTCCTGTGCATCAGTTTCTGCCTGTTGTCTCTTGTCCAATTATTTGGAACCACTGAGCAGAGCGTGGCTCCATTCTCTTGACATCCTCCCTTCAGAAACTTACAGACATCGGTAAGTCCCCTCTCAGCTGATTCTTCTTGAGGCTGAACTGGTCCACCTCCCTTAGCCTTTCCTCAAAGACAGATGTTTTCCTCCCCCAGTCATCCTCATAGCCCTCCCCTGGACCTGCTCCAGGAGCCCCACATCTCTCTTGTACTGAGGAGCCCAGAACTGCTCACAGTACTCCAAATGTGGTCTCACTAGGGCTAAATAGAGGGGCAGGATCACCTTCCTTGACCTGCTGGCAATGCTCCTCCTAATACATCCCAAGATTCCTTTGGTCCTCTTGGCCACAAGGGCACACTGCTGGCTCACAGACAGCTAGCTGTCCGCCAGGATCCCCAGGTCCTTCGGCTTCCCAGCAGGGCAGTCCCCACCCTGTGTTGCCGCATAGGGTTATTCTTCCCCAAGTGCAGGACCCTGCTTTTGCCTGTGTTGAACTTCAGACTTTTCCTCTCTGACCATCTCTCCAACCTGTCGAGGTCCTTCCAAAGGGCTGCACAACTCCCTGGGGTATCAGCCACTCCTCTCATCTTTGTGTCACCAGGTAACTTGTTGAGAAGGCATCTGTCCCTTCCTCCAAGTCATTGATGAATAAGTTAGACAATAGTGGCTCTAGTATTGAACCCTGTGGGGGCACCACTAAATGACAGGCCTCCAACTAGGCCCTGCACCACAGCCCTGTGGGATCTGCCATTCAGCTCAATTCACCTCACTGTCCACTCATCTAGTCCACACTTCCTGAGTTTGCCTGTAAGGATGTTCTGAGAGAAAGTCTTATGAAAGTCAGGGCAGACAATATCCACTGCTCTCCCCTCATCCATCCAGGTAGTTGTCTCATTGTAGAAGCTAATCAGGTTGGTGAAGCATAGCATGATTTATCATTAGTGAATCCATGCTGACTGCTCCTGATCACCTTCTTGTCATCCGTGTGGACAAAGATGGTCTCCCAAATGAAGTGCTCCAGGGGCTGAGGTGAGATGGACTACCAGCAGTCCCTTGGGTCCTCCTTTTTGTCCTTTTTGAAGACTGGAATGGCATTTGTTGTCTTCCAGTCTTCAGGCACCTCTCCTGACCACCATGAGATTGTGAGTGGCCTAGTTATCGTGCCCATCATCTCTTTTGGCACTCATGGATGCATCCATCAGGGCCCATGGACTTGTGGACGTCGTGTTTGCCTGGATGTTCTCACACCCAATCCTACTTGACCAATACAACAACACTTCCTTCAAACACTCTTTTATCCTGGTCTTCGGAGTGAGAGGACCCTGAGGGCTATTCTTGTCAATGAACACTGATGCAAAGAAGGTGTTCAGTAAATCTGCCTTCTCTGCATCCTGTGTTACCAGGATCCCCCTCCATTTAGTAACTCGGCCACATTATCCTTAGTATTCCCTACCTCCCCCACATAGAGACTGTGATGTGGGTAGTAACTGAATTACATATAATGGCACCATGTTATTCCAAACTCAGAAGCTGGTGTGGTTTACTGGAAATGTAAGTCAATACGACTTTCAAACTACAACAGAAAAATGCAACCACCCACAAACACATGGTTTTCTTCCAGAGCTACGGTATTCTGACTGCCAGATCAACCACCTAAACCAATCTGGACTGGTCTGGAGGAAGCATACATTGCATCTGAACTAGACTTTAACAAACTCTTTAATCTGTTTGGCCTCTCTAATCTAGTCCCCTAAAGCTGGAAGTTTCTGAAGAAAAGTTTTCATTTCAAAGGCTGGAATGAAAAACATATTTTATGCTCCCAGTCATGCCAGCCATTACTGATTGATTTGTGCAGTAAAGAAAGCTTAAAGTTGTTAACTGCTGTTTTCTGCTTGTGTGTATTTTTATGGTGTGAGCTAACGGCAGGAAGAGATGTGGATGGTTCTGCTGAAGGCCGAGAACAGTGAGGACTGCTAAGCAGTAGCATGTGTGAGCAGAAATGAATAACTGAGAAAAGAAGATCGAGCAAGATGTAATTAGCTTTGAACTACAGCTTCCTCTCCATTTTCAGTCAAATGTGTTCAGAGAAGTATGTGTCTTTTGTTGGGAAAATGCCAAATAAAAACGGGTGGTAACATTTGCACAGCAGTGTAGAATGAAGCTGAGCAACATTTCTAGGTTTCATTCCAAGATATTTGGACAAACATGAAAAACATTTTGAAAGTACTTATGGGCACAGATTTTTTTTTTTCCTATGTTAAAGTTTTGCACATTCTTTGAAAAATTTTATTCCATTCTAAAAGATGATCCACCTCTTTCCTCAAAATAAAAAATTCTGGAAAAGTAGAATAATATTTTATCTGTTTTAATTTTTAAAATTCCAGTGGCTTCAACTGAATGATGCAGGTGATCATCCTGAGTGTTTTCTCAAACAATGCACAGAACAGAGTATTTGGTGGCTATTCTAAGACTGTAACATTTCCTTCCTTGTCTTCTCTATATCAAAGTAGCCTCCACACTCATTCTATTGTACTTAGTATCTCCCATTGTTCCTCCTTATTAGGAAGCTTTATTTCTGAAAAGTGATCTAATAAAAGGAAATTTTTGAATTATATAGGGTTTTTTTCAAAAGAAATTATTTTCCTCCTCTTTGGCCTAGGTGATTCATTTTATTTAGCTCCACTAATCAGAATATCCTGTTCAGTCACTGGTGAAAATGAAATCTTAAGCAGAATTCAGCTGATACCATTGCATTTTTCCAGCTGTGCTCTCTCTCTGTTCTCACCAAAATGCCTTTTTTTCAGATGCCAGTAGTATTCCTTTTAGAAAGCAGCTTTCAAGAATGGAGAACTATTGGCTTCTATTCACTCAATTTGTGACATTTTCAGTTGGGGAAAAAAGGAGACAAAAACCTTTCTCAAATCTTTTGGATGCTCCAAGTTAACAGGTCTACCCAAACATAAGGGAAGCACATGCAGATGTGAAGAAAATTGTTCTGTACTGCTCTGCACTGGGGCAGCCTCACCTTGAGTATTGTGTACAGTTTTGGTCACTGCAATATAAGAAAGACATTAAGATATTAGACAATGCCCAAAGGAGGACAACAATGGTGGAGAGCCTTAAAGGGAAACCATATGAGGAGCAGCTGAGGTCACTTGATTTGTTCAGCCTGGAGAAGAGGAGACTGAGGCGAGATCTCATCGCAGTCTGGAACTTCCTTGTGTTGGGAAGAGGAGGGGCAGGCCCTCGCCTCGCCTCGCCTCGCCTCGCCGCCTGCCTGCCCTCCTCTTTTCTCATGGATTCTGGGATGCATTGCCCAGGTACAGACGTGTATCACCAACCAACAAAGAGAGAACACCCCTGCAAGTTCAGCACTGTGATTCCTCATCTCTCCTGTTAGTTTTGGCTCATTGCAAGCAGCTTATGTGAGATGAAGGAGAGAGACATGCTCACTGCTCAAATTTATCCTTGTCACCCGACCCAAACTCGTCATTCCTTAGGAACAGGAGTTGGCATGAGTGTGAAGAAGGCTGGACTGTCGTGACCTTACATGTGCCCTGTCCATTTGAGGCTTGGGACCTGGCTGGCAAGGCAAGCAAACACCTCTCCTCTGTGGTGACTAGTGACCTGAGGAAATGGCCTGAATCAGGGGAAGATTAGGCTAGATCTTAGAAAAAGGTTCTTCACCCAGAGAGTGGCTGGGCACTAGACCAGGCTCTCCAGGACAGTGGTCACAGTCCCAAGCCTGACAGAGTTCAAGCAGAATTTGGACAATGGTCTCAGGCACATGGTGTGGCTCTTGGGGTGGTGCTGTGCAGGCCCAAGGGTTGGACTCAGTGATCCTTTTGGATCCCTTCCAAATCAGCCTATTCTATGAATCTGTGATTTTGTGAAATAAATGTTCCAGAATCATTCCATCCATGAAGATTTACAAAACTGGTTAAGCCAGTTGCTCGAGTTACTATGCTCTTAAGAGCAAGTGGTAGCAAGGAAAACTTCTGTTCAATTAAATTTCTTTTTGACAGCAAATCCACTGCTGTGATGTACCACAATGTTCACACAGACTCTGAGGAGTGGTTTTACCATTCCAAACTGTTTAAAACACTCACATTCATACAACAACTTTTCTTTCTCCTGAAGGAAAGTAGAGGGAACGTTCATTTCATTTAATTTTGTAAAATTCATTTACAAAGATGACTGAACTGCCACACTCATTGCATTGCTTAATCTATTCCCATACATACAAAAACTTACTTCCCGGCAAATGTGACCAAATTAACTGCACAATTTGTTGTAAAGTACATTAAATCTATTACACATAAAAGGACATATAGCACATGTATTTTGGTACTAAATGTATTTTCAAAGTATCTTGAATTGTTTCCAAGAAATTATATATATATATGGATCCTGAACTTTTTCAAAGAAGTCAAGCTCTTTAACCAAGAATTTTATATAGTCTTGTTAAACAAAGTTTTAAAAAACTGTTCCATCTAACTACAAGAAGAGTTTGCCTCTT
This sequence comes from Lycocorax pyrrhopterus obiensis, assembly GCA_014706295.1. Classification (NCBI taxonomy): domain Eukaryota; kingdom Metazoa; phylum Chordata; class Aves; order Passeriformes; family Paradisaeidae; genus Lycocorax; species Lycocorax pyrrhopterus. The sequence goes on from JACSVZ010000014.1 coordinate 61,519,936, forward strand.
AGACTTCTAACTCAACAAATTATATTCTGGCAGCAAGTGAGCTGCCTTATTGTAAGAGGCAACTGTGTCTCACTTACCATGGCACATCATGTTATGAATCAGCTCTGGTGCAGTTAGGAAATTCTCCATAAAATCTGAAGTGGAAAAGCATATTCCCTCTTTACATACAGGAATTCATATACCTAATTCAGATTTCTGTTCTGCTTTATATTTTATGCTTACATATTGGCTCCAAGGCCACTTTCTTTGAGAGCTCACTGGCATCTGGACGTATTATTTCAAAAGGCAGCAGAACTAAAGTCTTATTCCCACTGAATTCCATGAACTAGCCACAATCAGAATCAGGCTGTGGTTCAGGCTGGAAGGCTCTCCAAGTGGTTGTCAGGTTCGGTCCTTCCTCCTTGGCTTGCAGCAGTGTGAAGGTTTATGGAGGCTTTGAGCCCTATTTTTAATGAAAGTCTTGTACCTGAAATTTACTGTTGTTTGTTCATTATCCGTGTATGGTGATTTTAGTTTTATATTCCTATTCACCATACCATGAAATGAAGTCCCATTTCTACCTCCTTTTCAATTATGAATTCTTTACATGCTATGAGATCTCTATATTGAGAGAGTGTCTCTTAGTCTGATTGTTAGTATTCAGAGTATGAAATTAATCACTTTCCTTCCAGGTTGCTAGCAAATTTCAGGAAATTCTCTTTTTTTTTTTCTAATCTTTCCTCCTTTCAGAATAAAAAAGATATACATCAAAGATCTCAACATCTGTCACATTGGACTAAATCAAAGTTCCAACATTCATTTGAATGAAAACAAGAAAATAAGTCTCTAAAGTTTATGCATTTTATGTATTCATAATTGGAAATAAGTGTTTAAAAACATCAGCTGGTTTAGTATCCACGCAGTCACCTAAACTGGCAATTAGCAGTAGCAAAGAAGTGTGACCAATTCATGTATGTCTATGAGACAGTAAATCCCAACAGCAGTTTTGGAGGCATCCACTATCTCTGTATCTCAGGTGCCCATTAGCAGTTACCTGTTTGCACTGTATACCAAGTCTATTCAGTCGTCAGGGACAGACTCTAAGAAAAAGGGGCCCCACTTCAGAATGTTAAAGACTGCAGAGTTGTAATTCTTCTGTAGAAAATGTTTTATTTATTTAGAGTCCAGCCCAAATAATTGATGATATTACAGAGCATGACAAACATATGGCCTCCTTTTGACTGAAAAACTTCTAATAGGTCTGTAATGTTACAAAAATTACTTTTGCAAGCTTCTTTTTTTCTTCCTAATCCTGAATGCCCAGCACATTGGACCTATGTAAGTTACTAGGACTTTGCACAAAATAAGTACTCTTTCAAAAATAAATTAAAATTGAATATAATCCTTTTAGCTTTGCCACTTTTCAAAAGCAAATATATTAGCAGCTCTACAATTAGCTGCCATTTCTTCTCTGTAATATTAAAGGAACTCACAGATCTTCAGTTGCTATTGAAATGTCTCTGTATGCTATGCGAACTTTCACACAAAAGATAATTACGAAAGTGCCAACAGTCATTTGACCACAACCAATAAATAATTTATGAGCTGCATGTCTGAGTAAGTATGATTCAGAAGAAAGTGGGCTATGGATTAATAGATTCAACATTTAACAGATTTGCATTTTTACAGTGTTCTTTTTTTTGCTGGTTCCTACTATCTTTAGTATCCTAGCCCAGAAAACAACTCCTGACAATACAATCTCTAAGTGAATATGCTGGCATCCCTATTCATTAGTCTCTTTGATGCTTAAAATACTTTTGCCTTCTTTCCAGAGCTTTTTATAAAGGGAGAGAGAATTTTGAGTGTGAAACGAACTACAAACCTTTTGTCCTGCTTATCTCTTAGATAGATATCCTTGACCTGTGTACTGTTTTGGGGAAAAACTAGTTCTGTTCAGCTGCAAATGTTGTGCTAGCCTTTGTAAATTTGGCTGCTGTTACCTATATTGCCTAGGTACTGTCAGAACATTGATAAAACCAGGATAGACCATTACAGTCAAACAATCTGACCCTTTGTATGATGTAGGTTGAGGAGTGTTTCCCAGTAATTCCTGCAACGAACTCAGTCATCTATACTACTAATATATACAACTATGTATACAACTAATAAGTTGTGGTTACACTAATGACTCCTTTTGGCCACCATCCTCATTATGCAGAACAAAGGTTCATGCAAATTACAACTACACAGAAGAATATTAGAGTTCAGTTCTAACTAAGTTCAGTTCATAACTAAGTCAGTTTAGCAAATTTGTCTGTGCAGTGTGGCCTGAGGGAGCATTTTTTCCTGCCTTTTCGATACTATGGATGATTATTGTTTGATCTTCTGGCCTTCAGTCATATTGACATAGTGAAGTTTCAAATTCTAGTTGTCAAACATAGGAAATATGCAAAGAAAAAAATTCATTTACAGTGCAGTTTGCTAAGATATCTGATAGAGACCACAAGCATTCCCTTTTTGCTTCTAGAGGATTTTTAATTTGCCTGAGCAAAAGAACCTTCTAGTTCTAAGCAAATGCTTACAAATATACACAAAGGCTACATACATTCTTCATCCTGTGCAATGCATTTGCTGCCAAACCCCAAATCACAGGGAATGTATGTAGTTTCATCTTCCTAGAGCAACAAAGAGTGAGTTGCAAGAATCACTAAGACTTTATAAAATGAGCTTGTGCTCTGCTCCTTGTGGCCACGGATCTGCTGGTTGTCTTTGGACAAATCCATAAGAAATTCATGCCTCCATTTGGTTAGCTTCATGTTCCCAGCCCAGCTGGATCGACGATTCAGTGTGAAAATCAGTGTGGATGCAAAATGGATTGTCATTGAGGAAATCATTCATATGCAACCCAGGACACTCCAGCTTGTCAGATCTGCCCAAGAAAGTGGGTGACTGGAATGCAGTATCTCTGCTTTACGTCAGCTTTCCTGTTTTGTTCCTCATCTGTGAAAGGGAGGTGCAATGGCATCTGATGAAGAAAATACTTCAGAAATCAGAATAAAAAGATCCATGGAAATATATAATTTTCCTACAATAAGAGTTTCATTTTTTTCAGAGCCTCTTGTTGACTGCTGTAGGAATGACAGAGATCTCCGTTCACAGGAGGCTTGGTCTCTAACTTAGCAAAGATAAGTTTTTCGTCTATATGGCGAAAAGCACTGAGGACAGAGGCGATCCCAATGAGTATAAATAGTTTTCAGCACACATTGGGCAACTATTTGGAGAACAAAAATAGTCTGTGTGTGAGACTGTGGGGGTGGGTTGAGGGTAGTACAAGTGCCAATTCAAAGCCAGAGACTGGCTGACCTAGATGGGCTTCCTGACCTTTTTCCATCCTGAAAGCCTCCCCATTCTTCTCTGGACTGGAAGTCGTCTGTTTGTAATTACAGGCAGTTACTGCTTTCTCTGGCTTCCTCCTTCTGCAGGTTAGTTGTGTTTGGCGTGAAGCAGCAGTGTTTGAGGAGTGCTCATGCCTCCCACCCCAGCATTTCATTAAGACAATCAGTGGAAAAAATGACAATACTGTCTGGCATGGAATCCAGGTGTTAAAATACCTTTATTAAAACAGGGGAAATAACACCTATTAGGAAGTGACCCAGAACTCAATCTTTTTATTATGGGTGGGAGAAGGCATTTTCCTTTCAACGTAGTATAAATGCTGTTGTTTCTTTCATGCTGTTTAACAGCAGGAATGGGTGCAATCTATTTTTATTGCATACAGTTTTGCTGTAGACTCATGAAGAGCTGACCTATGACTTAGCAGGTTCCTTTGTTTTATGGTTTTTTTTGGTCAGAAATTTAGCCAAATCTTAAAAACAAACTTTAAAACAACTCTGGTGGCCAATTTCCAGCAACAATGTGTGAGGTTATTCCTGTAGAGCTATAAAGAAGAAGAAAAATTGTCAGAAAATTCTGAGCTCAATGACCTTCTGATGTGCATCTTCTGAGAAATGCCTCTCTTCTCTATAAAGCAGGAAAAAAGATGCTCAGGAGGAAGGAGCAAAGTCTCATCCATGCTCTTCTGAAATGTGTCCTTACTGCTGACCATGGCATGATGACCTGTGGGTGCAATCTTGCAAACCAAGCACCCACAATCATACAAAACTGCTTCAAAATTGTAGCCAGTGTCCACTCCTGCATTTCCAAATGAAAAGCACACTGGGTGATTCAAGATGTGTGTTTCTGTTTTGGGGTTAAACAAGAGAGCATTATTTCAAAATGATCCCAAAAATATGTTCCTAATATACAGAGATGAAAGAGTAATTCACATACAAGAGGAAACATTAAAATGTCCATCCATTTTACTTCACATTGTTAAATATTCAGGCTCTGATTCAGGAGAGCATTTCGGCACGTACCGAAGTGTTAATGCCCAAGTTGGAAGACTTAGAATATCCAGGAAGAGGAAGTACAGCTTGAGAACACCAGTTAAGTGTTTGTGTGTGTGTATGTGTGTGTGTGTGTGTGTACTATTCATCAAGAAAGTAAAAAGTGGAAATCAGTGATACTTAAAAGACTAGGAGATGAAGAAAACACCAAATTACATATTATTTTTATGTCATATTGTTATTCAGAAAAGTAAAATATACTAAGGAAATAGATAGTCCTGTTCTGCATTCAGCCTTTGTGGAAAGAATAGTTGCCTAGAGAAAGGCAGTAGAGCCGGGGAAGGCTCTGGAGCACAAGTCTCATGAGGAGCAACTGAGGGAACTGGGAGTTTTTAGACTGGAGAAAAGAAGGCTAAGGGGAGACCTTCTTGCTTTCTACAACTACCTGAAAAGACATTGTGGCCGGGTGGGGATTAGCCTCTTTTCCCAGACAACTGCCAATAAGACAAGAGGAAAGTTGCAATAGGGGATGTGTAGGTTGGGTATTAAGGAAAATTTCTTGACTGAAATAGTGGTTGAGCATTGGAACATGCTCCCCATGGAAGCAGTGGAGTCTCCATCCCTGGAAGTGTTCAAAAGTTAGTAGATGTGATGTGATATGGTTTAGTGGATATGGTGCTATTTGGTTAAATTTTGGACTTGATTATCTTGGAGGACTTTTCCAGCCTTGATGATTCTACAATTCTGTTCTATGATATGATTCAGTGTCGAGGAACTAGAAAACATCGGTGAATTCAGTAGTGTTCATGGATCAGAAAAATTGCCCATGGATCTGGTGGTGAATTGCTTACTGAAGAAGGGGTCATAAAGAGCTGTGTGACTGTGTTCTCTGTTGAACAGCAGGGCTGTGAGGTTCAGCACCATGCCCGCTCTTCAGCCATCATCTGAGGGAAACAGGCATCTATGAGGTAAGAGAAATAATAAGGTAATTAGGAAGTGGGGATAGGGAATGGCTCACTGTTGCCTTGCAAACTAAGATATGGGAAAAATGTGCTGAGACACCTCTTGCATGGCTGATGCAGACAGGAAGAAGAACAATGGAAGGCAGTAATATGGGGCAAAGAAGATAAGGGCTACTGCGGGCTGCTGAGGATCTATATCCAGGGTAACTTTGCATGGCTTAGAACAAGTAAGGACAGCTTGGCCCTGAGAATAAGGAAGACACAACCAGGACTCAGGAAAACAGAATTCCAACAAAAGGGCTCTGAGCTTTTTAGGATGTGCTCATTAAAGGATTTCTATTTGACTATATTTTCATCCTACTGTTTCTCTCAATTGAAAACATTAATTATCATTCTTCCCTTTATTTTTTTGCTCTGTTACATAATCACTACATTAAAGACTCTTTCTGCCACAACAAGTTGCTTCAACTGGGATTTTTTTATGTTTGTTTTCTGTTTTGATATGCATCGGCACTGAAACATTAGAGAGGAGGTAGGAGCAATGGTAGATGTACAGGAGGGCTGAGAATGTATTGGTGGGGAGTGGATGTGTTAACAGCTATCAGTGTCTCTAATGTCTATGGGTCTGAGAGTTTGTTTTTTGTGGGCTGGGGGTAGATTTCTTTGCAGCAGATGATATTTAGAAATAACCTTTCTTCTATCAACATCTGAGTGAATCTTTCTTGACAACTGCTTTTAGCCCGGCATGAATATTTTTCTGCTTAGTTTGATTTTTAGAGTTTCTCTATGGTAATATTACAGACAAAAGATGAATCATTGTCAAAATTCTGGTATCTAGTGGTGCATCCACACTTGCAATTCAGCATTGCTCAGGTTTTTTCTTTAACTGGTTTCCTTCAACTAGCTTCTATTTGAAAATTTCAGTGAATTCACATCTTCAAAATGCAGTACACAAGCAGAAGAGTTTTATGGTAGAATTTCCAGCCTTTCCACAGCTAACCTAGCCGTACAATGTCATAAAATTCCCAACATAAAATACTGTTTAATAACTAAACTGCTTCATTTAGTCAAATTGACCAAAAATTTATGTATGTATTTTTAAACATCAGAGACTGATACAATACTTTCATTTCCTTACTAGAGAAAACTTTAAAACCATAAAAATTAAGATAGAGGACAATGTATTATCTGCAAATGAAAAAGTAAATTTTGGGAATATGAATTCCCCTAGGTTTCTGTAAGACAAAATAGCTTTCTGAAAAATTTGCTATCAAGTTTTGGCTGTGAGCACCAGAAAAATACCACAAATAAAATATTTGCATATCTTATAAAACTCTCAAGTTGAGTATTAAAAGCATCTGTTTTCAATGAATATACTATAATTAAAAGAACTTGAAGTGAATCTGAATTTTGGATTCCCCAAACATAAGGCATGTCATAAACAAGTAAATTGATTGGTTCAATATATAAAGTAATGGATGGATCACTGCATTGCAAGGAAATTATTCTCTCCCCAGGCTCTGTGCCTCATGTAAACCACATCAGTAAGGCAGAAATGGTTCACTGGTTTAGCCCAAGCTCCAAGATTGTATTAAGCTAGATTACTACTGTAGCATGATATGGAGGATCATTCTGTCTTTCTCCATGTGGCTTTGTGTTAGAGTATATATGGGTTCTGAGGCTTTACATATTTGAGTCTGGAAGAGAAGCCAATATAGGTAACAAAGATCTACACATACAGGCAGTATTTAGCATCAGCATGGGATATTGCCGCGGTGCTGTTGCCGGCCAGCACGCTGCCCCAAGCACTGGGCAATCTTCCCCCTGCCCTGGAGAGGGGGGTGGAGGCCGATCGCGGCGCAGGAGGGCAGGCGAAGCTCCTGCTCGGGTTCACCGTGCCCGCCGATAGCAAAGGTGCGCGGAGGAGGCAGGAATGAAGCGACTTCTTCGTGAGGGCAGGGAAAGGTTTATTGGAGAACAAGGAAAACTCACGGAGAAAGCTGAGAAAGTGGGGCTGGAGTGGGGTTTTATACCCCTACCAAATGGGCGTGGAAAACACACAATAACCAATGATACATCAGTTACGGGGAGTTACAAGGGTGGGGAGAAGGGATTAGAGTGAATGGGAGAAGGAGTAGGTGGGGAGGAGTAACAGGGCCCAGTCAACCACCGAGGAACATAGAACTTTCTGGAAAGGCAACCAAATATGAAAAATAAGGGGAGGGGAGGGCAGCAGCCAATAGTCTGCATCTTTTACACAGCCTTTTGGGTGCTCACTGTAACTTCAAGGCCCTTGAGCTGTGGAGGCATCAAACCAATGGACCCTTTGGTCTGCTTGGTCCTGCTGACCATAGTGTTGGCCATGGCTCACCGCAACAGGATATAATCTGTTATACAGGACAGCAGAAAAATAAAAAATAAAAAGAAGTAAAAAAGCAAAACATAATAAGGTAAGGATCATTACAATATCATAAGGGAACTAGATCAGTGCTTTTGGTTGTACCCTGAACACCTGCTGTTCTAAAAAGACCCCCCAAAAATTAGTGAAAACCATCCTTTCAAATTTTTCTTGCTGCTCTGAGTCAAACAACAACTGCAAAAGAAGCAGAACTGGCAAATTACAATGGCAATAAAAGTGTTTTGTCATTACAGCACTTGTTACCCATGAGTCTTCTCTGGGTACCCAATGTCTGACACATACTTCTGCCAGGCACCTTTTGTGGAAGAGAGATTGCAAAGTTTTTCCTCACCCACAAAAAGGAACTACACTGATATTCAATGTAGTTTTATTTGCATTTAGCTCAAAGAGGGAATTGTGACTTTTGGGAAGTTTTTCACTTTGTGAGGAGACAGCAGTTCTGGATGAAGTGTTTAAGGATTTTAGAATACTCTTTGGAAGGAAAAACATAAACATCATTTCAGGCATGCAATATTTTCTCATGTGCAAGTTCAATGGGTAGATGCTCAGTATTTGAGTTACCTGGACACTTCTGACACCACTTTCTTCCACCTTCAGGTTTTGTCCTTAAACAGCTTTAGTACCTCTTTGGGCTGATGCTTGCAAGTTTATTTGAAGGACACAAAGCTACATGATTACATGTGAGCAACATAACTCCCATTTAGGTCAATCTAAACATATGTTGTCAGATCAGCAAACACCAACTCACCTGAGTCCTGGGGACCCCTCAATCCCAAACATTCACTCTCTAGTTTATAATCATAAAAAATAGTCATTCACAAAACAATTGCAGAGCCTCAATTCATTTTGAAAGGATCTGCCCTCAATTTGGTCATCACAGCAATCTGAGCATCTGCACAGTGAGAACACGGAGTATCTGATCATATACAAACTGTGAAGTGTAATGAGAAAAGGGTTAGCATTTGCAATTGCCGTGATTCTAGACCTAATCCTAGCAGGAGCCATTTTAGAAAAGCACTGGAAAAGCAGCCATTTTGCAGAAAATTGTTTTCTGTGGTGACAGAGGGAAATTTCATTCTTTGATTTGAAGTTAAAGAAACAGAAGCATATTAAAGGATTCAAGCAGATCAGAGAGCAAATACAGAGACTCTTCTCAGTAAATTTTGGGAAGAGTTATTTGATACTACTGGCAAAGAGAGCACCTAATTCTAAAATCTGTTTAAATTGTTATGTTAAATATGGAGGGATTCTGCTTCTCACTGAACTCATCCCAGCAGTATCACAGTTTTTATGCTACACTTCTAAGTGGTTGTTACCAGCTGTGAGATTATAATGAGTCTGTAGTGATTATAAAGCCTGATCCAACTTTTCACTGAACTTAGTGGCAATCTCCTTGTTGACTTCAAAGGCAGTTGGACCAAGTGCTAAGTTAGGACTTCAAAATGTCAAGTCCTGTGAAAATTCCATTGTACAAGCCAATGATAAATGCAAATGCAGCTAATGCACCAAAGAAATATTAAAGTTGAAGACTTAAACCTCCCCATAACTAAGAGAACTATAATTTAATCCTATCATAGTAAATTATCCCAGCCCTCCTGGGTGGCACTTGCAGACTATATTGCAGTCACTTGCTTTTTCTATATTGAAAATTTTAATTGTGTTTCTTTTTTCCCCCCCTGTTTTCCCTGATATTAAATAATGTATTAACTGGCTGCTGAGCAGAGCTTTTGATCTAGCTGACCTTTGGAGCATACCAACATGTAATGATAGCAACTGTCTCCAGCTCAATCAAGACCTGCCTGAAATTCTTAATGGCATCTTTGAACTCCCTCTCCCTGAGCTTCTTTGAAGGTGTTAGCTCCACTGCCAAAGGAAATAAAGTCTTTTCCATGACACACTATTCCATACAGGTGCAATGGACAAAAAGTGCATTCTCAAAACTCATACTTAATTTGATGAGTAAGTAGTCCAGAAATTACTTTGGGGAATACGTGTCTACTGTGAATGTGCTGAGACAGTTTTGGGTTGGTTCAGAACCAACAGCTACTCTGCAGCAAAGCTGGTACTTCTTGTTCAATACATGAGGCTACATTTTATGAAGAAAGAATATGACAGAGTACAGCCAATCATTTGACACATGCTGTTCCGGGCGTGCAAGCACATCCCACCACCTACAGCCACCTACACACCATCCCCATAAACTTTCCGCACCTTAATTCTGCATCCCTAAAATGTGAGTGCAGCATGGTACTATTTCTTGGGAGGATTGTGAGATTAATGACTTTGGATCTTGTAAGAACCCTGATACTGTATTTAACAGAACTGCATTACTAAGATAGATTTGAGACTTCTTCGTGAAGCTTCTGGAGAAGAGAGCACAGCATCCCAGTCTGTCTTAATGCACTAGGGGAAGGGAAAGGGTCTTGTCCTAATGTTCATTCTTAGTTAAAAATCTGTTCTTGTGGTATATATCAGCACAGTATGTACCACGGATAAATAGCTTTTCTTGGCAGTGGACCAAAATGTTCAAACTTTTCAGGTCTCTCCGTATGATATAAGTATTTCAACAGGCTAGAAAGACATGGTGTTAGGAGGGCATGCATGACAGGACATATTAGCAATTCATCTGCAGATTATTTTATCTCATCTGAGCCCTGTTCTGATTAACTAGGGAGAAAAGGATTTTATTAGATAGAACATTGCTCAAGACTGAGCAAAGGATTGTATTAGATAAAAATTCTCTCATGCCTATTCTTTTTTTTCCTTACTAGCTTTTTCTAAAGAATATTAGCAACTACACTGATATATTATGCTCGCCTGACTCTTTTTGTACTTAACAGTGTGCTAAACAGTGTTACAAGTAAATCAAAGGCTAACAGATATCTACTTTCTAACAAAAACAAGTTACACTTGTCTTCTCATCTACTGCTTTCTGAAATCTAGATCAATTGACCTAATCTTTTTCTAAGCATAAAAGGCATTCTGTTCTTCTTTTCTCTTTGATATTCTTAAGCTATTATTATTATTTGTTTGTATTATGGTAGCCATCAAGCCCCAGTCAAAATCAAGGCCCGCCATAATATGTACTGAACACAGCACAGTTTCAAACACTCCTTTTTCCTAGACATTTATATAATGGTAACCAGCAGAAATGCTATAAAATATTCCCTATTCTAAAAGTAGGATAGTAAAGTGTAGGTCTTTAATGATATTTAGGTATTTAATTCTCTTTGCACAAGGAAGCCGTATCAATGCTGGAGTCCGCAGGCTGTGAATATGTGGCACAAAGACAAACCAAAGCAGCTTCTGGGTATCACTTGGAAGTATTTCAGATACAATGATTAATATGTATACTGCAGCCTGGTAATTTCTGCTTTAATGCAATCCTTTGCTCTGTTTTGAACAATGACACACTCAGTGAAAAGATTTTTTGTCTGTTCTGTCTGAAAAGAAGCTGGATTTCAGTAGTTTTCAAATACCTTCAAGAAGCTGGGCTGCAGTGTTACAGTACTTCACAGAAAGTCTCCAGCTAGACCAAATGTGAACCTAGATCACCAGTCCTGGTGGCAGGAGCATGTTAAATATTTTCCTGATATACTTCCTCTATTCGTTCTACTCTAGGTAATTCTTTGTAAAATATCAAATTCTGGCTATCGTGGATGACTAAAACTTGTCACTCAAGCATTCAGAAACCTACATGTCTCCTTCATCTTAGAGGTATGTTATCTTATTGCTGCCTTTTCTTAGGAATCTCTGCTGCTGTTGGGCACTTGCGCCTTTCAGGTGTTATGGAGGTGGGGTGGGAGGCAGAGAAGCATTTAAGAGCCAAGGTTTGGGGGCATCAGGTGCAAGAACAGCAGCACAAGGTTGTGGAATTATAACGTCAGAGTTGTGGTAGCTATAAAGCACACAAACTACCTTTCTGCTTAAGAAAGCCACAGTGACATGATGTTGCTGGTACATAATGTGCTGAAATGGGTGGTCAGCTGGTATTGATAAAGGGCAAAGTGTGAGGAGTTGCTAGTTAATGCTTGTGCATAAGAATTTTTTATTTCCTATAGTACCATCATAGATTGATTACTGTTCTTCTCACAGAACCTGAATGTGATTTGGATGGACAGAAACAAGTTTCTCAAATCTCATATATGGAGATCACATGATAAATATTCCTCCAGCTTGGACAGGAGCTTCAGATCTAATGAGACCTTTCTGAGATTTCATTGGCAGCTACTTAAACTCAGAAGGCAAGGGGAAAGTGGTGAAAGCAAGTTAATGTGGAAACTTGATAGAGACATTTTAGAACTGTAGTGGTGTATCACTTGCCATCCCTAGTATTTCCCACAGTGGAGATGAAAGCAGCTTGTGTGAATGTCTGTCAGACAGAAGAAGATGATATGGTGAACACCGTAACTCTGCCTTGCAAAGCATAGCCAAGCAGGAACTATGTGACAAAACAGATGTAAATTTTTGAAGAGAAGTAAGCAGAGGGGGTAAAAGGTATCCAGAGTCTGTTTCTTCCAGCTAGACCTTGGAAACCTGATTTAGGGAACAAGTGTGCCTTTACGCCAATTCACCAACCCGTTGTGCCACAGAGAGCTGAAGAGCAGCACAGAACGTCCTACTTACCATATACCTCCTTGACCCCATCTGAAATCATGTCAGGATGGCTGCTGAGGCAATCCATGAGTGCAGGCTTTGCTGGATGTTTCTGCAAGTTCTAGAACAATCCATGAGCAGGGCACTCAACCCTCAGGCTTACTAAAATGAATGACTGCATATTTTCTGTTTTGTTTTTTGTCAAAAAAACATGTTATTTAATTCACCAACCAAATATACATCAAATTTCTATGCTGTCAAAATAAAACACAGAGTATGAACAAGCTGGTCCTTTATTGTGTAGCACTGAAAGGCTCTGCTAGTACACTTAGAATTTTTCTTTAGCATCAGCAGGATCATTTGCATAAAAAACTTGGTTTATACAGGATAACAGGACAGGACGAAGAAATAAAGCAAATAGATACATCCAAAACTAAGATTAATTACCAATGCCCTGTAGACCAGATGTGAGTTTAGGGTCTTAGAGGTTGGTCTGCAGTTCCTGCAAACTCCCTAGAGGCCTCAAGACGGTCACCATTGTTTATATAATTTTACACATTTAAGTAAATAATAATAACATCTTCCTCGTTTCTCATCTTGGTTATTTCAACTCTTTGGACCCAAGCCTCTCATTTAATGCTAGTACAGAAGGAGTCCCACGTTCATTGACGTCTCCTTGTACTAAATTCTAGTTCTTACCAGGTATCCTTATTTAACACAAACCTCAGCTCACACATAAACTCCTGTCATTTTTTCTGTACTTCCCAAACATGTTGAACACCACTTCTAACCTTTTTGGAAACTGTGAATTTTGTACTAATATTCAGTTTTCTGAAGGTCATAAAGGAACCAAATCTATTTGGTTCAGTCTGAAATATCCGCAGAAATTGTCCTGGATCTGCATTTCCTTAAACCATGTGGCTTTGAGCAGAGCTAAGTAAATGAGATCATTTAACTTTCAGGGTATTATTTTTTTTCTCATACAAGCTTTAGCTGGTATCTAGGAGGGAAATAATAAGAGATAGCCTACAGCAAGTTAATTTGTGGAAATACAGTGATAAAAAAGCCTGTTGACAATAAAGTCGAAAAAACACTGTTTCTCTTTCTAAGAAAGGATGTCTAGTTGCAAATAATTTCAGATATTTAAACTCTACTTTTTCCAACCCCTGACCCATTTTCTAAAAGTTTAAAAAAAGTTGCCAAAGGAAACAAGTATTTATTTTTCACGGAATTTGACATTTTGTATCTAGTACTCTGTAAAGGAAAAATGTCTGCTATCTACTTGAACCTTTTTCCTGCCATGTCAGTCTGGTGAGAAAAACTGCATCTTGAAGACAAAAAGAATAGGGGGTTAAAAACAACACAAGAGATTGATTAACACTCTGTTGTTATCTACCAAGTGTCAATAACGAAATGCTACTGAGCTCCTGCATTGTTTCCTTCTAAATTTCTAGTCTCACACCTGTCACATCTCAAGATAACTATCCATCACAGAGTCAAAGTGGCAAACAACTGTGTGGTCCCTTGATAAGGAATAGTGACACAATTTGTCTTCTTCTCCTCCCACAGATTGCAACTAATGGGCTAACAGCAGGTTACAATAGCACAAGATGGATTTGAATGACTATCAGTACGGGAAAGTGAGCACAGCTGCAAAATAGCCTAAAGAAACACTTCAGTTCAAATCAAAATCTGAAGAAACATGCAGAATGGAAACCTAATCAATCTGCTTTAAAAAGATTTAATGGTAGTCTTAAAAGTTAGTTATTGCACATATTGGAGGTTTATTTATTCCATGCTTTACCCTGTTAATGGTAAAATACTGCAGAAGCCAAGGCACAGCTCCTGCACAGCAACTAATATTACAGTGGAAGAAAGCACAGTAGGATAGAGAGTATTAAAGACTACAAAATCCAGTCTGGGAAGACACGGCATTTTCCAAATGGATTCCACGGCACAACATTTAGAAATGTTGAGTTTATAACATGAAAATATGACATCAAATGTACAAAAAATGAAGCAAGGGACTTGGAACAAACTCAGCTCTTGTTCAAAAAAATTTCATTGGAAATCATTTTATGGAAGGTTAGAACATATATTTTCACAACAATAGGTTATTGAAATTTGTTCAAGTTCTCCTGTTTGTCAAACACCCTCTGCTAAAAATCTATGCAGATAGATCTATATTCATAATGTGGAGTGGTGTTTCAGTCAGAGAGGCCAAGGAACAATATTAAATTGGATTGAAACGTAAAGCACGTATCAGTCATTCAAAAGGAAGAATCTATTGTGATAGTTATTCACAAGCCAGAAATTATAGATGCAGTAAATTCAGTCTTGTGGTTATTCCAGAAAGAAATCCTAGTAGTATAACATAAATACAGTCTGATAAATACAGTTCCAAGTCAGTCAAATGACCTTAACTTGCCACCATAGTAAGACCATGAGAAGAATTCTAAAACCCAGCCTATCTTCACACGTGTTTTTTTTAATTCACTCCAGGACCTGAAGAAGGAGCTAGAACAATTTTTCTGGTCCTGAGGTCCCACAGTGAAATAAGCTGCCTCAGCTCCTTTAGGACCAATGAATCCATGACTTCATCCAGGCAAGGACATGCCCCTCTGCACATGTCTAGGGGAGGTGGAATGGGGTTAATTTTGAGGAAAGAAGCATGACATCTGCTAATATGGCAACTTGGTGCTGCTGCTGAATCTTCCCCTGATCCTGTTTTTGGTTGCCAGAATCCTGTTCCCCTCTCTTTTCAGCCTGACTTCCATTTCAGACAAGGGCTGCATTGAACAGAAGCCAACAACATCTGGATTTCATGATACTGACATCCATGTAGGAAGGTAGGAGGCTTTAAAAAAAATCCCCAGGCTGGCTTCACACCTGAAAATTATTGTCCTTCATTTGCTAGTCACTCCCTCACCCTGATATCTTTTGTTCTCAAACTACCAAAAACTGCAAAAGAAAAGGGTGTCCTCAGAGAAAACAATGTAGTACAGTTCCCAGAAGTATTCTGCTCGTGGAGCATGATCCAAAGCAGAATATTACCAGGCTGCAGAGCTATGAGACAAGCAGATGAGGTTCAGCTTGTAACCTGTTGTGGGAAAAACACATGGGCCAGCCTCTTTTAACAGTAACTAGTGCAGCAAGCCAGCACTTTTGTGATGCATTATTCAGGGAAAAAACTGGATGACCTTGAAGAGTGAAGATAAAGAACTGTAATGAAATTTAATAGTACAAAGTGCAACAGCATGAACTTGGAGGCTAATAGTAGGAATTTCTGCTATCAGCTGGAATTCATCAGCTGGAAGTAAGGAGCAGGAGAAAGACTTTGGTAGACTAATTATACACTGTAAGATTATGAGTTTGCAATACTGCTGCAAAAATAAAAACCTTCTAGGTGAGATATTCCTGTAAAAATTCAGAAGTATGCTCTCCAGCATGTAAAGCACCCATGAAAATACATTTGAAATAACATGCATAGCTATGACCAGCCAGGTGAAATGTTCACCAGGGCTGGCACATGGACAGAGGCAGCCTGCTAGGGCAGACACAGAAACCAGGAGCCTGGCTCATGAGAGGGAATGAAAAGGGTCTGGCTTCTTTTAGTTTGCAAAACTTGAGGAGGGATATGACTGCAGTCTATAAATACATAAGTAGTAATGAACAACTGCTAGAGAAGGACATTGTTGGCACAAGAACAAATGTATATAAACTGCAACGAGTAAGTGTGTGCTTGTAATCAGAGGAGTATTCTCAACCATTAGGGGAATCTGCAAGCCCTTTCAGTAGGAGTGGAGGAGTCTGAAAACTCAACTGCTTTCCAGACAGACATTTTTACCCATCTCTTAAGGTGGTTGCGTGACCTAACCATATATATTGGTCCGGGAAATACTTTTCCAGGGATAAATCCAGTAACCCTGTGAACTGGGGATTGAACCCTCAGCCCTCCTGCCATCACAAACCTGAGATTCACATCGTTGCCAAGGCATGTACTGGGAGCATGCAGACACAAATCAGGTTGCATCCAGTTCTGTTTCACTCTGCAGACAAGGCTGAAGCTGGCCTCTAGGAAGCATACAAGTCCCAAGAAGTTTACAAGAAATTTACAAGAAGGTCACA
The DNA here is from genome assembly GCA_014706295.1 of Lycocorax pyrrhopterus obiensis. Taxonomy (NCBI): domain Eukaryota; kingdom Metazoa; phylum Chordata; class Aves; order Passeriformes; family Paradisaeidae; genus Lycocorax; species Lycocorax pyrrhopterus. The sequence continues at coordinate 61,536,405 of JACSVZ010000014.1, forward strand.
AGATCTGCTAAGGGAAGTAGAGACAACATATTGGTTTCCTTCCTCAAGCAAATCCCTTCCCTTTTTCCAGTAATATTCTCCCTCTTTTAAGTGTATTGAACTTTCCGATCATCTGGAATTGCAGCTAAAGTCTAAACTCAATTCAGCTTTAACTGAGTCAAAAAACCAAAAGGAAAATTGTAAGTTCTTTTTTATTTCCGAGTCCCACTTAGTACACTACTGCCTCCAATCATTTAAGGGTGCTTTATTTAAAATTTCCTTGATGATTGCATGCAAAAGTGATCTTATGTTTCAAACCTTTGTCTCCTTTTCTATGCCTACTCAAGGTAGGACAAAAATGTGACCCTGACAAAATGTAGGAGAAAAAAAGTGCCTAGTTTAATTAATTTCATAAAAGTCTTTAGCATTGAAATAAAATCAACTATCACTGTGTGACCTTTGAAAACTATGCAGAATAAAATTCTACCTTGTCTGGGTAAAGTAATAATATAAGCAGATTGTTTAAAAGCAACTGACTCTTGTTGGGACAAATGAAAGGAAGAACAGCTATGCTCTAGCTCTCAAATCAATGCTTTGAGTAAGATATGCAGATATCTTTCTGATAAATGGCAGAACCATATGAAACATGCATCACATAATTTTTGGGTTTATCATACCAATTTGACCACCTGACTATATTGAAGTTATTTCTACTACTCCTGATCACAGAGCAACTTCAGACAGACAGCATTTTTTTGATGGTATGAAGAAGTCATAAACAGCTTCTTCCCCTTTTTAAATGTCTATTTTAATTCCCCAAAGCAGGCAATAATTATTAATTAATACTGAAAAAAATCCCATTTTAAAATCTTACTTACTTCAACTTTGCATAGCTAAAAAAAGGTAGTTTACATGACTGGGGAAGGGAAACATGGTGTATTAATGTAATTCAGTCTTGACGTACACCTGTTGAGAAATCCAGGGCACAAGACCTTAAAACTATATTTTCTGCTCTGTTTGAGCTATTTCATTGGAGTTTCTTAAGACAGTAAAGACATCAAGTTGATTTCCAAAGCAGAAATCTCTGTCAGAGATGGGTATTCCTGTTTTCTTCTGTGTCCTGGTATCTCAGCTAAGACAGGAGAAAAAACATAAAATATATGAGGCCCAAGCAGAATACGTAGTATGGATATTTAAGGATGACGTACATAAGTCAATTATGTCTTTGCTACTTGTGACCAATAAGGCTATCTATCAAACATTCTTTCTGAAAAGCCTTCATACTGCACCCACTATCACTTTCTTTCTCTTCCTTTCAGACATTTACATTTGTAGGAATGGCCAGGTGTACAATACAGTACAACCACCGCAGACACAAGTTACATTTTGCACTTCATTTGATCAACTATCTGTTTCATAGACAGGATTAGAAAATTTATGTTACAGTCTAAAGATTCCATTTTACTTTCCACTTTTCTGGACAGATGTTTAAAAAACACATTAAAAGGGTTTTTTAAAGTATTTTTACCAGTAAACCATTGCAGCATTAACATTGTTGGTATTGTAGCAATGGAAACCCCAGGAAAGCACCTTCACTTCCTGTCTCTTTCTCTCTTTACATTTTATTTATAGCCTTGCAAAATACTTGCATCCACATAACCTGCCCTTGCTGACTTGACAGAAGATTAATGATATCATGGTGTTCTTGAGAACAGAAATGTGTCTACCACCCTGGTGAATAATCTCTCCTTTTGCACATTAGAAGTGAGATGGGAACTGTACTGGAGAGAAAGGACAGCGTGCCATGCGGAATTGGCATGCAAGCAGCTGTCCCCCCACTGTTCATAATGACATGCCAGTCCCACAGCCTTAATCAGCGCTTCCACTCTTGTGCCTCCCTGATTGTTTGGGACAGAGCCTGGCTCCCCATTGTCAGCTTGGAGAATGTTAAACAAATACCTTATATAATGCAAGGAGGGCTGCACCATCATGAAAAGGCACCAAAAGGACAAAGATTTCAAAAAATATTTGGTGCATGCAGGACTGAGATTTGGGCCCAATGCGATTTTTTTATTCTGGGATTCATTTTGTCTAATCTCTTCATTCAGCGTCCCTGCAATAACACACTTGAAAAGTGCATTTTTTTTTAATCCCTTGTAGCCTTTGTAAGAGAATGGGTTGGTGTGGGCTTTAGGATTTGCTTGTCAGGGAAGGGAAGGAGAATATTCTTGTCTGTTTCTCATGTTCTTGTCCCTTTTTCTTGTTACTAGTCCCTGCTTTTTGTTTGTGGATGGTTTCATTAAAAAAAAAACAACTTTTTTCCTGTCCTTTTCTTTGTTCTGAACCTGGTTCCAGTTTTTCCCTCTCTGTCTCTCACATACTTCCTTTGACCTTTTACTCTCTTATTCTCTCTCTTTTCTTTGTCCATGTTGGCAGTAGTCTTTATCTTATGCTCTTTTATGAACCTTCTTCTTCTTCTCATTTAAACTCTCTGGACCTGATTTGCAGCTGTTGTAGTCTTCCTACAGCCGTTTACACATGTGTGTCGCAGGTGTAAAATACTACCATTTTCATTTATGCTGCTTGTAAATGTCAGCAAAGGAGAAAGCAGAACCTGTCCTTCACAGAGTGAATCACCAGACTTTCAGGAGCATCCGATACATATGAGCAAAGTCTGTGTTACTCACCAATTACCCCTATTGCTTGCCTGATTTCTCGCAAACCCTTCTGCTATTGCTTAACCCTCCAGATCTTCATTGTTCTCAACAGCTCCTTTAATCCAGATTTTCTTTAAAATAGAGGATGTTTCACTTTGATTTTGGGGATTTTTTTTTTTACAGTTCTTTTTTTACAGCTTCCAGACCCTTGGACAATTGAGCTAAAGATATCCACATGGACTCAGGTATCTGCATGTCAAGTTTACCCTCTCAAGCCACAAGCAGCACAAGAGTGACTGGAAATAGAAAGAGAAACCGTACACATATATATTCATTTAAAGAACAACGCTACACTGCATTTTGCTCATTCTAGAGATTTCTGAGTTCATCGAAACACCTGATGACCAGGATCAAGAGTTTTTGTGACGTTCTGACTTTGGGGCCAGGTGTACTCTAAAAGACCTCTCTCTTTTTTAACTTCCAAACCACTTTAAAAATTAATAATTACAGCAGGAAGGAAAAGCTGAACGTTTAAGGGATGAAAGTCCAGCATCAGATTGTTTTGAGTGCTAGTACCCTCCTTGCTCTTCCATTGCCACTCCTGCTTGAGGTGTGTCACAGCAGCAGAAAGGCAAGCTCTTTGGGAGGGTTCAGGTATGTGGCACCCCACTCTCTGCTTTGACTCTGGCTACAAAACAGTTCAAAATATCCCAGTAAATAAACCCAATGGCCCATGAGAAACCTTACCTAACATGTTTTTAGCCCTTTTTGCCACCATTTCACTGTCAAGCAGTATCATCCCTTTAGATATTTAGCTGTTGCACGTTTCACCGCAGGCTGCTTTGCGAAGCTGCTCATTCCCATGTGTGTCCCTGTGATAAATTTTATCAGTGCTCAGCTAGAGGGTTTTCAACCAGGCAGCTGCACAGTGGCTTTTTATCTGCTGTGGCATGCCCCAACCAAAATGCAGTTTTTTAATTCTTTTTTTTTTTAATTAACCTTATTTAAATTATGGCATTTATGTCTCTAGATGTGGACTCGGCAGTTTGTGCTCCCAGATGAAGCTAACGTGGAAACAGGGAGCCCGGCCATTAAATAAGAATATTACTGGGATAAAAGAAACAACAAATCATAATTAAAAACTGTAAGCAGCTCTCTGCTTCTAAACACCAAAAATGTGATATCTGCTTTCTTGCTTGTCTCTCCAGTTGCACTCACATACACAGCTGTCTGAAGTGGCAACGACATAGTTTTCTCTACATTTTAATTTACTAATTTTAAGTAAAAACTGCTGTCAGTAACAGCTTCATTTAATAGAACTGCCTACAAGCTACTGAGGAAATTCAAAACTGAAAGACATTTTTGCCTGCAATCGATGATAGCTTAATATCTACATTTCTGTCCTATGTTTACCTTTTATTTTTTACATCTTTATTTGAATTTGATTTTTAATACTTCTTTAGAAGCTTTCCAATCTATGGCACTTGTCAATATATATTTAGTGTTTCTTCAGTGTTCTTTAATCATTCTCTTTTGGAGTTCATAAATTAAAATATCTTCCTGCAAAGCTCCCTGAGGTTTGTCTGCCAATAGGAGTATTTTGGACAGGGTAAATAATAACATATAGCAGGTTTCCAGTGTCCATAAAAAATTTTAAAGATCACCTACAGGATTAATTTCACTTTTTAAAATTACTTTCATTTTTTCCTACTTGGAAATAATTCAATTAATTTTTTTTTCCCGAGTCTCTTTTCTTAAAATTTATCATCCAAGAAAGTATATGGCAAGTAAGATTTTGCCAGGTATTCATGTGTCCTCTGGATTTTAAGGCAATGTTTATATAATAAACTCATCACAAAGGAAGCAGCTGTTTAAGAAACACCAATTCATTTCTAAGTTGAAATTATCCAAATGAATGAGTTGATAGTGTTGATCTTCCATCAAATTTATGAGGGGGTCTTGGGGATTTTTTTGGGGTTTTGGTTTTTGTTGATGTTCTTATTATTTGCTCAATTGGATTTTTAAATTGGATTCCTCAACTGCCAACTTTGTTCACCTAAGAGCTGCTGTGGCTCTGAGGTAGTATACCAAAATATATAATCTTCAGGTACCAATATGCCTGTGCGTGTATGCATAAACACATTTAACTCAATAAATATTCCTCTAAAACACCTCAATATTTAGCCTGACCTGGATATGTATTTACCCAGTCTACCTCCCATGTTTATCTAAGTAATTAGAAATTTCTCTTGGGCAAACAGTGTAGGTTTTATATCCTTCTATGGAAGTCTTTATAAGTTTGCTTTTAGAAGAAAAAGATTGTTTTGGCTTCTTATGCTATTAATTTTTTTTATTATGACTTTTTTTTAGTATATAAAATTTTCCTCCTTGTCCTTCAAGGGAAACTGGATAAATAAATGAAAAAATTCCCACTGTCCAGGTGGTTTTGGACCAGCATGCAGGAAGGGATTTCAACTTTTTAAAAGTAGCCCTACTGACTAAAGGCATGTATTTCTATTCCCTGCTGAAGCAGGAGATGCAGTGATCACTATTGCTAGTGGGCAGGAAATAACCTACAAGCATTATAGAAGTAACAATGGAAGAAAATTAAAAATTAGGAGTCTTGGTGGAAAATACAAAAAGGATATATTTTTAAAATTTCAGTCCACTAGTTTAGGGATAGATTCTTTAGAAACAAAATCTTAGCTGATTCAACTGACTTTTGATGCATGGCATCCTGGAGTCATTTTTACTTTCCTATCTAGTGAAAGTAAGGCCATACCCCATGATGATGAACAAAACCTAAACAAAACGACATATCTCTAAACTAGTAACAGATTGAACAAATAAAATGTGGAGGCTTGCTGTTCAAAATATGTTTAAGCAGGACTTGTGGAGAAATGTGAACTTTTATAGTAATGAACTCACGGTACAAAACCGGGACTTAACACAATTCAATCTCCAAACAATAGCATTTTTTGTGGGCTTGATCCTCAGAGCTGCTGGGCACTTTAAACAATTTCCTTTTGACTTCTGGAGGAGAAGAAAATAGTCAATGCTTCAAAGGACTGAGCCACATGTTTAGAGTGAGTACACAACAGGCAGCCAGGAGATCTAGACAGAAATACTGGCTGCACCTTGTTAGCCACAGCAAGACCTTGGATATTAGACCTTGGGTGCTAAACTTGTGAGCTTGGAGAACTCAAAGCATTCATGGAAATCAGCCTGGAAACCTTCCCTGAGTCCACCTTCAGTTGCCACCAACTTAGATTATGCAAGTAATTCAGGATGCTCTGAATAATTATGGACAATTAGGGAATATGAGCCAAATCTGAAACCTTTGCTTATTCTGTTCATCAATAAAATGTTCAACAAGTCTCAATGGAAAAAAACAGGTCAATCTGTACCTTACAACACCTTTCTTTGTTTGTACTCTTTGGCAATGAATTTTTTAATAAGCTTGAGCCTATCAACCTTCATAAATTGTAGTAGGAAAGGATTAAATGTTCCTAATCACTGGCCTTAGGGGAGAAAACAAAATTTCTATAGATATAATTTGTAAAGTCTTCAAAGTAGGCACTGAAAACTGTGTTCCTTTTTTTTGTGTTCAGCATCTAAAAGGCACAGTATCTATGAGCTGGAAAGGAGTATTTCATGAATTTGTGAGAGCCTATCACCTAATTCAGCCCTCAGTTATGCCATCTTTCCTCTAGAAATCAATAAGAACTCTGCAGCTGCCAAAATCAGAGAAGTATTATCTTAGTATTGTAAATATAATCTGACATTGACTCAGTGATCATTATGGGTCCTTTCCAACTTGAGCTGCTCTATGATTTCATGTCCTCTATGAATATTATTATGATGATGCTGATAACGGTGCTGATGGTGATGATGCTAATCCATAATGTTGTTGTTGTTGATGAAAGGCAGCAAGATTTTTGTCTTCTAGTCAACAATGAAATATGTAATACATGAAAAACACATACATTTCCAAGCAGAATTTTATAATTCAGAAAACAGTAGGATGAATGATAAGAAAGTTATGAGCTGTTGTAATAAATGACAATAATAAATAATAAATGATAAATGCAGTAATAATTAATAAATGTAGTAATAAATGGCAGGCACATATGAGTCCTACTTTCAGAAATATTTCGAGATTTAGTCCAGTGATGTTGGTAAAGTATTTGTGTGATCCTTGAGTATCAGAGATAAAGGAATGCAAAATATTGTAGTTGAATGTCAGATATGGCCGAATTGTAGAACAAAAAAACACAGAGGATTTGCCCCATATTTGCCCCTCAATGAGCATTCATCTATTTGTGGAATATTTATATTATTCTTATCAATATACATATGGGAGATTTCTCCTAGAGCAGTTATTTGAAAACCATCTACAGCCTGTGATTTCTAATGCTTAGGAAAACATCAGAGAACAAAATTACAATACATTGAATTCATGGCTTTTGATAAAATTTTTCTAGCTATGCAGCACAAGATCTTCAAGTACATACAGTATCTCAGATGCATCCTCTTAAAAAGTAGCAGTATATTATATACAAATGCAGCTGTGTTTGGAGCCCCTTCTGAGCTGCATATGAAGTCTATAAAGCAACCATCTTTCACATCTTGAAAATTACAATGCTAATTAAAAACTGCCTGGTTGATTCCTGGTTGCATTAATAAATGAGGAAGACTTTATTCCACTGAAATGGTTTTCTGGGAGATGGCATATATGCTTTTTGCACAACAGGATCCAGATAGAAGACTCTGAAGTTATTGTCTGTCTTTCCAATACTTTGTTGTTACTTCCAAGGTTTTCTTTCCAGTTCAGGACCTTGCAACTTCTAAAACTTTTCAGCAGCATTTTAAAGATACACAGATTGATACCAGATTGTTTGCCATGCTATATCCTGTGTTGAAACTGATGATATATGGATGAGAAGAGATGCAGGTAATACCTAAAACACATATGGTCAACATACATTGTATTCATAGGAAATAAGAATTCAAAACTCCATAAAACACACTTGCCTTTTGAATCTATTTGCTTAAACTGCACGATCTCCCTCATCAAAAATGTAACATAATCCTTTGTACCTGTATTTTTCTCACTGCAAACAATGAAGGGTAGAAATCATTTTAAGAAGTGACAGAACATGGGAACTGGTGCTCAGTGGTATGATTGTGAAAAGTATTTATTAGGTGTCTCATCACTCCGTCCTAACCAGACAGATCCAGTCCTCGGAAAGGTACCTACACTCAGCAGCACTGACTAGATGGGATGTGAGATCTCACAGCTTTGCCAAACCACGCAATCTTGTGATGTCACAGTTTAAGAGAAACATCACGTTTCCATTCCATCACACTATCTATTCAGTCCACAGTGTGCCCAGTTCCATTGTGTAAACCTTACAATTGCTTTTCATAAACTGGTGTAAATTTTTATATGACTGCTGATATACTAGTCAAAAGTCCCACCAATTTTTTTAATAGAGTTTTATTCAAAGCAGTAGTATTTGAAAGAATGAGTTTCGAATACATCCTTGGATTTTGGTCACTCTGACTAACACACTAAGAGGCAGTGTTCTTCTGTTTGTTCTTCTTTCACCAATACATGGAAATGGAGGGGCATGGAGATTAGGAAACCTAACTTTCCCACAGAAGTAAAGTTTCTATCTACCTCGATTAAACTACTAAGACATCTTCTGCCTGATAATTTGCATCAGAATCATACTTTCTGAACTAAAAATCACCCACTATGACCATATGAGCTCGTCTTTGAGAGTCTAAACCATGACCACATGTGTAAACTACCATCAAGCTGATGGTGAAGGTAAAAAATATCATGACTACAATGTCTGCAATAATTGATATTTGTGGGAGATAAAAACTCTGTTTCTAAGTTGAGAGTTCTAAAAAATGTACATAACAGTGCTTCATCATGTGGAGAAGGTTCACTCACATTTTGCACATATGTTTGCTTGCTCATTTGTTTTGTTAAAACAAATTATGGTATCATTCATGTATAGCAAGATAAAGCTCATCAGTAAGACAAACAGCTGCTTTTGTCTTAAATCATCCCTGGCCTCTCTGAATACATTCCTCTTGTTTGAAGGCTGTTCCCTCTTCAGATCCATATCTGCAGCATTTCAATTAATGAAATTAACTTTTCCAGTGCAGCAGAGTAGGCTGAATTTCGTTCTCCTTGCCTTAATGTCTATGAAAGGAGTTTATGTCAAACACAAATATATACTATTATGTCCACTTCATTGTCAAAATAATGGGGTGGACACTCAGACCTCATTGGGTCTTTCAGGTCCTTGCAGATCATGTCTCAGTCCAGGAAAATGTAAACAATCCCAAAGCAGAAGGCGTCATCACCACCATAGGGGGTGGTGGGAGGTATGTACCTCCAAACATGCCAATCATAGAACATATTAGGAGGGACAGTTCAGCTACTAGAGACCAGGCTGGGTTCTCCAAAATGGGGTATTTTAAGTGAATCTTGGGATCTGGTTGCAACTTACAGAAGAGATCAATCTGTTCACTTTAGGATTGAAGGAGTGTGGATGAGGAATAGAGCTCTGAAAAACAGAGTGAATACTTACAGTGACACATAGATGACAGAGAGCTAGAATAGGTAATAAGTGGAACTTTACAATGATAATATTTTTCCTGAATTTGTATTAAACATGCTGAGAAACCTAGTGATAATTTCCTTCTTTTAGTTTTTGCACAGAGCTAGTATACCTCTCTGTACAGAAATTCTTGACTGCAAGGATTTTATCAGCAAAGGTTTTGAATACCACAGCTCGAAACAGCCACTGTCTCTCTGTACAAAGGATGAAGGCAAGCTGCAAAACCGCATGGACAGTTTTTTGAGCTAAATCTTACCTTTTCATTGCGCTCATACCTGTCTATAGTAAAGGTAGTCAGACAGACAATCCATTCCTAGTGATCTCTGGCTCATAGAGATTCAGAATTCATTTGAGATTTCAGGTCCCTGCCGTGATCACTGAATTTGATTGCTACCAGCTAATGATTTGTATTTTGCCATTCAGTACCATTTCAAACTGAAGAACACTGGTTTGGGTTGTTCTGTTTGATGTTTTGATTTGGCTTTCCTCTCTGTGTTTCCAATGGAGCTAAAGTTAACAAAATCAAACTTTATTTAACTGCTTCTGTCTGCCAAGACAAGATATCTCAGTGCACCGAATCCTCACCACCTTCATACTGGAATCTGGTATGACATGCCACTGACACTGTGAAACTAGCATTGAAATATTAGATTTTTTTTTTACCGGATATGTTTTAACCAGACAGATTTTGTAACAACATATTTTTGTAACTATTTTTGAATGACAAAAAATAGCTGCTGAAGATCTTTAGTATTTAGGCTATCATAGACTTTTCCATAGCATTAATAAAAGTAGACCAAGGTTTAGGCCTTTACCTTATGAATTCCAGGATTCCTACTACTATTGTACATTGATTGCGTGCCATTGAAATATTCTTCTTCTCTTTCCAAGGGTGAAAACCAAACTGAGAGTTCTCAAAAGCCAGCTATTTGAACTCTGAACCATATGACCCAAGCAAAAGATCTGCAACACAAGGCAATATTTATTTTTCCTTCTCTCATAATTTTCAATCATTCTGTTCACCAGAAATTTCCAAATATAGAGTTATTTTCTCTAGCACCCACCAAGACAAACTTGTCTCCCTGTGGCAACATTAATGAGAAGCGCAATCTTGGCATGTGATGTCAAGTCCCTACCTCATTCTTATTCTCTTTTTTTTTTATGTTACCATCCAAACACACTCTGGTATTCAACTAAGTCATTGACAGAGCAATTAAAACACTTTCAGATTGGGTGAAAGATAACCCATTTGGGTGAAAATCTGAAAACATGCTCTTTGGTGCAGTACCTCTGCCTGATGTTTGCTCTCTGCAAGCATGTTTATGAAGAAGAGCTAAATTACTTGCTAATCAGCTGGAGAGCTTCAGTTTAGAGATGCCCAACTGGAGGCAGTTAAAGGTGAGCAATTCCTTGCCTAAGAGAGCAAGTATCTTGAGCTCAGCTCCCAAAAAAATAAGACGTGTAATGTCATTTTAGTTTCTTGCAACTACTGAGCCCTTTGGCTCAATCTAGTGTGGAATTTTGCGAATTCTTCTACAAAGAGAGAAAAAGTGACGAAGAGAGAAACATCTCTCTCCTTTGCAGAAACAAATCCATTCCTTTTCATGTCAGTGCTTTGCCTCCCTGTTTCTCTAACATGCTCAGGACATACTTCCACAAGATTCATATCCCCCCTGTCACATGGGATGCCAAAAGACATTTCCTCTCCACCCAGGCTACGAAGAGAAGTAAGGTTCTTCAACAGCACCTTTAACAGAACTCTTCTGCATCTTCCTCAACCCTTAGCACCTGCTGTGGCTTTGAGTGTCCTCAATGCCCCACACAGAAGCACCAGTGAAAGGAAGGCATACAGGACTTTTTTTTTAGGTATCTAAATGTTTAAAAAATTAATTTGAAAATTGGACATTCCTTTAAAACTAAAAGAAAATGTGATGTTTGGGCTGATTTATTTTAGCTTGTTATTTAATGACATTTAAAATTGTTTTCTAACATTGACTACTATAGTACAATGGAGAAAGAAGAATGACAAATGTTTTGTGGAGGCATAAAAATATCAGACAAGGCAAATATTGTATTAAGCTAACTACTCACTTCAAACAGATATGAAATAATGTAACATTTTGGGAGGTGGGAACCCTCGGGCTTTTTTTTTCTACAATGTGATCCTTTTCGTCCGAGAGTCTAGTCTCAGAGACTGGGTGTTCCTTCCATCTCTTTTTCCTGACAGGGTTAAGCTCTAATAAAATGATTCTAGTGTATCTCAATAGAGAAGATTCAGTTGTCTGTCTTGACATGTTCTAAATGATTGTCTGAGTTCAAGAAAAAATAGAGCATGGTTTTTCTTTTTTAAAATCGGATAATTGCACAGAGCTGATTTGAGGCACAGGCACTGAAACAGTCAAATCAGCCCAAACTCTGGCTCAACATCCACTTACTGACAAAGTGGCTGCTTCTGTGCTCTAAGGTCGGAAGCATTTTTAAGTCAGAAGTTTATAACAAAAAAGCATTTTTAATAAAGTGACATAAAAATTGACACGACAAGAAGGAAGGAAATTAAGTAGAGAGTGGCCGGTGTATCCCAGGTGTGCCAGGCTGCTAACTGCAGTGGCCCACTAGTATTCCAGACAAGAGACTTCATGTCTCTTGTATACTCATTTGCACTCTCCACTAAAAAGGATAATGTGATTTTCCTGAAATTCAAACTGTTTAACAAACAAAAGACCCAATATTCCTTGAAAGTTACATGTTACCGGTTATTCTTTGTCACTGGAAACAATTCTGGGTGGTAGATGGCTTGACAATTTTTGGCTCCTGCTGTCACAGGTGACAGCTAATGGATTATGCTGGTGGGAAGACCACTTTTCACAAATGTCAGATTTTTTTGACCATGATGCTTTCAGCTAGAAAAAAATTTCTTCCCTGCCTAGAACTTTAAATACTACTGGAAAATAAAATACAGAGTGAAAGCTTTGGAGAAACTTTCCTTTGTTAACTGATATGGAATTTAGTATAAGAGAACATCAGAAAAGATTTAAATATATACTTTAAAAATAACAAAGAATATCTTGAAGTGAAAATTACAAATGCATGCCTTGAAAGCTATCTACTGAGTTCAAAACTTTATATTCTTTCTTGAAATGTGGTTACTGGACTTTGATAAGAGAAGTCACAAGGGGTCTTTCTACAAATAAGATACCTTTGCATTAACAATTTATTGAGTCAAGACCTTTCCATCACAAACAAGAGTCTATTTGCTGTAGCTGTTGGAATCCGAAAGAATAATGCAGGTGATGCCTTTGAAACTGAAATGTGCTTATTAACACCATCTCACAAAGTCCCTGAGTGTTGTTAGTGAGAAATGACAGTGTATGGCTCTACTGCACACACTTCACTGCTGTGAAATTGCTCAGTATAAATATATCAGGTAAAATGGGCACCCAACTAAGTGAATTCTTTGATTTGATTGGACTTTCACTGTCTGTTATTTCTGAGGCTTTTTGCATCATGATCCAAAGCTTATTAAATTCAGCAGAAATGCTGCTGAAATTTTCATCCAGCCTCAGGAGCCAATGAAAATGAAGAGCACCAAACACATATAAGGGTTCTGATCCAAATAATAGTACAGTAAATTATACTAATTTATCTTTTCAATTACCTACCTAATTTGGCAAGAGGATTGATTACTATTTGCTTTTAAGATAAATCCCCTCTACAAATGGTCAGCAACATTCTGATGAATCCTTTTCTGAGAAAAAAAAAAAAATCCATTTTCACAATTGCAATTAGTCAAAATTCCAGGAACTTGCAGATTATCCCAGCTTGGAAGACAATCACTGTAATTCTTGTCAAACAGCTCGCACTCTGGATTCCTCCTAGATTAATAGAAGTGAAACAAGACACTTTGCTTGAAAGTGTAAACTCCATCTTAAGACAGAATCTAGCCCAGAAGTTCCCACTGCACCTGGAATGGTACAATACCACCATGACCAGGCCATGTAATAGCTTTCTGGTGATTTTTATTGTTTCTGGAGTCTCTATGCTGAAAATCAAGGAAAGAAGACCATTTTTACCAGCAGGGTCAGAGAAATAATACATAACATCACTTATCTGTCAACTTTGGAACTAACAAAAATACATTAACTCTGGCAAATATCATTATGGTGGTTTCTTGGGTTTATTGGGCCATTCTGGATCTGAGAAGTATCTTCATTTATTCTCTTTCTCACTCATTGACATTGTTTTGATTTCATAAAAAAAAAAAAAAAAGAGAAGGGAAAAAACCCACACCTCTGGAAACACTGAGATTTTTGCTCCATGTAAATTCTTGTTTTCTATGAAGCCCTTGTCCTCCATCATTTGGAACGAGATCTTTCAGGACTACATACTAAATTACATTCTAGACTTAAAGAACTTTTGAAAAGTTTGCATTGGCTACTGCCTTGTTAAAAAAAACGCACACACAAAAAACCCACTAAATAAACAGAAAAAAAAGTAAAAAAAAAGAAAAGAAAAAACAACTCACAAAAACCCAACTGAGTAAAAAAATCTTTAAAGAACAACAAAAGAACAATTTCTAAGCACTGTTTTGAAATGTGCAAATAGTACTGTCAGTAGGTAAGGGGGTTTTTTTCATTTTGAACATTTACATCTTCCAACTGCAATTTTCCAACTGCAGTTTTAGAATATTTCACCGTATGCTGCTATCAATCATCCTTAACCTAGAAATGTACTGTACATTAGTAATGCTTAATTGGCATATTTAAAGTAAATAGGTACTTAGTTTTGCTGTAAAATCTTTGGGAAAAATTTTATAATACCACATGGCATTGTTTGTTCCAAAAGTAAATAGTCAAATTCTGAATGTTAACTCTGCTGGGAGACAATTATGAGTGTTGAAATACTTGTCTTGCCATACAGGCTACCACATAGTTAACTACAGGTCATTGGGATATTGCCTGGCAATGAAATAAATATGTCTCCTATTGTATGGTGTTGTCTTATTTGGTAATTAAGAAGAAAAGGTTAGATTAAAGGAAAAATAGTAATTGAACAATCTTTGACATGACAGTGAAAAAGAGAAAATAACCATTTATAAAATCAGAAATTAAAAACAAAAAACAGAAATTAAAAGAGAGGCAGTAAGAACATCAAGCTGGAGAGCAGGAGGAGGATAACAATGGCACGAGGCCAGATCCTGCTCCCTGTTACACCCAGGCAGCATTGCAGGCTGAAACTGCATGGGCGTAACTGAGAGCAGAGCATGCTTCCATATACACTTGTTCGTACCACCTCCCAAAGGTCTATTTCCACATCAGGTATAAACACCATCCTCTCCACACAGAATTTCTGCATTTTCTTCTGTGTAACTGTAGAGAAGGAAACTTGCTATAAATAAGCAATGTGGAATGAATTTTTAGGAGCGTATAGCCAGTCCACAATTTCTTACTAGACAGATTTTGGCCTGATTCTCCTGTATGATGTCTTGTAACTGTGCCACAGATTTTCTCTCTCCTTAACAAGTTTCCCTGCCACTCTCATCCATGCTTCCAGATAAAGGAGGAGATGTGAGGCACATGCCGCACTGTGCACTGGCAGTCAGACCACTGCACGACTGGCAAAACGTGGATGGCACTCTCCCTACTAAAGTGGTACGTGATGTTTCATTTACATTTGCCAGCTGGCTAATAGTAGCCAAATGTTTGTTGCAAAGAGTGAGTGAGAGAGAAAAATAGCCATATCCTTTGGCACACAGAATAATAATAATCCTCCTCCAGAACAGGCTGGCAGTGCTCGAGCCAGAGCCATCTTTCCGACTCTGAGACACTATTAGATTCTCCACCCTTCTCTTCTAAATTCTGCAGCAGATTGTTTGGGCTGGAGAGAGATGGAGACAAGAGGTCCCATCTGGTACCAGTTCCTTATTTCTTTGTAGCTCTATAATAGCTCCAGGTCTTTTCACAGTTCATTTGGGAGAAAAGGGTAAGTGTTGGGTGAGGGGAAGTGGTGGTCCTGGGGATTCTACAGGCTAGTCATATTTTTATTTTCCTCTGTATTTCCTTTTTTCCCTTTCCCCCCAGATTGACAGGAGTTAACAGGCATCTGCTCTCCTGCATTTGCAGCTCTATAGTGCAGACCTGTCAATAGTTTCCACACTTGCTGAGATTATTTTATGAGCAAGACATTTTACAGGGCTAGGCAGAGCTAGTGTGAAAAATAACTTTTACATTGCTTTTTTCCCACACCTCCCCCCCCATAACTATGTGCCTTGTTTTTCTTCTTAAGAGCTAGAACAAAACTTTTCATTCTTTTCTATTTCTAAGCACGCCTTTTCCAACAATTTGCCTTCACAGAGGACTAACTGCATGTCTCCAACACCTCAGTTCCAGACACAGATGCTGCCAAATGACAGTCAATTTCTCCTGCTTTGTTGGATGAGAGTAGTTTTTGTTCTGTAGGTCTGTGTTTCAATACCATGTGTTACCCCACAGACAGAGATGATGAAGTAGACTTGTAAGATGCCCATATAAATACTCAATGGCTTCCTCACCCTCTCTGTTCAAGCACTGACATTCACCGGGTAGATCCAGAGCCTCAGTAACACTGAGTCCTGTCACTGCAATTTTTCAAGAAACGTCAGCAGAGTGAAAAACCCTTCCTGAGGACTGCCTGGTTTAGACAGTGAGATGTGGGCTTGCAGGCTCTGTTTGGAAGGCAAGAGCCAAACACCACTATCTCAGATTTCACAGACGAATTTGCAGACATTGCTACATGCAGACGACTTTCTAGGCTCAACAGTCTCTTTTTTCATTATGTCCCCATTTCAATGAGCTGAGAGTGTCTTGCTGTTCAGAGGAAGATGCTAGGCACAGACTGTGAATTAGCAGGACTGAATGGCAGATTACTTGTTGGGCTAAAGATGTTGAATTTGGCTTGTAGTCCCATCTCCAGACCGAAGAGCAGGAAGGGAGTGAGTCTTGACTGTTCTTCAGTCTGCTTCTTGGGGTGTTTTTTTTTTTTTTTTTGTTTTTTGGTTAAAATTTCTTTGTGTGGGGGGAAAAATGGTCAGAACCTATTTAACGCAGCAGTATTTAATTACAGCAAGGCGTAGCTTCGGTCTGATTTCTTCATCAGTTAATATTGTGCACTAATTATTCATGGGGGTCCTGAGACATCACTTAGATACATTTAAATTACAAGATTAAAGGCCGACAGCTTATTTTATGAACAGGAAATCTAAAACTTTATCCTTCTCTCACAACTATATTCTTGAAAAGTAGAGGTTTAATTATTTATGAGCTCTATAACAAATATTTTGGAAGAGCAATCCATTGCTGCAGGAAGGAAGGAAATAGAAACAAAATAAACAGAATTGTGTTACAATTAAAGGAACTAACGTGAAAGATTCTAACTGCATTCTGAGTAAAACTGAATGCCCTAAGGGTTTATTGGACTGGACAGGACTGTCTTGGTGTGACTCTATGATGCGTATCCCCTATCAAGCCCTATGCCCAAAAAATTAATTTTGTGCCTTTTCTGTGCCTTTAAACTGAGCTTGAGAAAAAAAACCAAACAAGCTTTTCAAAACAGTTTCTCAAGGACACAAAGATACACTCCTCTGCGTTCTCTGGCTGCAGAAGCAGGAGGGAGCACCCTGCTCGCTTTCTTCAGCCAGCGGTTTCGGTTTTTTTTCTTCCCGGTGTGAGACGGAAAGCTGAACTTTGTTTCCTGGGACTTTGGTTTTTCCCTTCTTCTCTTCTAGACTGTTCAACAACATCAGAACACATCGGGAGAATTTCCTCCCCGAGGCCTGGGGGGTGGGCCCTCGCCGACCCAGCTCCGAGGAGGAGGAGAGAGACCACACCTACAGAAGGACTCTGAAATCTTCCCAGGTTTCTCTCCACAGCAAGAGTTTTATTATTTAGCATTATTATCCTTTTCCTGTGTGTTTGTTAAAATAAGTAGTTTTTATCTCTTTCCTTCAAGGAAAATTTCCTTTTTTCCCGAACCTGGTGGGGGGAAGGGTGGTTGTAACCTGGTTTTCTCTCAGAGGATATATTACTAGATTTTGGCCAAACCGACACAAGGACTTGAAGTTGTTTACCACACTGAAGGATCAGAGTCCAAAAACACACTAAAGCAATTTTTTTTAACCTGAGCTGGAAAAAAGTTTACATTGGACCCACAGTAATTTCCCCTTAACCCAGTGTTCAGCTGCATGTATGACTGCCTGAAAGAGGGAGTACAATGATGACTCAAAATCCGGATTTTCAGCTCCATGCTTTACTATATTTTTTGCTATAATATATCTGAAGAAAAAAAAATCTTTATTGGGGTTTTAATTTGCAGCATGCAAGTGGTTACACCTTGTCAAAACTTGGAGGGCAGTGGGAGAAGCAATAAATCCATTGATTAAATTTAGGAAGCGTATACCTTGACTCATAGCTAGATTTGCCCTGTTGAGTCACTAGCACTGATTTGTACATGGTTTTAGTGCTGATATTTAATTCTGAACTTAAACGTCAATTAAACAATCACTGACCATCCAGTAGTTCTATTTTGATTATTAAATTGTAATACATTGTGAATACTAAGAAACTAGGAACATAAATACCATGCAAATGGTAAGAGGAAGTGGAGGTAAGAAGTGAATGAATCCATATTTGTCTCCCAAGCCAGTTGCTCTCTGATTTGTAGGCACTTTTCCCATATGCCTAATATTCCATAGAACATACCCAATCTAATATATCTGAAGATATTTCTGAAGTGAGAAGGCCAGTTATTGATTACTGAGTCTGCTGAAATGCTGTAACCCACTGAGACAAAACATTGCTGGGAAGTAATAAGAGCTGGAGGGCACCTGGCTTTTGCAGGGAACAGAGGAAAAGCACGACTTCTGCTGCTATCTGATTTAAATTGACCACTTAAAAACAAGGTTTTGAGTGTGGCTTTTTGGGAGGAAGTGTGAAAGAGCTCTTGGGAGAGCAGGGAAGGTGAAAAGTAAGTATAAATAACTCTAATGCTCAAAGAGAGTGAATGCCTTGTAACTGTATGATAAATATAAATAATTTGAAAGAATTTAATTATATCTGAAGAATCATTTTCTGCAAACATCTACCAGACCAGATAAAACTACATTGAGATATTTCACTTCAAATAAAACTTTATGATGAGAAGCTTTTTGGAGAAAATACTTCTTATTTTGATCAACCTGTATTCATACATCCCATTTTATTGCCTCCCAAAACTGGTGAAGAGTAAAAATTGTTCTTTCTTTTCAAAACTATATTTTTTTATTGAAAGAGGTATGTTTGTACAAATTGATGTAAAATATTGATATTGAAACAAAGAGTTAAAATTGAGTGGTTTGCTGTAGGTGTTGGAAATTTTCAAAACCTGTTCAGATCAAAAGAAACATTTGTTCGGCTACAGAAATTTGTTACCATGAAGCTGGTCCTTTTAATAATATTTAATATCTACAGCCCTTTTTTTTTTATGCACTGCTCACTCTCACTCTGGACAGTACGTGTTCAATGCCTTGAAACACCCAGCAATGTGAAGAGTGCCAAAGTAGGCTAAATTGCAGAAAAGGACACTCACAGGAGGAATGTGAGGCAGGAGTACAATTGTCTAAACTTCTCCTAATTGCTCAGCAGACAGCGGAGAGCTATATTTCAGTGCACACAAACACATTGTAGCTCTAGCACATCTGGCCTTTTCTTGCCTCTAGCCTCTGTCAGGAAAATTTGCTAACTGTATCCTATGGGAAAAGTCATATGCGTTTGACTCAACTCCAGCTCTGACAACTGGGATTCCCTGCAGTCACAACTCCTGTCACTCAAGTCCAGTTCTCTGTCTGCCCTAAAGAAAAGATTCACATCTTGCAGAAGTATTAAAATTGCTGACTGATTACGTTTGAACCTTAAATGGTACCCAGAGAGCCAGTTAGCAATTTAAAGTGGGTGTTAAAGCATATATAAAAGGCATGTGCATTAATTCTATTATTTCAGATGGACAACTGAAGGTAGAAAGGAAAGACAGGTCTCCAGTAATGGAGAGCAAGCACCTCCAAATCTTAACTACCTTTTCTAGACAATGTCTTATTTAGGTCTTTGTTTAGAATGGCTATTAATACCGTTGTGCTGATGAAATACCATGGAGACACATTGGACTAAGCTAGTACTTAAGGTTGTCACTCTGTGCAGTGATGAACTGACAATTGAAATTTAATGAAAGTTTACCATTAGCATGTTACTTTAGGTGGAATCTATTTCACCTCTAGGAATGGTCCATGAAGTAGTTTCCAGAGAGATAATGTGAGCCTTTCTTTCTCTAAAATAATCAACATTTTGCTCCAGTGCAGTGGTCACCAGGAGCTCCCTAAGCAGCAGTTAGTTCATTAGGCTTAATATTTTCGGGGGGTTTTTTTTGTACAGCATATCTTTTAGTCCTTTTCAAGTAATCAGGTAACTGTATGCATCTTTTCTAGACAAAACAAGGTTAGGGTGTGCCTTTGGGGTTTTTTAAGCCAATATTAGGAGTGTGCTCAGAATTTTTCTGCAGCTATAACAAGACACTTCTATTAACTATGTATTTTAAACCCTGATTTGTATAATGCATAGGTTTTCAGATCTTTCCAGACTTCAGTTGTGTAACATCAGTCCTTAAGTGACTCTACAGTAGTGTCTGGTGCAGCTGTTAGGATCATTAGGATTTCAAATATATTTCCAAATTAAAGCAAGAAAAAGATTTAAAGAGAAAAGAACTCTTGGCCTAATTAAGAAGAGTGAACTAGATTTAATGATGAACAATTTATTGGCAGTTAATAGAGCTCATACATGGTAGCCAGGAGCTAGATAATTTATCATTAAAAAGAATCTCCATTACATATAAAATCCCTTCTCTCTTGATACAGTTAGCAACGGCACTTCACAATTACCATTTTTATAAGCCTGACTCACTGGCAAATGAAGCTGTATTTCACAGAGCAGCAGCAAAACTTGTAGGTGCTGTGAATATTTAAATATGCAGGATTCAAGTTCTTTGTCAAGAAGTTTATTTCCTCTTCAGTAAATGGCCCTTTGCAATCGTGACCTTGATTTTCAAAGCTTCATAGCCCAGCCTCTAGTTATTTTATTATGCATCTGGAAAAGTCCTTAAAATGCTTCTGGTTAATGCAGTCAATAAAGTACATGGCAGGAAAGTGCTTTGTAGGATATGTGCCCCAGATACTTCAGCACCCTGTGCTTGCACAAGAGGCAAACTGCTGCTCTCATGATCAAACTGACCACCTCCACCAAGCTGGTGGGAATGGTTCTTGTGTCATTCAGGATAGGTTATGACAAGAATTAATTTGGCTTCCTGTTTTGCCTTTAGGATTCAGAAGTGAAGGGATCTGTGCTCCACACGTCGGCTGTTAAGATGTGAAGATGTATCAGTGTCGCTGAGTCCACACCTCTGAGGCTGCCTGTGGGCAACCGTGTAGAACCAGACCTGAGCCTTTCTTTTTGGTAAATAGCAGCTCTGAATGTAGGACATTTTCCAGCATTGTTTCTTCCAGCACTGTTCCCCTCCAGGTAAGGGAGAAGGTAATTTCACTCTGCAATAAGGTAACCTATATACAGCAGTGTTGAAAGGAGCAATTTTGTCCTAGTTGGAGTTTTGGAGGCAATGATGACAGCAGCATAACCCATCAGCTTGATGAGTAGGGGCACTCTCCTTCACTCCCAGGGAACAGGAAAAGATGGAGTACCTTGAAGAAAACTGCATTTCCTGATAAAGACATCAACTCCTTTTGGACATTGCTTCAGCACTTGAAACATGTGTGAGGCACCTCAAAGTTCACCTCAGCTGGAAAGCCCTGATGATCAGGACATGCAAGACCTGGTTTTGGTTGCTTCTCTGATTCTTTTTGCCCTGCTGTTTTCTTCCAAGGAGATCTTCGAGGTCCGTAAGTGCAAATGTGCAATGCCGCTGCTCAGTGCTACTACTGGATGGTGAGAGGGATACGAAATCTAACCATATGAAATCTAGGATCAGACTTAGGAGTGAGTGGCTTGACCCATTTTTCAAAGAGAGGGGTTCAAAATTGCGGGAAAGTTTTCATTTAAAAGCTCTCCTGATAGTTGTCTTCTTGCTTGCGCAAAGACTGCAGTCTAGCAAATTCAGCAAGGGTATTCTGGTGTCATTGTTGACCAATGAAAATATTTGCAGAACTTCATCAGAAAGACCAACAGAAGGTGGGAAGAAAGTCCCATGCGTACAGAAACAGCCAGGTAAAGGCAGTTTTTTCATACCATCTAGTGGGAAGAGTGAAGCACGCTTGCCAAGTACAGGTTTTTGATCCCCAACATGAATGGAAGGTCATTGATGCAATGGGGTCCGTCTCTGTGGAGATCTTCAGATTTGGGGCACCTGCATTGGCAGCTTTTTTTACACAATGCAAGATGAAGACAAGAAGGGCAGAAGTTCCTTTGGCCACCTCAGAGCACTGAACACGTTATCACCTAGCACATTCTTCATAATTTGTATGAGCTCACATTAGCATCTCTTCAAAGAAGCTGTTCAACTGACAGTCTCCTTCATGGAGAAATATCTTTGACCCAAAATCCTGTGACAACTCTTTGAGTATGGTAAGGGATATCTCATCACCCCTGTCATATCTGCAGTACAAAAAAATAGAGTTCTGGGAGAAGAGCTTCAGTATTCAGGCTCCTAAGCATCTGAAATGTCACCTTTCTATCAGCTGTTTGGTATTTATAAGGAGATTTGCAAGACTAAATTGTATTTTAAACATATTTTCCATCATTATATTTAATTGAGGGGAAAAATGTTCTTCAAATTAAAAAAATACAGTTTTTCTTCATTTAAGTCTTATCTTTAAAAAATTAGTATCTGCCAACGGGCTGCAAGCTTGTTTTCAAACAGTAACAATTCTAACTTTCTCTGTTATACACTACTGGCAGAATACATATTTTAAAGGTCTAACATAATCAGAGATAATTAATCTAGTCAAGGTAATAATGAACAGCTGCATCAATCTGCACAGAGATGACTGGTGCAAAAAATGAAGTGAACATGGGTCAGCCACAAAAACAGTCACTTGGAGCAGCAGCCCATAAAAATTCAGATCTTGAGAGACACTCTGAATCTAGAATTTCAAACAGACTGCATCTTCCCCTTTCCTCTAAATTTAAAGATCTCATTCTTTTAATATATAATTTTACAATAATTTATGAAAATGAAGAGCAATGTAGAATGCAATCAATCATTCATACTTCTGAATGGGAACCCAAAAATAGCAATGCTGTTCTGCAACTTTGTCAAGAACTGCTGCTGACATCATGTTCGTCCTGCCATACTGGTGAACTTTTTGTCTCATCAGCAACTAAAATAAACTTTTATTTCACAAAAGCTTTACATTTAATTATGGGTTTCAGCCATTTGCAGGAAGGGAGAGAGAAAATACGATTTGTAAACTTATCACAAGTCTGTGTTCATTCTTTCCTTTGATCCAGTTCAACATTGTCTCATGACAAGGGAACAAGAAAAAAAATTATAATATTTGTAACAAAAGTAACTGAAAAAAATTAAATGCCAAAAAATTCAGGTTTCCCTGTCAAAAATGAGAGGTAGAGTTTCAAAAAAAAATTATTTCAGCATCTTCTCAACCTAAAGATATTGTTTTTGAAAAGTCCAGCATGTTTCATTCTGACATTCTTAAATTTGGATATGTTTCATTGTGAATTCAAAAAGGTCTAACGAAAATTACTGCATGTTACAATATTTAACATTAAAGCAAACTGTTCGTGAGGGTAGCCAACAGATAAAAAATTTCACTAAAAAAAAAAAGAGAAAACCTTAATTTTTTTTTTCACTTCTTTCTTGAGTTTTTTCCTAGTTCTATATCATCCAGAAATTAATTATTTACCCAGTTTCATATATAACAGTGCCGCACAGATGCCTTATTCCTTATAAGTTTCCCAACACAAGGAGAAGGATGCCATAGTGAAATCCTACTTTAACACAACTTACATGAAGTGTAGGGAAAGGCGTGTCCCTATCAACTGTGAGACAAGAACATCATCTGGCCAGCATCAAGCAAATAAGACAACATAAGGCACTTCTGATCGCACATGTCCCAGAGGAGTATAATTTGTGGACAGCTTGAACAAGGGTGGATTTTTAGTGCTATTAATGGGACTTCAGTTAAAGCAAGAGACATCGTCTGTACAGAGTGAATGCATGGACCAAGTCCCAAAATAAAGCAGTATCTTTCAACAATAGTGTTCTCTGCTTTAACGTGTTCTGTGACTCTGAAGCTAATAAAGATTTTGCACTGGCAAGGAGATGTTTGGAATCAGGCCCTGAATGTGAGTGGAGGAACCAAATTCTGATCAGTTCAAGACAAAGCAGTCTGCATGAAAAATATTGCACTCCCATTTCAAGAAACACTTTAACCTTTTCACAGTTTGTTTGGACTCACGCCATTTCATTTCACTTAAGAAAATCTACCATTGGATAGGTGTTACTAAAATAGAGAGAAGTTTATTTTGTTTTGTTTTCCTGAATATTACTATTGATCCTTCCCATTCACAATTTTCAAATCCTTTTAGATGAGTAAATTGCTTTCAACAGTTTAAATTTTCCTGATGTTTCCTCTACTCTACAGAGATTTGGCAGCTCAATTCTTCATGAGATCAGTGTCTTGCCCTAACAGATTTCCAATTTTATACATAAAGTTAGTGAATGCCGAAAAAGAAGTTCACAAAACTGCTTTGTTGATGCTCTCTGTTCTGGAGTTTGGTGGAATGAAGATGTGACACAAACTTGCAGTCAAGCTCTATCAAAGTAAGCAAATGTATCTGCTTTTGATGAATGGCTTGATGATGTAATTGCAAAGAATTTGTCATTATTTTCAGACAATTCTTACAGAAAAGAAGGCTTGTCTTCTTGGGAAAGGAGAAAATAAGGGTATTCTAATTTTAGAAAAAGTTAGTAGCTAGGTAGAACTTTAAATATCAAGCCCAGGTACACAAATGGAGTTAGCAGAAAATTTTCCATTAAATATATTGATTTCCTTAAAAAATTTTTCAGTTTTCAGAGTCTTTGTCAAAAATTCCAGTTATCTAAATATATGTGAAACCAAGGTGAGAGCGAAGTAATTGTATTATAGCAGGATCACTGGTAAATTATAGAAAGAAAAAGAAAATACATTTTGCCAGATTTTGATATGAAATTGTCTATCTCCTACCATTTTCTGAAGGAACAAAATAACCCTCTGACCAACTGTGACTGCTATATTATCTTCACAGTAAGGACTCTTCATAAAACTGGGAATACATGTAATGATTTGGAGGCAAGAGTGTATATTCAGCCTATTTTTAAAAAGTAGCCTGAAAAATCTTTGCCACCGAGCAAAACAACTGATTCTGGGGTTGTTATGAATTGCCAGCCACAGTTTCTTCTCTAGCACTATCATTAGACACGTGGCACACATGTGACTTGCTGACCTTGGAGAAAATACATTTTGCAACACTCTAAAATCACAGAGAAAACTAGGCTGCAAGATGGGAAAAGCTATGAGGTGGGTAACGGTGCATGGGGTTTGACTATTTGCCCTCAGAAGAGAGTTCTGTTGGAAACAGGGAGATTCTGAAAATGTTGTATCTGACTCAGCATCTGGTCTGTTTCCTCCATTCTCTTTGTAAGAGTCTGGAAATCTAACATGCTGAGGCAATAAAACCTCTCATTCTATCAGCTTCTGTATAGGAAAGCTGAAACCTTTCAGCATGAAGGAGAGTAATGAGCAGATCAAAGGGTGATCTGTTAGGAACAGGATGGAAATACAAGACATGTATCACACACATGAAGTCTCTGTGTGTAAACTTTCACTGTACTTCACTGTCGTGGGCTGGCCTGCTGCATAGCATGGATTCCAGGGAAAGCTTTTGATGTGAATCATTTCTCACAGACTCGTACACAGTGGCCATCTGCTGAAAAAGGAAAAAAGAAAAAAGGAATTATATTAATTTATGCACACGTATTAAGAAAATGCAAAGCTCAGACTTGGCAATCACTCACTGCTGATTTCACCCAAATTTTACTGAGTAGATGCGCAGAAAGTTGTGCATTCCCTGTTAACTGCAAATTAATGCTTTCAGCTAATGCTTTTTGGACAGTGTCTTGCACAGTAAACAGCCAGGATGAAACAGCTATCTGCCTGAGTAGTGTCAAAATAAAGGGGAAAGTTAGCAGCTCTGGCGTTCACACAGGAATTGGGGCATTTACCAGGAATGATGCATCCTGCCACTCAGTTTTATTCTCAAACTTTTCAGCAGCAGGTCCTGGTCAGTGGTATGAAATACTGAATGCAAAAGAATCATTATGTCTTACTCCACAGCCGAAAGGAGAAAAGTCAGCAAAACAAGCCCAGTGCAGAAAATTAATGTGAATATTGCAAAGGACATGTGTCAAAACTTAGTCAACTTTTGAAAGAAGAGCTCAAAATAAGTGGCACTTGGAAGTTTCAAGCAATCATTTCTTGTGCAGGCCATCGGCAATCACTTTCCTTATGGAAGTCATTCTATTCTGACACAGCATTTAAGTGTCAGAACCAGGCATTAAGTCACTGCCAGTACGGATGCCAGTGTATCTCTACAGACAGAACCAGGAGATCATGACTCCTGACTCCACCAGTCACCCAGGGGGTCCATGAGCAATGCTAGTTAATATTCTTGGTGAGAAACCTGTTCTTCTCACAAGCAGAAATGTCTCAGGTACCATGGACATGCAATTCCAGACTGTCCTTCTCTAAGTATTTCAAAAACCCAGTGAAAACAACATAATTGTATTATCTTTGTTAATTGCCTCCTTGTCAACCTATGCTCCAGCTGATGAAACTGATACACAAGGAATCCCCTTTCATGAATGACTAGCAGTTAGGTTTGTTCGCTCCTTCTTGGGAGCATCACTGAGCTGCATTACAACTTCATTCAGCTCTCCCCTCCAGTCTGCTGCAGCAGCTGCAAAAAACTTGTTTCTCATGCTTTCCAAATACCAACCTTGGATTATGGACACTTTCACTTTTTTTCTGTACGTCTTGTGGTTCTTTCACCTTATGTCCATTCAAATGGTAAACAACAATGATATATTTTGGTTTGGATGCTGTGGATGTTCAAAATGTTCAGGTCATGACTGGATGAGATTATATGAATCCTTCGTATAGCTGGGTAAGCCATCCAGTGGAGACCAAATGCAGCTTTGACTCTTCAGTCCAGCCTGGTAATGTTGCAGCTGCATTCTTATTCTGAGTTAATGCACATTTTGCATCAGAAAAATGGAAAAAATATGCAGCTGATTCCTGAACTAGCCAATCTCTCAGTTTGCTCTCTGGTCCTCTAATGCCTTGCTCTTTCAGTCTTTTTGGATTTATCAATAAAAACATGTGAAATAATCGTAGCTCTGACCCTACCAGCTACATCTGCTTCCACTAGAGCGAAAACTTCTCTAGGAATCAATGAAGCAAACACAGAGGGACTAATTAAACCCCTGTGTCATTTCCTTTGAAACTGTCATACTGCACTTCTTAACTTGTATTCATTCAACCCCAGTGGCGGTGCAGTAATTTTAGCAGGGTTGTACTTAAACAATAATACAGGGCAGCATCACAGTCATGATGAGATCACACTACATTGAATTGCTAGTTTGAAAACTGAAGACCAGGAACACCAGACAGTCAAGATATTCTTGTGACTGTATAAGAAATATTGGAGTGCCTGAAAGATATTATAAATTAGTCTTGTGTGTTATGGGAAGAAGCTGAAATCATGAAGAATAATGAAATCAAATAACATGGGGCTCATACGTTTTATACCAAAGTTAGAACTCCATATTACAAAAGAGGCCACCCTGGCTCTGAGCACAGGCATAACCAGCTTTTACCTGCTCTCCACTAGTGATGGGAAATCAGTGTCTGCAAACAAATTACAGAAAGGGGCATGTGGCCGAGGCTTCCTCAAATATTCCTGCAGCTGCTGGTCATTCAAAGATAATATCCTCGTAACTAGTAGTCCGGATCCTAAAGCCCTCACAATAGATGAATGTAATAGAAATGCTCTGAAATTATTGCTTGAGACTAAGTAACCCCAAACTTCCCGCAATAATTCACATTTAATTTTACTATTTATCTAGGAAATGCACATAGACCCACATGCCACTTCTGCATTTGAGCTTTTGAGGAATATCTCCATGCTGACTCTGCTCTGTGAGTTTACCACTACTGTATACTCACATCAGCACAACCACAATGTGTTTTTTAATAAATTAAATGTTACAGAGCCAGAAGCAGTCACTTCTTTTTTTTCTTTCTTTCTTTTTCCCCTTTCAGGAGGATCGTTTATAATCATACGGTGCAATATAAACACTGAGAATGGGTCTTTTACTGTCTTCCTCCTTGTGAGAGACTGGAATATCAATGGTTAATCACTCAAAACAGTCAGACGTTTTCAAAAGCATTTTCAAAAGTGGATGCTGTGCTGACCATGCACAAAGCAACCATGCAGATGCAAAGGGGTTGCACACCCACCCACCACAAGGCTACAAGCTGGGTTTTGAGCCAGGTAAGGGGAGAGGCCGATAAGCAGGTCCTGAGAGACAGGGTAATGGTTTTCATCATGCCACTCCCTTCCACAGGCTCAGGTGTCAAAACTTCCCTCCGGAGGACATACTGGGACATTCTAGGTAGGACTGAGGGTATTCATGTCTTCTGATGGAGCAAAATTGGTTCAGCAACACTGACATGAGAGGCAGTTGTCCTGTCTTAGAAGGGACCATGAACCATCAAAGACCCCAGAGTGTGCTCGTGATCCACAGTGTTAAATCAGACACTGTAAAACTCCCTGTCCCAGGGAGTGTACCTGGGCATTCCCAGAGCCTGAGCATATATTAACCCATTGAACTTTGTGTTTCATGGGCTTCCTCTATCCCTGACAGATCAAGACTGTGACCATCACTTCGACCAACATCTTGTCACTGGATCCACAGGGGGTGATATCTTTCTACTCTTATCCTCTCTATTTCTTTCTTTCTTTTCTGCTTATAAATTTTCTTAAGTGTTATTTTTATGCTTTATATTGTTGCATTTCTAATCAAAACGGCTACATTTTAAAATTTGCTGAGTACCTTATTCTACCTTAATGTTCTAAAGTTTGCAAGTAAAAGTTTGTTACTGAACCTCCTGAGAATTTCGTTGTTTCTCTCATGCGCTACCCAGAGTGAAACAAACAACCTTCCCCTAAACTCACTGTCATAACCAATTTGTGTAACATCAGAACAAATCTGTGGCTATTCTTTTATCTGTTTCTCATTAATCCAGATGCCTCCTGAGGACAACTTGCTTGTATTCATTGCTGTGCTTTAGATTATTTGTTTTACAGTTTTAATCATGAACTTTTGCAGGGATCTGGTATGCAACACTGAAAAGTTGTCTTATACCACCAGAAGGTCATGAATTGCAATGTATTAAATACCATCCATAAACTGCTCTCACCTGCTTTGAATGCTCTTAGGACACCATAAAGAGTAATCAGTGAATTATTTACTCATGTGCATAAACTGAAAATACCATATACTAAGGACTCAGAAATTTATTTTTGTGAATTTTACTGTGATAGTCAAAAATTATGAAATCAGTTTTAAAGATGCAACCTAAACTACAGAATTCCTAGGATTAACAAATCTGAAAAATTCTATTTTTCAATGCTTAATCAAGTTGCTTTATAATTTTTGCCTCAGTTTCCTGCTGTATAAAATGAACTTAGCATTTTTTGTGTATACAGGGGCACTCTGAAAGCACTAGACCAGAATTGTTTGAAGTTCTGAGTATCACTCTGCTTCCAGTTAAGTCGGTGACCGATTTCAATGTGAACATGCTACTGGGGATATTTGTGTATTCAGCTTTGGAAAATAGAAACTAGTTTTGAAATCCTTATAAGGAGAAAATAATAACTCTGCAGTTGTGCAGCCATCTCTCGTTAGGGTTGGTCACATCATGGCGTAGTATGGAATCCCACTGCAAGGAGCCATTTGCCAACAGACTTACTGCGCATTGGCCATATCCAAGGCACTTTACAAGCCTGTGCATGGATAACTATGGAGTCCAACTGGCTGTCATGGCTTTGCAACAGTCCAAATGTACCTGGCTAAACTGGCAAAGAGAGACTCAGTAATGTCCTAAAAACAAATAAGCTTGCTACAATATAAGCTGGTTTATAATTAAAAATAATTATTATTATGCAATTAGTCTCTGTTTGCATGAAATGAATGTAAGATATATGCAGATCTCGAGATAACACCTGAATTATGTAGATAGAGACAAAGCAATGTGAAACTTGTTAAGGGCTCTGTTCTTTTAATGAGAATGCTGTGGAGTATTGAAATATTTTTGGTGTGTTCTTCTAATTCTGGCAGCAAAAATATAGTTTCTTGGCTGAATTCCAAATACATGTAAGTTAGAAAACAGTTGACATTGTGTGTAACTGGACTTGAATTCAGCACAGGATAAAAGGATTCAAATACTTATTTTTAGGTTTGCCATATTAATAAAGTAATAACACTTTTCAGCATGGACAGCAAATACCTGTGTCATTGAGGACTCCTGTATCATGATCTAGGCTGCATAAAGAAGGCACAATTTGATAAAACTACAGTTTTCAATCTTTTTGACACAGCTTCAAAAGGCCAAACTCTGGCTGAGCTATTAGCTGCCTAGAGCAGAGTTCAATCTTCAGAAGAATTATGCAAATTCCCAATATTCATTCTGTCAAAAGTAAATTAAAGAAATGTATACAAAAAGACAATAACAGCTCCCAACAATAACTGTAATAATTTTGTTCTAGTCAAGAATTCAACCACTACTGCCAGACACAACAATTTTTACAAAGCAGGGTCAAACCAACAGCTATTTCAGAGATACTACAAGGTGCAAAACAAAGGACAGGAAATGCTGGGTTAGGTAAAAATTCTAAGTTTAAATCCTGCTGCTGGAGAAGTTTATTTTCCTTCTTTATGTCCTATTTCTGTATCATAAGAGACTGGAAAACTGGGAGGGGCTCCAGACTCCAAAACATAAAACTCCTTGGACAATTGAACAACATCATGTGTGGTTTGCCCCTCACTGAGGGCTGTGGTTAGAACACAGGACCATAGGGGTAGCAGAGTTAAAGTTAGGAAAGGATGGAAAATTTCCTTAACTCTGTAGAGCTCAATGTGGGTGAGCCACAACGCACGGTCAGTTCCTAGAGATGTTGCTAAAAGCCAAGAGTGCTAAGCACCTCCCAGGAAAGCTTAACACCACAGATTTCATTTTTTCCAGTCAGTTGTAGGTTCTTTCACTGTGCATTGATTTAAAGTATAAATATATATGAGTTCCAACTCCTAATCATGTAAATAAATCAATGTCCTGGGAAATACAAGGCTTCCTTGTTTTCACTTATGTTTCTTTTTATTTTTTTAACTGCTGTACATCTATTATCTGACTTTAAATGCATATAATCATAATAGGAGGAAAGCATGAAGTATTGAGCCATTGCCACTCAAACGAAAAATAAATCTCCCCCAGGATAAAAGCATTTACCTCAGCTATTTTATAACACTCGTCTCTGTTTTATCAAATCACTTTGAAATAATTCCTTCCAAACAAAATCAATTTCTAATCTCTTGTGTTGCCTACTAGCTGACTCCAGGTCTAAGAGGCCTTGGGATGCTGTCATCCTACAGAGTCTTCTCTGTTTTCAATTCAGACAGTAGCAGCTCTTTAAAAGTACCTTGCTCCTAAAAAAATAATATATATATACGACCCTGATCGATAGAGCACTTATTTTACTTTCAAGTTTCTGCAGCCACATACAATTCTTCTAACAGTAATTTCTATACTGGGGGAAAAAAACACCCAAGCAAATAAAACACCAACACATACACATTTCTTTCAGCAAGAAAATGTGTGATTTTCCGTTTACAAGGATTACCTGGGAAGCGAAGACCCCAATACTCCAGTTTCATCTACCATTCAGTACTACCATCTGAGCACTACAGCTTCACGTGCTCATGAGGAAGGATTTATGGACACATCTTGTTTCCTTTGCTTCAGAAACACTTGGATAACAATACTCCTGGTTCTCAGATGTTTGGAGGGAATGCTGTACACATGGCATCCAAGTCCCCCAGGGATCTGATGCACATTTGTTTTACTGTTGATAGCATGTTCCCCATAACTTCAGATGCTCCGCACTGAGAGGAAGAACTTGGTCTGCATCCTCATGGAACACATAAATCTTGTGTCTCCGTGAAATATCATCAGTGGAGAAGATTAACTTGCAGGGAGGAGGTAACAACACAAGAAGAAAACAGCCTGTTGGAGACAGACTCCAGCGGGTCTCCTTCACTCATAGAGCTCCTGTGGGACACAAACCCACAGCCTATACATCTGCAAAGGCAGAAGGAAAAAGCATCCAGTCTCCCCCTTTTCATCCTCTGAAATATTTCGTCCTCTAGAATAATTCTCATTCCAAAATTTTTGAGGTGTTTATCCACAGCAGAGGGAAAAAAAAAAAATACAGAACAGAAAAGCCATCACAGTCTCCAGCTTGCTGCCGGCCATCCTTGGCTGGAGTCCTGAAGCTTCACTGGGAGGCCGCGCGTGATGCTCTGTGCAGAGCACAGCAGCCACTGCTGTGTATGGCAACAACTGGGCTGTAACATCCGCCTCTCATTGTAGTAACACTTCATTAAAAAACATACAAAATGCTCAAAATATTTCCATGCCTCACAGCCTGTATCTGGTAAACTGATTAGAAAATTAAATGATCTGTTTTCTTCAGGTTTTCTGGATTAAATATACATCATAAAGTGTGCAAGAACTACTTGAGTGACATTCAAATCCCAAATTCAACTCATGAAATGTAATTAAGTGTCATAGTTATGAGCAGTGATAACACTGCATGTTACAGCCTGCATTTGAACAGATAGGAAATAAAAAGAAAAACGTGGTTTGTGTCTTCATTTTTTTAAGATATATACAGCATCAGATTACACATCAGACAGTGATGGGAACTGTGTGAGGGCATGAAATACCGATTGCAGCTTCACTCCATGGAGGAAAAGATGATTCCTGATGAGCTGCTACTTGATTTACCACCAGCTGAAACTACAGGATTAAATATCAATACACAGATATTTCATCCTGACTTAAATCCTATCCTGGGTTGGAGGCAAAGTCCTCACTGCCATTCTATGGACAGGGCCTCAATTTGTCACTAAAAAACTGTTTCTAAGAGCCATTTAAAATGTTATCTTTCAACAGCCTAAATGAACTCATTCACTTGAAAAATAGCTTAGAAGAGCTTTAGGAAGTCTTTTTATTTGCTATTTCATCTAAGTAACATACGAAACCGAAGTGCATCTTCAACTCATTGTCAAGGGCTAAAGAAAACAACTGTGATAGGGACAGATCTCCTAAAATAACTAAATCAAAAGTGACTTCAATATGCCATTCAGCTTGCCAAGAAGACTGTGGCTGATCTTTCCAATTTAGATCAGAAGATCTTTTCTTGGTTATTGCTGAGATCTTTACATAAAAGATGTGGCATTTTCTGAGGGAATAAAGATGTATGTACCAAAAGGTTGAAAATAATTGCAGATTTAAAAACTAAAATCTCCTGTTTCTAGTGGAAGAGTTGCAAAATTAGCTTGTGATGCCCCTGTTACTCCATCACTGTCAATCGTGAGGGTTAATAATACTATAATCCCTGTGCAAACTCAGCCTAGTGGTTTGCATCAAGCAGTGCAAGATGGATTACTATCAAGTGCAGAATCCTCTTCCTCACACACCAGATCTGGAAAATCACTGCAATTTCATTCTGGAAAATCACTGCAATTTCTGTGTCTCCAAAGAAAATTGTTTAATTGTCCACATTTCAGTCAGTGATATAAAGCTGTTACACTAATTGTACTAGTTATATAGATTAAAACAGAGTGCCTAAGAGCTTTATTTTTGTCCTCAAGTGTGATACAAGATTTGAGGAGGAAAACAGCAAAAAGAAATTTTGCAGCTGATTCCCTGGAACCCATTTTGGCCTAGCCATGCAGCTCATCTGCTCATCTAGTCTCAAGATGAATAGAAGCAACTGAATCTGATCACATCCCAGCAGTGTGTGATGAGAATGAAGGGAAATGGGTGCAGATCTCCCCACACAGTTGTGGTGCTCTTCAGGGCAAAGGCACCTCCTGAACTTGGAACTGTATCTCCCCACTGGACAATCTGTTTCTCCTGATAGTCTAAACCCCATGAGGACACTAGAGTGCATTTCTGAAAATTTTCCATTAAGAAAAGGATACATTACTATAGCAAATCTTTGAACAGCAACAGCACCTTATTTTTAAGTACCCTATGACTGGGGCACGCTGTGCCTGATTCCAGTCTCCCACAAAGAAGTCAAATGCCATCAAGGTGTCACAAGGTTAAATGAGTGCAGGATGGATCCAATACCCTGCATTTTATTTATGGTATATCTGTGTTGCATACAAATTGGCACAAATATGAGGAAATATGAGCATCTCAGCATCCTTCAGTGCCAAATGCAGACATGATGCAACATAGTCATTTTCTCAATTCAACATAACATACAATATGCCACTCTCCATCAAGCTACCGCAACTGAAATGTGCTTCAGGCCAATGGAAAATATCCCTAAAAATAGCTAAGCTGTTTCTGGGCAAAAGGAGAAGTATTCAAAATTTCCTTGAAATGGCTCCCACCTGGATTTGCTGGAACAGCAACATGAACGCTCAGTGACAGGAAGCTCACTGGTAAGGAGCTGTCCCCTGAGTATTACACTGCTTTTCCAAAAGCAGTGCAAACATGGCTTGTAGCAGTTCTTTAAAGTACTATACATGAAAGCTGATCTCTAAACTGTTTAAATGCTCCATTGTGAAGCACTGTATTAGCGGCTTTCTGCTGCTCAAGCACCTTCAAATTGTAATGTGTTATAATAGCGCTATTCTCATAGAGATCATTTTACAAATACAACACAAAAGACTGTCACATGAGAATCTACTAAATCGTATCAAGGAAAATAAACACTCACTGCAGAGGGACTTGCTTATTTTGCTAAGACATTTTATAGTGCATTAGCATAAAAATACTACTTCTGTCTTTCAGGTTCACCCACAGCAATGCTTAAGAGGATGTGTTACAAATACAATTATTTTGGCAGCATGATTATTTATTAATGGATATGTGCAAACTTTCTATGCCACTATTCAGCCCTGACATACAACCTGCGTAAATTACAGAATTTTCATAATTGAAAGCAGAGGGAGAGGTGATTCTTCCACTTCACATACATGTCACTGGCACGCAGGCACAAGAAAGCATGTTCTGCCAGGTCTCGTCTTCCCAGAAGCTCATGGAGGTCCTGAAGAGGCTGGAGGTGTCTAGTTTTCCTGGTGGATCTGCATAGAAACAGAGCATTGATCATGTCAACCCTCCCTGGAAACTGTGTTATCTGGTATGGTCTTATCCCACATCCTTCCTTCCTTTTTTTTTTTGCAAATATCCTTGCTGCCATTCTACTTGGGGCTGTTCTCCCCATTACATGGTCAACCACCATGAGGAAGAGATATGCCCAGGGCTTCACCAGAAACCAACAGCAGATGAGAAACTACAACACAGAGTGCCCATATTTTAAACAGTCGCCTTTATCTATTGAGCCATTCTTGCCCTCATCCTCTTTGGTGCCACTTAACCCACCGTCCTTTCCTTCGATACAGAGCCATCCTGTCATGAAAGCTCCTGCGGGCTTTTTTGTAGGTCCCTGGATGGAGCAAGGTCTCCTTGCAAAGATCCTTTCATGAACAGGACTCATGGGTTCAAGCAGGGTGGATGAGAGGAACTATAAATTGCTGCAAAACTCCTCAATTTTCAGTCATAGTCTCTTTCAGGTTCAGATAGCTTCACTGCAGAATGTGAAAACCTTACACAAGATTAAGGATAAAAATTTCCATTTTTATGGTATTTTTAGCTTATATTTCATTTTCCAGGCTGCAGTTGGCTTGAACTGGAGCCACAATGCTTGTGACGCTTCAAACACAAAAAGGAATTAAAAAATGTGACAATTCTTAAAATGTGTTTCTTGTTGTATAACAAATTCCCAGTGTTGTAGATTAAACTAAAGGGAACAGGAGCCATAACGTGGAGATTATATAGAATTTCACTTTGTGCTGTGGCAAAAAGTTAATGCCTGCCTTGTTCTAGTCAGTAAGTGGAAAAGATATTTTGCAAGAGCATAACATATAGCTTAGCTGATTGGAAAATTCAGGCACATGTGAATCAAAGGTTTTCCTGCACAATTTAGTGAAAGCTAGTAACAAAAAAGTGTGAGGTACTCCGGCCCCTCATCTGCTCTGCAGAATTTAGGGCAGAACTACGGGCACAGCTCCATATAATTTTATCAACATTTTTCTACTTGATGTCCCTCCAGATAGCTCATCCTAAGAAATCCACCTGCACATCTTAGACACACACAATTCAATATCTAGGTTATTAGCATTTTTTTTTCTTTTGTGCTAGTTCCTTAAAATTATACCTTGACCAAGTTCCTATGTGTGTCTGATAGTTAAAATTCTGTTAATAAGAAATTGGATCAATAGCTGGAAATCACACTTTTTCTTATTATAAACCAAGTAATTTCTGCTTAACAGAGAGAAGTGTAAGTAGGAAAGCTGAAATCAAAGGGAAAGCAACCAGGTATATTTAGTTTGGGCTTTTCGGATATTTTACTGCAATTCACTTTTAATCACATCCTGAGGTGGGGCAATAGCTTAAAATCTAAAAGACATGTTGAACTCAAACTTTGCCATGAAGACCTCCAAGCTTTTCCATGCTTGTTTACACATGAATGGATTCATCTGCCCATCTCACTCTCAGCAGCTGCCCTTTAGTTGCCTGTTTAAGTCTTCAGAGCCTAAATTGTCTTTGGAGTCTAAATTGATTGAATCAACTTCTGCTAAAATTTGTATTAAATTGTCATGTACATTGTCTGTTGTCTCAGACTGCAAAAACTTTGGAGCTGGAGTGTTCTTTTTGTGTTTAACCATCATTTTGATTCAAGCAATTCTCTAGCTTGTGAGTATGTGCATTCAAAACAAGTGTAATATATGTTACTGATTGCCAAAAGTACCTGAATCCTCTGTCTTACACCAGCAATATGAAATGAAGAACAATAAATAGTTGTTCAACTGCAGGCAGCAAGCCTAAAAACGTAATGTTTTGGATACTTATACTGGCAGCTGAATGGGCAGGGAGTGAACTAGCAGAACACCACCTGAAGGAATTCACATAGAAAAACAAATGTTTATGAACATTTTTTCTGTTATTTTTTTTCTCCTCAAGTCTAGGAAAAATCAGGCTGCTATGAAATGAGGTGGAAGTCCAATTCCCATTTCCCCATGCTTATACAATCAACAACAAAAGTTTGATTTACCTCTTTTTTTTTAATAAATCTTTCATTAGGTGGCATATGTGTGCATTTTCTTTAGGAGACTGACTTTCTCCTCCCTCTTTAAAGGCAATCCCTGTGGAGGAAATTCCTTGGGCAAAAAGACATGGCTTCTTGGGAATGCCAGAGGACAGAATGAGCAACTTGGAGTTGGCCTGACCTGTGGTTAGGCTGTGGATGGACTGTCTGGGCCACCCATCTAGTTTTGGATCCAGGTGCTAGTTTTGTGGGCGCCTTACTGCCCTTGCAACTTTGAAAGTTTGTTTGATTTCCACTGACCTCCTATTGAGATTATCTCTGAAGTTAAAAGGCAGCTCCACCTCACATATGCAGCACGCAGTGATAGAAAAGCAAATTAAGTAGTAGAGGGAAAGGGAAAGGGATTTAACCTTTGAAGTGTCAGTGTAAACTGGCCTACCAGAAAAGAAAAAAGGAATTACACAGGGAAGCCTCACTAGGACAGAGAAAACACAAAGCCCCCAAGGTAGGCAGTCACAGTGATACTAGCTTTCTAAGAAGCTGCATTTAACAGTTTATTTTTGTAAAGTCACTCAAGTACTTCATCCACGTGGGGAGTGGAGGTGTTTTCCTGCAGGCAGGATGGGTCATTGTAGTTTTCACAGATGAGGCTTTAGTTGCTTTTTTCTGTGGGACCATTGAAAAGCTGTATTCTTTAAGTAGAGTCAGTCACTTATTTCATGTATAATTTTAATAATAATAGTATGATGCAATTTATTACAGCACCATAATATCGATAGTGGGTAAGAACTAGGTGTTACTTGATGGAAATATTTAGGCATATATTTTCAGTTTTGTTGCTATTCCTCTTGCAAGTTCATCTATTTAACAATACCAAAAAAACCCAAAGACTAGATATAAAGGCTGGTTTTTTATTACAAAGAACTTACTGCAGCTTTTAGAAGTTATTGAGTTAACTCACCTGTGTCTGAATATATTCAAAAGCTGGATGTGTGGGTTCAGTACTTGTCAACAGCGGTAAGAGTCAGTCCGTGTTTGCTGTATTTTGTCATGCAGGTTTTCCTACCTCTAATTTCATTCTCTCTCCCAAAAACTGAGAAACATTCATATTTTTTCAACAATGTCTGGATGCTGGGATTTGTGGATGTCTGACGGTTGGAACAGAGCTGAAATGTAGAGGCACACAGCGATGTGGAGGGAATGCAATCCTCCTAGGAATGGGTCACTACACCTGCACAGAGACATGATAGAATTAATTTAGGTGCTACACACTCATAGGATGACACAGAAAATGGTATCCCTGTGGGTATGTTTGAGTACTTTGTTTTAGGAGTGACCTTCAAGAATTTAGTAGGAAAGTTTCCAAAATGTTCTTCCAAAATAAGTGTAGCAATGTAGAAAACTTCAAATAGGAATTGTTATGCATAAGTGCCTTTGTCAAAATATGGGTTACTCTGGGTGTTGTACAATAAGAGGATATTTCTTCAAGAAAGACAAGTTCTTTTTGAGTATTAGCAGTTTTTCCATTGCAGAACAGTCAGACAGTTCCTGCACCTAAACAATTTCCTGTATATTACAAGATTTTTATACTTTCTGTACATTTGAAACTAGTGGAAAACAAAATACGTTATTTTGCTTAAAGGAAAGCATTAACCTAGAACTTGCTGACACCATCTTGTGATTTATACAGCATCCCCAGCCTTTAGCTGATTTGCAAAATTCAAGTAGGAGCAACAAAAGATTACCCTTGCTTGGACAACCAGTGTACTACACAAACTGATCATGTGGCTATGTAAGCAGCTTGGTACGGGGGGGAGGGTCTAAGTTTACCAAAGCAAAACAAGAGAAAGCGCAGTCAAATCTGAGTTAAATATACTTCCTTGTGTCTTGTCCTGAAGGCCTTCAAATATTAGCATCAATGAGCTCCAGTGCAGGAACTTGGCACTGTTTGTGTCTGACAATGTTTCTGGAGAAGCCTGTCTCACAGAACTCTGCTGACATTGTCCTTAAGAAGTCAATAACTTTATCAAAGTCATCTTTACCAGAAGTTTGATGGTTAGCTTCTAAAAACCCTAATTTCTCTATTCATAGGTTTGCTAAAGGAGCTTGGAGGACTCTTTAAGAAGTATGATGATATTAATTAGTTATTATTTCTTACATGAAACTGCTGGAAAAAGCCAAAATTCAGTCCATTGTTTTTAATCAGATATGCTATTGATCAGGATCTGACTGAAACAATAAATTTCAAGAGCTGCAAATGGTAAAGAGTCATTAAGTTTGCATAATGAGTCTCAGTGAATGGACTGTCTCCCTAGGAGAATCGCTTCACATCTTACGAACACTGTTACGATTTTTCCTGTGAGATCTCTAGTCTGCCAGTCTCTCCAAGGTCTTAGAGTTTGTTTCTGCTCTTTAAAGCAAATAACACAATGTTCTAATATCACCTCTAGCATCAGTGGTGACTGTTAGTCCAAATAGACGTGGGACCTGTCCTGTAAACCAACCACGTTTATCAGTGTCCTGGAAGAGTTGCTGGAGCACTCTTCCATGAAATTTGCAGATGTCACCAAGGGTGAGGGTGACCACTGCACCAGGGGCCCATTTAAGAGATGGAGACAGGTCCTCCAAAATAGTACATGTTGGGAGGACAGGACATAATCAGAAAGGTTTGGGCTGGATATAGGTAGAAAATTGCTCCTCATGAGGACATTGGGCAGTGGGGTAGGTAACCAAGGGAGGCTGGCTGGTATCCAGAAGCCCAGCCAGAAGTTTTAAAAAGAGCTTAGAAAAATCCTGGAACATTCCCCCCTAATTTTCAAGCTGGCACTACTTTGAGAATGAAGTGAGACAGGAGACCCAGTTGCTCAATTTGCTTTGATGTTGCATCTTCTGTGTATCTATCAGACATAATTTGCTTTTATTCCACTGTAAAGTATGCTAAGAGCTTTGAGACGTGAAGAATAACAGGGCTGACTGATTTCGACAGTTGTTGAGTCTGTTGTTACCCTTAGTCTTGTTTATGTACTTGGTACCTCTAATGAACATACAACCCATTGCTGGATCCTGAGTGAGTCCTATTCTTCATTGACAAAACCCATTTTCAGCAGTTTTCTAATTTTTTTGAAGATTGAACGCAGAAATATCACCATTCCCAGTAGCACAGAGTGATATGAAAATATCACAGAAACAGAGTTCACGTTACACAGGGACAGCACCATTGAAGACAGTGTCTTATTTCAAAAGTATATTCAAAATAGCCTGAAATATTTACCCCTTGAGAAAATAAGACTCTTTAGGATAGTGAGCTACCTTGTGAAAATTCTAACACATAGCTTTTGAAAAATCCTTGCTCTTGACACACTTATTTCTCACTATGCGCCTCCAGGGCCCAGCTGCTGCTCTGGGGAGTCAGAGGTTTCTGTGTGGTCCTCTCCCACCTCTCCTGCGGTATCTGGACATTCCTCAGAAAGGCATCTGTCCACAATTACAGATCTCCTTCATGTCACGGGTCACATCACCAGGAAAGTGGGAAGGTTCAGGATGACAAACTGAGAATCATCTTTCACTGTCAACTCCATGGGATCAAAGGAAAAACAAACCCTATCTGTTCTGGCAAATGTTGAAGGAAAGAGGAAAAGCACAGGCTATTAGGTTAATGTAGGCAGACAGGGCTGACCTCTGCCATCTAGATTAGTTTATTTTGCTGCAGTATTTTTCATACTGAAATCACTTTTATCAGGGAACCCCCAACCACTTTGGAGAAGATGTAATTAAGATCTGTGGCACCTCACAATTGCAGTTGTCCCACAATGGGGTGACCCTCACAGAGA
The DNA here is from genome assembly GCA_014706295.1 of Lycocorax pyrrhopterus obiensis. Lineage (NCBI taxonomy): Eukaryota > Metazoa > Chordata > Aves > Passeriformes > Paradisaeidae > Lycocorax > Lycocorax pyrrhopterus. Next base: position 61,577,042 of record JACSVZ010000014.1, read on the forward strand.
TACTAAGTTGCTCAGGTAAGTACCTGAAAGTAACTGAAGTGTAATCAGCTTCAGTAGCCACCAGATGTAAGGGTAACAACAGCACAGGGACTTGGTGACAGCACTGCTGATACCCAGCCCAAGTGCCATGAGTGCACAGGTCAGAACTGAGAAGAAAGTTCACTATTGGTAAAGCAGTCTGGAGGATGATGACCTCCATCCAAGAGTGAAAAGTGAGGAACTTCTGACACCAGTTTTCAAACTGACGGATTTTTACAGTGCTGTTTGTGTTACTGTTAAAATACTGAACTGGAAAACTGGAATGATTAATACACGAGCTACATCTGCTTCAGCAGACCCATGCACGTGATCAGTATTGCCCGGCATTAATCAAGAGCAGTGAGTTCAGCTTCCACAATACAAGCAGTTTTTGTCCTCATCTTTCAGGAGTTCATAATTCAGTCTTACCATCATTTCTTTCCTCTTCCATGCTCTTTCGTGAAAGGTAAACCTGCACAGAAAGAAACCAGAGTCATTAGCTGTTGGAAACTTCAATGTGCTACAAAGTGCTTCTGAATTAGAAGTGATAATGAAATTGCCATTGCTGAAAGTAGACTTTGCTAACTGATGTACGTAGTGAGAAAGGGGGCTATACAACCCACAAAAATAATAACTGTGTTCATTTTTAATATGTCTCATTCATCTTTGCTTAAATTAGCAGAACACCAAATTAGAGTTTAAGATGTTCCTTTTAATTTTCATTAATTAAAATAAATACATGTTTAACCATTTCCACTAGACTCTATTAAATCCAGTATATTTGGCAAAATTTCTTTTAGAACCAAACTGAGTAACATTTCTAATGCTCTCTGGAGAGCATGAAATTAATTAGTCCTAAAATTCCAGGTTCTGATCTGCAGAAGCAGCTCACCACTAAATTACTTGCACTTCCATGATAGACACTGTTGTTACTAGCTGAGATTTTCTGTTTTCCCCTAGGAGCTAAGTGACGATGAGCAGGAAGAGCTTAAATGAGGAAGGCTGATAAGATTAGTGTCCTTGGCTCTCCATTCCATGCCCACTCCACAATGAGTTGGGCTGGGAATCAAGAAGCTTTAATATTCACAAAGCAGCCCCAGTTCACAAGCCAGCAGCAGAGGTTCTTGCAGGTATGAACTCTTCCAGGTTTTTTTTAAATCTTACAGGTCCTTTTATTGAAAACTATTTTCAGGTCCTACACAGTGGACCCAGCACTTCAATCAATGAGACATCAATAGATTAATTCAGAGGTAACCATACTGAGCCCAGAAGGACTCACTATACAAATGTATAACTATTTCCGCAGAGGTCTTCAACATAACACTGAGAAGTTGTGTCATAACTTACCTACTGTCAAAACACAGCAAATGCTCTGTTTTGGTCCAAAGTTTCTTTTTTTGTGACAAAAACCTTTAACTGAAAATGTTGGCTTCATTTCACTGAGGAAAATAGCCTGAGAGGTATTGTTGCTACTTCCATTCTCATCAGAAAAATTAGGAAGAGTCTTCTAAACCAGTAGCAATTTGAGAAGGCAATTTTGATTTTGACATGGATTCCAAAATGTCTAATGAAATAAAATGCTGGTATTTGTTATGGGAACACAAAAGTAAATCACAATAATCATAATAAGAGTGAAGGGTAAAAAAAGATAAGAGCGGGAAAAAAGCTAAAGAAAAGACAGCTTCACTTAGAGGAGTACAACTTTCCAAAAAACAGCAATAGAAGCAAGGAGTGAGAGTTACATGGCAAAAAAAATGGAAATTAGGGGAGAGAGACAGAAAACTCGGGCAAAATGGCAGAGGTGCATTGCACAGAGTCTGGTTCTGAGGAATGGACACTGAGGAAATGAAGTAGCCAAAAAGTACAGAAAAGAGGGGACTTAATCGTCAAGTTGATGCAGCATCTTGTAAAGGAAAAGAAACTGGCAACTGAGAAAAAAGCTAACAGATAAACTTAAATAGTTCTGTGAAATCAAAGAAAATATGGCACGCACACGAAATACTAAGAGAAGAGAGAAAGCCAAACCACAGACCTTTGTCAAGGGATCAAACCCTGGAAGATTCACCTTGACAACAATTGTGAGGAGCCTTTTTATTTTTTCTTTGTTATTCCTGCAAGAAGATATAAACCACATGTTTTACATAAGGAGCAAAGAGGGAAATATATTACAACATTCAATTTCTCCTGGGGAAGAAAGGATGCTATAACAAAAAATGCCGGAACAGTTTTTTCCCAGTATATGCAGGGGTGACAGAAGTGCTTGGTAGAACTGAAGTACAAAGCGTCTCTACCAGGCTGATCTACTGAAAAGGCTGGGTCACCATGGGCCAGATTCAAATATGCTTGTGAAGCCTGAACAGTTGTGACAGACTCAGAAGCATTGAAATCAATGAAGCTATTCCCAATAACAAATTTTAATCAGGAAATTGTAATCTGATTCCAAAAAGAGCCGTAAGGTTGATAATATACCTCCTTCTTTTTAACAGTCTTAAGTTAACTTTGCAAATGTCAATGTTTTACAGACCCTCACAAAAAAGGTAAAGCAAGAAGAACGGATATACCCTTTAGTGGATACATTTGGTTGCTAGCTGCTCATCAGGATCTAAGTGGGCACCTGTTTGCTGATATTCTAGCTCTAACAAAATATTGCAGAAATTAATTTACTTCTAGGATTAAAATTAGAGAAACAAATGAACAGACTCAAAACAAACAAAACAAAACAAAACAAAATTAAAAAAAAAAAAAAAAAAAAAAAAAAAAAAAGCTAAAAAAAAAGCTGTCCGCCATGGTCTGTACAGTACTCAAGTACAAACACTGTACTCAATCCGAGCTCTGAGCACACAAAGGGGTTGGCAAGTTCAGCTGACGGCTGTGCAGAACTGAGGCCAAGTGGCACACAGAGTCAAGGCCCGCTCCCACATCCAATCCTGAGAGATTTCATCAGGCAAAGCTTTCCCTTGCCTGCACTTTCCTTCATGTCCTCAAAGTACAAGAGGAAGTAGAAATGATTGCACCAAATAAATCTCATTACAGTCTAAGCACAATGCTGGCAGGGCATGGGACCTGCTTATCATAGCTTGGAGTTTTGCTCAAGTTTTCAAAGCAGTCTCTTCCCTGTCTGCCCTCCTCATTCAGTTTTTAAGCACTGACTGATCTGTGACTGGACACAAAACCTTTGAAACTGGCATGAAGCTTTTGTTCATGCCTTATTTTAAGTACCCAGATTTGTGAAGCCACTTAAGCTACATTTTTCAGAAACTAATCCCATTGGCATAACTGAACCCTTCACTTGAGGAAGCTGTAAATTTTCCAAAAGCAAGTGACATTGCACTGTTTCCTCATTGTAGCCCTCTCTTTTGTGTCCTACTCTCTTCTCCTATATGACATGGATGTGAACTTTACCTTCACATCACACTATACAACATTGCCACAGTGCACAGAGGTATTTTCTATATAGTACTGTGCTCTAATTCAGCTCCCCTTTTCCAGCTATCTATTAAACTGTGTCATTATTGTGTTACTGACTTTATCTTGAACAAAGTGATGCCAAAGTATGTGGAAATACAGGTTAGAGATGCATTGCCTTTAGGCAGAATCTCCAAAAGCAATAAAATCCAATCCAACTATTCTCACATTTATTTTGCAAGCAAATTGCCACAAATAAATAGGACCATTTTAATGAAATACTTCCTTAGTATACTTTAAAGAGATGGAGGGCCTAAGGAGATTGACCATGACAGAACCCCGACAGCTGAGAGGAGGAGGACATTCCTGGGAAAGCTGTTGCTTAACCTTTGTGTATTCTTCCTCGTATAGTGTAAGTGTTGGTCTTAGGATAAGAATAGGATCAATTGGAAGTGAGTCTTGACCAGGAACAGTGTCACATCTTACACTGTTCTTGTAGGTATTGTATGTATGTTACTTCCTGTAAATGCAAATAGGGAAGGAAAATTTTACAAACCTAGAAAAACAAAACCGTAACACACTGCTGGATTTCCCAAAGATACAGACACAAATATCCACATGAAAATTTTTGCTACCTTTAGTTTTTTTATCATTCCTGTTCCAAAGATTGAAGTTAAACATGACACTGTAATTGTATGGGCATTTGAACAAAGAGTGACTCTGAAATTTGGCTTCACCTCATATATATACACATATATATGTCAGAGCCAATGTACAGGGCACAGGAAGGGTATATACTCAGATGTAGAAGAGGAAAGAAGAGAACAGTCTGTTACTTTCCCAGACCAGTGAAACCTGCTCCCAAGAGAAATTTAAATTTGTTCAAAGTGAAGCTCTGCCAACATATGTTGGCATATCAGGAATCGAGGGCTGGGAACTGCCTGCACTGCTGTAGCTTGGGGCAGGGGGAGGGGGCATAGGCTTAGGAGGTATGCAGTTGTTGAGCACACAGGGACAGATATCTGAGAGCTGCAAGCTTGATTATTTTCCATGACCTAAGCAATGATTAAAGATTTCCATTCCTCCTAGATTCAAGTCTCACCCTAAGGCTAACCTTCGTTGTGTCAATGGCTGTGTATACATGCCAGAACTCCTGAAATCTCTGTAATTTTAAGAGAGATGTATATGAGATTATTCATGGGAATGGGTGAGTACATTCATTTATCAGACCAGAACTGATTTCCATTCAAATAGCATTTCTCCCTTTTAACCCAGTTAGTAAATAAACACTAACTAATAAATTAAGTAACATTAAACTATATTAATAGCAACTTTTTTCTTTTCTTCACAATAGCAATTTGTAGGCTCAGAAAGGGAACAGCGAAGTATTACATTACACAGCACATGTTTCTGTGGAATTCTGTGGAATTCTTAAGGGAAAACAGAGCCACATCACCTGCCAGGAGGTCTGCTAGGGGCCAGCAGGCACATGCAGTACTGAAGTCACTCTAACTGGATTAACTAAGGACTGCAAGAAGTTTGAATAATGTACATTTTCAGGCCATATTTTTTCATGTAATAAGCAATGGTAATCAGTGAAGAGGTTCATAGTAATACTTACTGTTCTGTTGCAATAGATTTCCCATGAGAACTTGGAATTGCGATGTACTCAGGGCTTACAATAATCTTTAGTTTTGCAATACCTAGGTATCCAGGAACAGCAATATTTTAACCATAGGAAGGTCTGTAGGTTGTGTTTGTCCTGTCAAGCTCATGATATGTGCTAATGACCGTTACCTCTGATGTTCCTCTCTGGGATTCCCTGTGTTGATACCAGTACAATGTAAACACAGTGTGAGAGATAAACGTGTCTCCTTTTCTTTCAGTATGTGTGAAAAGGAAAATCATGGAAGGGTTTTTCTTTCCTAAATTAGTCGACTGCTTCTATGCACCCATCACATAGCCTCCATTCAGGCTCATATATCCCTGGCCGTGCCAGAATCAGGAAGTAACCTCTGACAACAAGAACAAAACAAACTTCTTAAATACTTACTCCAAGACTAACACAAACTGGGTTGACACTGCTTGAAAAAGGATCACCATCACACATGTTGACAAAACAACGAGGAAACATGCCTACCCTCTGTACAGCAGTCCTCAGATCTGCTCAAAGACTCATTTCTCCCAGCATGATGAAATGCAGATGAAACACCAGTGAAAATGGACTGTGCATCAGAGTGAAACTATTCACACCCCATTGGAGAGCTAAATGGGGACAGTAAGCTAATCATTGTGGTACGGTATAACTCAGTTCATGAGGGAGCCCAACAAAAAAAAATAGAAATACAGCATCTGAAGCTTCGTCTGCAGCCCATGACAGGCATCACGTTTGTCTTCTGGACATGTGTGTTTATTGAGGGTCTTTTTTCTTGCGTGTTATGTTTAGTACTGTCACAGCTCAATGCTTTTATTTAGAAGCCATTTTGATCAGCCTTGTTCTGTGGAGCGGCACCTGCTGTTCAGCTGTACTGCCTCACCACATAACACTGCAATCTCCTGCCTCTTCCAAAAGGGCGTGGTGATCCTACACAACCACATGTGTTGGTGTGTTCTACTGTGTGCCAAGCCCACAAAGACAAGTAAGAAGCAGCAAATGACACACTTTCCAGTGCTCTTGGAGGTAAGCAGGCTGGCTCACAACTGACTTCAGAGTAGACAACCCACCCAAATTCGTGCCTGCAGATAAGAACATAACCAGTCCACAATGGTGTGAAGGACATCTAAAACAATGTCATGGCTTTGGGTCACACTATCCAGCAGTGTTCAGCTTCACAAGAAGTCCCCTAGACATAAATATGAAGAGCAAGTGCTTGGTTAGAGGTGCTTCAGCCTGAGGTGAAACATGCTGCCCTCACTCAATCCTGTCCTGCTTGTAGTTCTGCATGGGGTCACCAAGAGCTTTCTGTGATGGGTCATAACCCACTGTTGACTCATTTTCACATAATGATGGAGCAGCACTCAGCTTTCTATTCTATAGTCTGGGAGTATCAACATAACCAAGGCTGTGCACCCTTTCCAACGCTTTTAAAATTGTGGGATGAGTTGTTAAAGTGGTAAATTTCCCTTTTCTTTGGTGCTAATGCTTCTAACCAAGAAAATGGCTGGATATTTTTCTTTTTTTCCTTCATGTATGGTCTCCACTCCCTCAGACTCCAAAGACTCAAATATATTCTCTGTCTGCTGGACAGCGGTGATTTTCTGGTGAAAGTGCTGACATTGTCCTGCCCCTGGTAAGATTTTGCTGCCCAGAAATTACTAATTCCTTGTGTACAATTCTGGAAAGTTGCACAGGGTACTTATTTGTATGTGCTGAAGATGTGAAAAAACATTACTTAACCCTCTCTCTGAGTTCACATGAGGTATTACAACACCTTTACTTGTGTCAAGGTCTAAAAATGGAATTAACACCAAAGAAGTGTGATTTTGGGTGGTTCCAAATATTGCTATTATTTCTTTTTTGTCATTTCCATAAATTTGCTTTGCAGTATTTACTGCAGTGTATCGCAGTGAAGTTGTGAATCCTTATTTATTCCTTACTAATACAACTTGAATGTTTTGAGATGTTCAGATGAGAAGGACAGCAAAAGGATGTCCTGAAATGTCATATTTAGTGGAATGGATTGGAAAGTATTACTATTGTATAATTTAGAGGCCATTCTGGTCTTGAACTGCTAGTATAACTGGTAGGCATCATGAATTTTGCTTAATTATGGCAGTATCTCGCCACATAGAGCTTATATCTTCAAGTACAGTAGAAAAATATTAGCTACTAATAGATCTTTCCATTTAGGAGATTATATGGAGATTAAGCTGCAACAAGGTTTAAAATTCAGATCATCTCTGATCCAACCAAGACAAAATACCAGTAAAATAAAATTGCGTATGACATCTATAATTCCCCTTTAAGGTCTTTTGCTGACTTTTAACTTTTATATTCAGCCATTTTAAAATCTCATGAATAATTTTAAAGATTTTCTCATCTCTCAGATTAACTCTCCACCCCCTGGAGGGGACAGGGCAACCTGTCTTTTCTAAATATTTTCCTGTTTTCTTCCTTTTTGCCTCCCAAAAGCACCTTTCTGCTGCTCCTTCCTACCTCTCCCGTATTCCTTGTGCACTCACCCCACATACATTCTCATCTCTTTATGCCAGAACTAGGTAAGTTTCAAAAAAGATACTATCTGCTTTGGCAGACTGTAGAGTGTTTTGGCAGTTGACATTTAGGCTTACAAAGTTAATCTGCAAACAATTTTTGGACAAGGGCGAGTGGGTTTGTGCTCTGTGATGCCTCAGAGATAGCCCTCATAGATTCCCAGCTATCCCACCGAGCCATGGCCCAGGGTTGGAACAAACACATGAATATCATACACGGGGACACGGAAGGCTCAGTTTCTCTTCCTATGAAGTCAATTGCACTTTCAGGAACAACTGCACTGGGATTTCAACAGGATGGCCCCACACAGCTAGGAAGTCACATCCTCCATGCTTCCCTGATCAGTGGTACCCCATCCCAGCAGAGCTTCTCATGGCTCCAGTTACCACATCTTGAACCTCATTATTAACCAGAGCTCATCAAGCAGACCATATCTTGTTCTCCTTCGAGCAAAATAGAGTTAAAAGTGAAAAAAAAAAAAAACATTGGAGAGAGTGAGGTAAGTGACAAAAATTCTTTCTCCGTTTTTGCCAACCTGGCATCAGAAGAGCAGACACCACCACTCACGTTGTGTCCAGGATATGGGATGTGCACACAGGCTGAGACGTGTTACTGAGCATTCCCCAGACAACTTTGAAGTTGACAGGCCTTTTTTGGCCATTCTTGTGGTCTAAGTGTTCATGGCACGATGGAAGGACACATGTAATGACACAAAAGATGGTGAGTCAATGTTTTAATTTTATAGAAGATTGATTTGCCATCTTTTATTTTTATAAAACATTTAATTTTTTTTTCTTCTAGCATGACTGCACTCAGATGTAGCAGTGCCCAGTACCAGAAATGCTATCTAGTGTGAGCTGTTTTCTGAAGTGTACATGAGAATTCAAATTATTTCATCTACCACAGATGCTACTTGTACTCTTAAAGGACAACTGCAGCTGATGACAAGGTGGTGTGGAGTGTGACACTTCTGCTGGTCCCCCTTCAGGAACACCAAGGTGGTCTGTGACATGTGATAGGTTTCTTAATTTTTGATAGCATGAATTAGGGCAACCTACCCCTTGTTTAAAGACTGCAGTATATTAAATCAAAATGCTTGTGTGGCCTTTGCTGGTGCTGGAGCAGGCAGCTGCAGAGTGAGGTGGCATCAACCATGTAAAACAGAATTCCTCCTCAGTAAACCACAGGACAGGAACTATAGCTGGACTTGTCCTTTGTGTGCTGCTTTCATCATCATAACCTTTGGGCTTATTTTGGTTGGGGAATAAATGATATTCAGATTCAGCCCTCAATAGAGATTTGATGTACCCTGGACACATATGCTGAAACCACAAGTGGTTGGCAAAGATGCCTTCAATCTCTCAATATCATCAATTACTTTGACCTTCTCAGTCTACTTTGCAAATAGTAGTAGCTTAAATACTCACGATTCAGAATGAATGATTTCAGCCACATTTCTACAAAATCTTTCAAGATATCAACATTTGCAAGACACAAATATTTGTTTACAGCACAACAAAGTAGAAAAGAGGTGAAAAAGACTATGTAAGGAATAAAAATCTCTTTATTCATTCATCACATACTTTCTAGGGAGTTTTGATCTTTAAATTTGTTCTAATATTATCAGAATTGATTTCTAGTCTCTCTGATCCCAGAGGAAATGTTTTCAGTGAAGCTCTCAGTGGATTAACTGTAACAAAGAATCAGGTTGCAGAGCTGTTACTATGGTGCTCTTAAGTGTAGAGCTTCTAAAAAATTAACTGATAAGAAAATTCCAAGGCACTATATTTAGAAGCATTTAATTTTCTAACTTTTGACATAAAATAATTTAGTAATTGAAAGTCTACATAGAAAGTGTTTATTTTTTATTATATCATGGTATCTTCTAATTCTCTTTTCTGGCTTTATTGGCTTTTAAATAAACACCAAATTTAGAAAAAAAAAAAAAGAATCTTACAATAGTCTCAAAAAATAAAATTCAAAGAGTTATGCTTTTAGTTTCTCCGGGGTTTTTTAGGGCTTGGTTTTGGTGGTTTTGTTTGGGGATATTTTTTTGTCATTCTGAGAACCAAATCCTTTAGGCTCTACTAGAAAATATTTCTTTTTTAAACAGCTCTACTTGAATGTTTACGTTTACTTTACAGTCTAGAAAGACATTTTAAACATACTACTTTCTGACTCTCTTGGAAAAAGCCCAGGTCTATTTTTAGATGCCAGCATCCTAAATTGTGTACTGTATCACACAGCACAATGCAAGAAAAAAGGTTAAATTCTGCTTCCTATTATTTTTTTGCACAAGCCATCTCTGGCTTCAGCAGGACAGCCCAACTAAAAGTCCTCTACAGTCATCACTGAAACCATTACAAGGAATATGGGTTTGTTACAGGCACAACTGCTATTTCACATATGCAGTTTAACACAACCTGAAGAAGAGTGAATGGAAAATAGCTGAAAATTATACCAATACACACATATCCCTGTGCAGAAATCCCTGTACTGCTATAATGAATCAGTTTATATTAACACTGTTGTTCAAATAGTTCCTATTAAAAAACAAAACAAAACAAAACAAAACAAAACCACAAACTGAAAAAAAAGGAAGGTAAAAAAAAGGGAAAACTCACCCCTTTTCACACTGCTTATAACAAATTGCCTGCCAGTTCACAATTAATTTCCTGCAAACCTGCTTGGCGGTGCCCTCCCCACTTTGTGGCTGTAAGGGCTGAGTGATTTGTTGCCATAATGGCTTTCTTGTACCACATATAAATGAGATAAAATACTTGACAATGACACTTTTTCAGTGCTGACCACCTGCACGTGTCTGCAAACACTTGAAACTCTACTCACAGCTCTGACAATAAGATTCGACCCTAGTGATGTTTCATAAATGTACAGATTCACAAGCAGTGCAAGGAAATTGAAATTAATATAGCTACTGCTAATAATTAGACTGAAAAGATAATTTGAAGGAAAAAAGCTACCATCCAAATGACACTCTCTGTGTCTTTTCATCTTTGCAATTTATCTGACAATAATTTTACATTCAGCAGTCTCACCAAAAGAGGAGATCTCATCATAAACTAAGGTTTTGCACTTCTGCCAAGGTTTTGTATTTTCAAAGTCACTTGAAAACAAAAATCGACTGCATGGCTTTGTAGCAGCCAAGTGAGGCAAGCACTAGCAAGACAGGAATGTCCTGTAAATAACTAAAAAGTATCTAATTGGTGGCTTGTATAGTATTACTTTCCCCCTCTGCAGAGACCTGGAAAACCAGAAATGAAAAGGTTCTATATAGAAGATTATCAGTTGAGTATATTATCACCATGAGTATTTTTACCTTGTTATGAGTTATGAATTATTTCATGCTGTTTTCCCTTCACTAAGTTTTCTGTAAGAGAACTGAACTGCCAGTTGTAATTATGTAATTATACTCTTCATTAACAAAATTCACCTATTCTCCCTTCTGCCTACCCTCAAAGACATACAGTTTTTGGGATGCACACAGAGCAGATCACAGAGGCCCTGCTTCAGCCCTCTTCATGCTCCCAGCCTGGATAAAACTGTATTGTGTTACAGCGTGTTTTGCATGGTTCAGAAGCACTGACACTGTCTGTGTGACCACCCTGCTCTATAGCCTGTGCTATAAAGATCATACTGCATTTTCCAAGCTCACTTCCTCTTCCTGCTCATTAGCCTAAAATATTGGACCTTTTGAAAAGACAGCTTTAACAAGCGGTGGGGTTTTGTGTCCAGTTTCTACTGCTTTGCATAAAGAAAAGTCATCAAGGACATGAATCTCCACATGAATGTGGAGAACATAGTAGGGTGAATCATAAGGTTTTAGGGCTAGCATTCATTTATATGTATGTGTGTGTAGATATATATATATATATGTATGTTGACGTGTATGAATTTATTTTCTATCACTTTTTAAAATCTTATTTTAAAATTTCTTTATTTCTTTAAATATCTTTTCTCTGGTATCAGAGAAGAGAGAAAAGAGGTTGACTTTCTCCTTCCAACTTTTTGTCAAGTTTTAAACTGGTCTTGCACTAAAATCGATCCAATTTATGCAGAATTGATTGTAGTAAATATCATTGACAGTATAAGCTTTCAAAAGGTTAGAACCCTAGAAGCTACAGCACAGGATGGAGTATCAGGAGTGCTTGATGAATCTACTGTTGATTTCTTAACTGAACTTCTGAGTAAAGAGTGGTTATGTCATTTCACCCATTTCTCTGTTATTTCACAAGTCTGTTGTAAAAATTGAGTTTTGTAGTCTCATGAGAAAGAGGGTTATGAGTTTGCCAAGCACTTTTACGGTTTTTGTAACTTTCATGCAGACTGAAAAAAACAAATCCTTAACAAGTAATTTTCCTTCATTATTTTTCCACATTGTTTAATTATTGTAGGGAGTGCTGAGATGTATACACCAGTGGCTTTCTAAACCAAAGTTTTGAAAGTTTGCTGCTTTTGCAGGGGGAGAAAGACAACAAAAAAATACATAGGTTTATACAAAAACACAAGCCAAATTTTTTAGGCCAAGTTTTGCCTTCATAAAATGTAGCTTTTGTTCCTGTAGACATAAAGAAATCTGTGTGCTCCATGCATGTTGCTGTTCATTCTGGTAGCTATGGAAAATGGGCACCGAGCACAAGTGCTCAGGTCATAATATCTAGCTATATGAAGATTATTTATTTATTGAAAAAAATAATACTTCCTCCTGCCCTACAACAAGCCTGAAAGCTTTTACTAGAAAGTGGAGGATATTTTTCTCCTGCTAGTTATGAAGATTTTTTTGAAAGCCACTTTTGGATCACCTGTTTTCAGTGGCTGAGCAAGAGGCTTTTTTTCTTTTATTTTGTGCACTTCATTTTGTTCTCTTTATTTTCCTCAGAGTTCAATGCAAGACCTGAGCTTACCAAAGGACCACAGACCATCAGATCTGCCTCTGACATGGGAGCACAGTGATCCAAGATTCCAAGCTGACCTTCGCTGATCAGCCTGGTGGATTTTTGTAGGAAGTCTGCAGATGATCTTGATGGTTTTTGATCAAGCATAACTGCAGAAACACAAATGTATACACTCTGCCTCACACGCCTGGCTTCCTCATCAGCAACGTGCACAGTTCCCATCACATCCAGGGGGAGAATAGACTCCCGCGTGTATAAATTCATTGTCTGCTTCCTCCTCTTTGAAATATTACACTTTTAGAACCTTGGTTTTAAACATGCACTATAAAACTGACAACAAGTGTTACTGAAGTTCCATCTCTAAATAAATAGTTTAAAATAAAAGTTGTATAAATACCCGTCAGTGCCAACAATACAGTTTGAAAAGGAGCATGGTAAACACAAAGTAAATTAAATGGGATTCACTTTCATGAGGTGGATGGCTACTTAAACCAGTTATTATAGAGAAGATTTTGTTGTGTGGTGCGACAGCACGTACCCATGTGGCTAACCAAGAGCTGGTTGAAAAAACAAACCCCACCCATACCTAGGAGCAGTGCCATGACCAAACCACAATTCCTGCGAGGAATAAATTTAATTTGCTGAAAATGAAGTACAGGCACCGTCGAGCTCATTAGGCAGCAACAGACATATTGCAAGAGAAGAAAGTGGAATTTGGTGAAGGGTCCAAGTTCTACATATGCTGTGAATAAACCAGACTATTGTTTTTTGATAAAGGAGTATTGTTTTGAATGTGCTGGGTAACTGAGTAAAGCCAGCAGAATTTTTTTGCCAAATATAGTCTCTTGCTCACTGCTAAAAATCCTAGCTTTTAAATTAGGAGCTGAAGTCATTGAAAAAAAGTTTACATTCCTGCAGCCTGCTGCAGCAAAGCCAACCAAATGTTTGGCTTAATATTCATCTCTTTCATGAACTTTTCTTAAACATCTAAGACAGAAAATACCACTTCTATTTCTCAGTAATTTGATGCTTAAAACTTTGGGTTTCTTCCCTTCTTTTTCTCCTTTTATATTATCTTTCTTAACTTGTTCAGAAAAGACCCAGCAGGATCGCTGCTGTGGCATTAGGCTATGTAAAGCATTTAATAACTTAAAGAAATCATGCTTTCAGCTTCTGGCACCAGCTCCAATTGTATGACACAGTTACTAGCAGTACGTTTTTTGTTGTTTTGTTTTTGTGGGTTTTTTGTCATAGCCCAAGCCAGTGTAAAGCAGGAAAAGAAGGTTTTGTTTTTCACAGTAGCTCTATGCAGCGGTGATATGGGCCTAGAAAACCATCAGATCTTAGGACACCTGACTGTTAAAAACAGTCCAAACTGCTGCATTTCTTTAGGGCAATGATGTGCAAATGATACACTGTGGATAGAGCAACTGCTGGACGATTGAATTGTCTTCCAGTCCTTGGATATATTTGGTGCTCATTGCTTTTAGCCATTCTAGCAGGCCAGCGTGGGATTTTTTGGATCCTGAATCTGGGTCTGAATGGGCCAGCCCCTTCATGTCCCAGCAGCAGTGGCAGGACCAAGAGGGAGAGATGCAGCCTGTGCCTCGTGCCTTCGGGAGACATAAGGGAGTATTTGGCCCCATGAGGTTTGCCCCCACAAACTGTAAGAGCTGGCTTCCCTCACTTCCTTCTTCCCACCCACAGGCTGAGGGCATCACCCAGGAAAACAAACTCTGAAGTAAGTTCAGTTTTGAGTACATTTCTATCCAAACAATCAATTTATCTGTTAATGATTTCATCTACTTTCTCTACTTACTGTTTCACATCTGTAACACCTATTTGTTCTACCATTGTTTCCTCCAGAAACAAGATGCGATGGGACATTCAGGGTTAACCCCACAAGGATCACCAGTGCAAACACAAAGGCAAAACCAAGACCATGCTGGGGTCCAGCTGCTGAATTTACCTCCCCTAAACTTCCGGAAGCATGATTGCCACATGGAGGAAGAGATCAGCTGAAAGTAGCCAACTTTTCTCCTTTTGAGACATTTTGGATGCTGCATTAAGGCCATATGCAAATAAACATGTTTGTACTTTCTAATATAATCAGGAACTGAGTGTACCTCAATTGGTGTCTGCTTTTCTTCTTTCTTAACCATACTAGAATTGTTTGATGTTCAGGTGATGGGTGTCTCTCCGTAACCAGTGACAGACTAGAAAGGGAACAGAGAAGGTGGGTGTACATGACTAGGTCTGTTGATGGGATCCAGTTCAGTAGGGAACACAGGGATTGTCTCAGAGGATTCACATGGCAGCAGGCAGACTTGTTTTCTAAAACAGGCAGGCACAATCAGAGCAGAATCATCTTTTTTCAGCTTTTTCTGATGTGGCCATACCTCTAAAGGGTGGAGTGACTCAGCCAAGCCCCTCTGATCCCCTGTCACCTTCTCTTGCCTGCTGCAACAGAGGATAACTTGTCTTCTCATGCCTATCAACTAATTTATCTGTGATTGAGACGCCCAAGTATAGGGGACACTAACAGCGAACATTTTCATGTTAATAACACAAGAACCCTTGAAAATTTTTAACTGACGTATTTAGTAGGACGTTCCTTATCTAGATGTGTATTGTGAGGAGGGAAATCTACTTCAGCAGGCAAACCTACTACCTGAAGATTGTAAAGTTGGGATACCATTTTATTTACGTGAATTTCCAAAAAGTATAGAATTGACTCACCTTTGTTTCCTCTTCTCCCATTTACTTTCCTTTTCAAGATGCATGAGGTACAAAAACATGTCTGAAAATGCTGTTTAAGAAGCTTACATTATAAGCTTATGTCTTCTAAAACACCTTTTACCCCAGGCTTGGCATGTGTACCATTAGGTCTCCCTTACCTCATGTGCTTAATTGCCAGATTTGAAGTCTTGAACTTATCAGATTTTGAAGACGTTCCTCAGCGTATAATAGTTTAGGTGGTTTTAATGAAATTACTTCAAGATATAAAAATAAGCATATGCATAAATTATTTCAAAAATTAAATTTTTAATAGACACCACAAAAGAGATACTGCACATGCTGAACAGTTTAATTTTATTCTGCTGTAGAGAATAGCTTTTTTGCTGGACCCTTTATTTCATCTGTAGAAGGTAGGATCATTTAAACACCCGTATCTTTCTCTCTTCAAACGATACAAGGGTTACTAATCATGACTTTGACTGAGAATCACAAAGAGGATAAAAAATTTTCCTTCCAGTTATATTCAACACTAATCAAAGAAAACAAAATACTCAATGTAATGAATTATTTTAACTAAGTTAATATAATAAGTTTAACCTAATCAGTATTGACAGCACTTGGAGATTTATGACCAGTCACTGAATATTAGGAGGATTACATAAAAGGAAACCTTGGAGAATTAGATCCAGCATCTTTAAGTCTCAGTCCCTTATAACTATTGAAAAAATCATGAGTACTAACAAGTAAAAAACCAGAAGACAAATTTAAAAAATGATGAATGCATGGAACAAAACACTGTCATTTCCGGCTTTGACTAGCACATCATAAGGTTTCTCTCTCTATCTCTCTTTTTAATTTGGTCATTCTTTTTTTTTAATTCTGAAGCCAACCTCACATTTGAGGATCTAGTCTGCTATTTCTGAAAAACTGGGGATTGCAATGCCACTAATTTAATAACATTTCACTGGTTTCCAGCCTCCTTTTATTATTTTGTCTTAATTTTCCCCCTTTTATCCTTCTCTCCCCCTCTCTCTGCCCCATTTCCAGGGCCAGGACTGGAGCTTCCCTTCTATTCTACAGTGTCCGACCAAAGACCCAGCAAAAAGCACCAATGTCTTAAAAGCTCAAGTCTCCTCAGATTAAAAGTGGCACCAAGGTCAAACCAAATGCTTCCTGTGCCACCCACAGCCACTGTCATTCATGCCAAACTTTCACTGACAACAGCCGATCTCTGACAGGCAACGGAAAATTTGGAGAATTCAGGAAAAAACCCCAAACCAACAACAAAAAATCCCTCCTAAAAACTAAAAAACCCCAATCCACTATTATAAAGATCAAAAAAATTGATAGTGACATAGATCATTCATGTTGATTTAATAAATTGCCCTAGTTTTTCAGCATGGATGACTTTAAAGCCACTGCTATCTCAGCATAACTATTATTGATCATCTGCTCTGCACTTTAAGAAAAGTAGGACTTCAGAAAGAAGGGTGGTGGAAATTTCCAGAATGCAGATGATCTGTTTGGAAAACAATCTTTTTATACTTAATTGCTAGGCCTGGGAAGCTTAGTTGCCCTGCCCACTGTCTCTGCCTGGGTACACTCAAATGGATTCATGCAGGTGGGATTCCATGTGAATAGGAGCATTTCCTTCCGCTACCGCCACTTGCTTCTTTCTTCTTGCTGTACAACTGTTGAAAAGGAAAAAAAAATTCCATCAGCTTTGTTGTTAACACTTCTGGTCTTCTTAGTTCTGAGTGAGGAATGATTTTGCTGTCTTTTGAGGAAGGCAGGACAAAGAATCAGCAAAATCAACATATTTCACATCAGTTTAGAAATTAGCTCTATTAAATATTTAGGTGCTTTTCAAGGGTTGTCTGAAGAAAATAATTTCTGTGGCATAAACAGGGCTTGTCTTAAAGGTTCTGCAGAGATAAAGGACCTTCATCCATCAGCAACTAAATATGACAGGAAACAGCCTCCTGAAGGCCATGGCATATTTGCATGCAAAGATTTATTCCAAACTGTATTAAAATTAATCATGTATTTTCAAATATGCTTGAGGTTTTTCATGAAGGCAGTAGGTAACACAGTTGCAAGGTTCCACCCTATAACAGCTCTGGATTATCTAAGAATAGACTGTCAGGTTCTATTTTTAGCAACAGTGATATAAATCCAAAGAAACCTCACTTACTTCAGACTAGAGGTCTTGTATTTACATTTGAATTAAAGATGACAAGTCAGCCTCTCTTCTATTGCTGCACACTACTAGATGCAAATCTCTGATTCTGCAAACAAAATCCGTATTAATTCACAAAACTGGAAATTCCTTAATTTTGTGCATCAGCCACCTGAGTGAGAGTTAATATTCTCAGGTAAAAAAAGGTGAGTGTTCTTTACTACTGCTCTGTTTTAATAGTATCTTGTGGATTGGGACAGCTGAAACAGCAACTGCTCAGAATGCTCTTCAAGCCACAATGTTTTGGTTACCTCACTTACCTCAGACTATTTTCTTCTATGAATTAGAAACTGACTTATTCCTTATGTAGTTTTCAACTATTTCAAAGATTCCTTTGCAATGCCAAGGTGCAGTAAAATCCAGTGTAATGTAAATCACTCTCTGATACTATTTTTCCCTTCTCTTTCTGGATAGAGCTATAAATGCAATGAAAAAATATTATTTTGAATGGCACCAGTGGAGAAATTGGTATCACAGATGGAGCTTAAAAGTCATATCATCTTGCTAATAGCTAAATAAGGTATTTTCTAAGTTGGATTTTGGCTATGCTACTTTGGATATTTGAAAATTTTTAATTTTAATAAGGAGAACATTTTAACTCCTGAAACTGGGGATAATGTAACGTTATCCTCTTGGCACATTTAATAATACATACTAATGCAGCCTGTATTTCCAATGCTACCCTTCCTTGCCTAGCATTATTGCTGCAACTTGATGTATTTTTCTGAGCAGCAAACCCAAACAGTAATGTGGTCATGGGAAACTGGAAAAAACGACCACTTGCTCTGGAAAGCAGCACACCACGAGTTTGAAGTCCTTCATGTTTACATAGTGGCTTGACTCTCAGCAACAGGTCATAGCCACAGAAACAAGAGCTGCACGAAATATCATGTAGGGCCTGTAAACCCAGGAATGTGTTGCGTGCTGCCAGCTGTGCCCTACAGGATCTCAAGCAGCCCGTCCCACATACCTGGGAGGACTGCAAATATTTCTGACCAGACCTGCTGGGCTAAGCGAGCTTTGGCGGAAGTCAGCTCATTAAGCTAAGAGGGAAGCCAGTTTTTAAGTCTTTCAACTGCTAAATATTGTAGTAACTCCAAGACAAACATGTTTCTCACAACGATAATTCCACTAACACTGTTTCCCATGTAAGAGTTAATTAAAAATTAATGCAATTTGTTTTGATGTACTTTTTTTTGGAAAGCAAATAACTCACTCAAACTTTAACCATGTTGGTGCTTAAATAAAACAAGATACCAGTCTGTGCTTTCTCTCCAAATGGAAAGACAAAAAAATCACCGGATTTTATCCAGTGAGTTATGTGTAATAACAGAGACGGAGGGTGTTATATTGAGATTTTGAATCAAAACTCCCCTTTCCTGGACTTCCCATGTACCTTCATTTCCTGTTTAGAAAGCAAAAGGATGACAGGCAATTCAATACTATTATGAAGAGTAATTCCCTTGCAATATGCGGACCCCCAAGACATCATCTCTGTAGAGCCGGTTTACCTGTAGATGTAGCCAATCATCTCAAGCATTCCTGCATCTGTTCCCAAAAACTCCTGCCAGAAACCTTGTCAATGGTCTCAAAACCAAATCTTGGGTGCTTTGGAAAGCATCCTTTCTAGTTCCATGATCTGTCCTAGGCATATCAGTAGATCCATTTTACTTTACATGGATACTTCTACCCTCTCCACTCACACATAAATCTGACTTGTTATGGTTAGCTACCAAGTGGCATTTTCAAATGCACCCATCTCCACCCACAAAGTAGGTGGATAGCACCACCCAGGACAGCAGGGTACCTATTACACAAGCCAAACCAGTCAATCTGTTCCAGGGCATGAAATTCCGAGCTGGCACAGATTAGTAGCAAGGAATTATTCAGAAGCACCCCAATATACACATTTTAAATACATTTAAATTCTCAGTTCTTAGAGTTGCAAAGACTATGCTGAGATGTAATTAAATAAGAATACTGCTGTCCATAATTATAAATTACTCTTTTAAAGGTTTTCATTTAAAGGCATAACTGTGGTGGCCTTAAAACAACCAACAATAGTATGCATGGCTTGGTTTCAAACTTCTATAATTACACAAGCAGAGATCAGAAGAAACAAGGAATCTTGCCCCTCTTTTTGTGCCAGGTGAAGAATGTCCAATCTCATTTCTACAATAAAATCAAAGAGGTACATTAAATTCCTTTTCATATGGGGGATTGAAAGAACAAACTAGATGGCAAGGGTCAGCCCAGAACGTGTTAATTTTCCTCTGTAATGTAATGGAAGAAAGCAGTACTCCTTATCCACTGGAATTACTTTTGCTGACATGTGTGTTTGAAGAACTTGGCCATTAGGTTTTAGTTCTTGGTTTTCCAAACTATTCTTGATCCTTTGAGGAAAAAAAAGGCTGTAACTGAGTAAATTAAGTACTTTCAAATGGTTGATGCCAGCCTATTTTTCTATCAGAAAGCTTATTATCTTAAATGAAAATAAATGGCATCACCATGAAACAAATGTAGGTTTTGACATTGCTACAGGATCCCTTGTACCCTTAGAGCGCTACCTATCACAGTTCAAGATACACTATTTAGATTTAACAAACAGCTAAATTGTATTCTCATTAACAAAATGCATTAGGCTACACATTAATAAAAACACCTTACTATAGACCAGCAAATCTTCCATTAAAATTAAAGGATATTTGTGCTGCAGAGCCATAAAACATGCACTTTGTACAGGATTCTTTCAAACCACAGCCCAGTGAAATGCATGGATATACTTCCATTGGCTTTAGTGACTTTTACATCAGGAACTAAGGCACTGCATACATTACATTCTCTTAATGAAGAATCACAGAGAAAGAAAAAAACAGGCTTATTATAAATGAAGATGTTCTGAAAGCGTTTTTTCACCTATATTAGAAATCAGTGAGTGAAAAGTAGGTTCAGCATAATGTGTAATTCTTTATCTTACCCCAATCAATTGCTAACCTGATTCTCCATAGTTTTGTCAGTCGCCTGAAGATTTGAAAATTTAAGTGAGGGCACAAGGTCTTGAATTGCCAACAAAGACAAATTTGTAGCATGCCATTTTTAACAAAGAAAAAAGTCATTATCAAACCTTTCAAACAATTTAAATAAAAAATCATTTCCATTTCAATTAGTATTTCTATTCTTTGTAAGGCATGTCTTTGAAAACAGATGATGCTAAGTTTCCCTACCAAAACTGGGTGCACTGGGACCCACTGCCCCACGTCCAGCTCTGTATACAGACAACAATGATGGAACATAACAGCAACATTCAGGACAAGACACATCATTAGTGCCCAGGTGCAAAATTAATACAACAGTGTAAAAGGGCAAATGCTTGGAGCCTTAGAAAATTTCAGTTCCAACCCGCCACACTTAGGGGAAAAGGAAAAAGGAGTAAAAAAATATTTAATAACACCGCTTTCTGAGGTCTGAGGCAGATCGTTAAAGTTTAGGCTTCCACCTATAATCCTTCTGGTACTTATTGCCCACTCAGCTACTAACACATAAACCACTCTGTATTGTTGCTGTTACTTCAGGTGTATGTAGGGCACTTTGCTGCTAAAGAACAATTTACATAGACCAGGGAAGTACAACATAACTTTGCACAAAAGGCAAAACAAATGCTTTGTGTTATCGGCCCTGCCAGTTTTGTTGCCTGCAGAGGGGGCCAGTATCAGATGTAGCAAGGAGACATTCAGTAAAGGTCAAGACATTCAGCACTTCATTTTTCATAATCTTCCATCACCTGGAAGCCAGCTAAATTACTTGTCTCTTGTCCTAAAATGGTCTGAATTCTGCCTTGGATATAGTTCCTTGAAACCATGCACTGGAGCCAAGACAGTGTCTTTGAAACTACACCATCATTATTAGCACCATTCCTGGGTCTGAGGTGTTTTTTCCTTCACATCAGCTAGAAAAACTGGTGTATGTGCACATTTCTTCCCCAAATTCATATGTCCCCACCGACCTGATGGACTTGCATATCCCGATAGGGAGCCTGGAGTTGCCACATCTGCACCTGCATCACGGGGCACAAATCTGATAGCACTATGTGTTCTGCAGCTCTGCCCCAAACACCCTCTTCCAAGCATCCCAGCAGGGCTGGAAGCACCCCATGCCCCCCAAACATGTGTTTTCCCTCACTGCCCATAGGACAGTCATGTTTTTACCACCTCCCAGGACAAATATTGTAGATTTAAGCAAAGCTTCAACTCTGGTGCTCTCTCTGATCACAACCAAGAGGTATCAGCTTTTTTGGGGTACCGTGAAGATACTTAGAGGTCCTGGAACCAGCAAAGCCTACCCATTGTATTAGGCTGTGTAATAGATGTGAAATGGCTTTATTAATCAGCATACAGAAATGAAGATACTTGAGGAATAATCTTCCAAAGACATTCTTGTGAATAAGTTTGTGTTTTAAGTATGATTATAGATTTCTGAGGCAGTAGAAGTTCAACTAGTTATGCAACTGTCTAAACAACGACAGATAAAACAAAAAAACCCTACACACACAGATCTCTCATCTTTTCTTTACAGAACTTATTTTTTATATTTCTACTCGGTCACAATCACAGTCTTGAGGTGGAGGGGAGATTTTTTCAACAAGGACTGACACTCTGTTTTCCAAAGTACATAGTTTTCAAACATGGGTAACAACTGTGTTATTTCAAGACTGAAATGGATCAAGCAAGTCAAAGAAAATATTGAAACTTTGCCTAAAACCAGATACTTTCATGCTTCTAAAATACTTGTGAAAATGAAAGTCATGTACATGTACTTTCCTCTTAAAAACACAAAGGATTTTTTTTAGCAGTTGCTTTGCTATTTTCACTACCCGCACATAACCAAAAATTCCAGGTGTTCTGTAAGGAGAATCCTCTTTTAGCCTATCAAATAATCTGCCCTTCAGACTGAAAACTTGCTGCATTTCCCTGACCACTTTGGGAAAGATGAGGAGTCCAAGGATCTCAAAATCCATACAAGAGTAAACAAGTATCTGACATGTCTGCAAGACCTTGATTTAGTGGTCACATAATTTATTTATTTTTCACACTTTATCTGAATCTATTTTATCAGTGTCTTAAATCTTCCTTGAATATGTGCTAAACTTTTTTTCATTGTGCAAAAGAATCCTCAGATTCTCCTTTTTTCCTCACTGGCAAATCCAATAAGAATCTGCTAAATCTGAAAAGCTCCACCTTTCCCAATATTTTTTTCACTCATCATTATTAGGTCTATACTGTTCAGAGACAAATATAGAGAGGTTTCTTCTGGCCCAAAGGAGGTGTATATTCTGGCCTTTTTTTTCTTGGGCAAATACCACTCAGTATAAAAAATATTTTCTGGGAATAGGTTTACAAACATATATTCATTAAATCACCATATGTCTAATAAAAGTTTGGGGGTTGGTTGTTCTACACATTTGTAATTGGTAAGATGCTCATGCTGCAGAAATTTAAGTTGTATTTAGTCCTGCCTTAGCTGTGCCTGTGTTTGTGTGCAGAGTTGGAAGAAGAGGCATAAAGTTGACTAAGTTCAATTATTTACTGTGTGTGGAGAAAACCATAAAATGTAGTTCAAAATATGTAATGCATTTTCAATATTTATGATCAAGCCTTAAAGTATGAGCAGCACTGACAGAAAAGGAACTCAAATGACAAGATTAGACTCCAAACTTCCCTGGTGAGAAGAATCCCATTAACTGGGTTCAAAAATGCCAGCAGTGGCTTAGCTCCTTTTCCACTGTTCCTGTGGCTTCAGCCAAAGAAAATGAACTGTAGAGGCAGAACACCTAAGCAAGCCTTTTGCAGGGATTTCTAGTGACTTCCCTGCTATGCTCTGTAATGCAGGGTTCGTCCAACATATATTAAAAGATTTGTCCCAGAGTTTGGGAAACCTAGCTTATCCAAGGCATGGAAAGCAGAAAATCAAAGGGAAATTTCCCTTATCAGTTGTGGTAAGAAATTCTTGAATGTTTTGTCTTTAACTTCAGGTATGTCCAGAAAATAAATATTTCCTTTTCTTCTTGGCACACTGTTTCTTCATTATTGAGTGTTATCAGTGTTATGTCTTCTAACTAGTCAGCCTTGAGTACTGAGAAAATTAAAGTCCATGGTTATACCGAAAATGAAGAGCAAAATAAAAATGCGGACTGAGTGTGGTAGAGCAGAGGTCTGGAGGGCAGCTATGTCTGGGCAGGCCTGCTTACAGAATCAGGGCCTTATTTATCACCTTGTATGTTTGTATCTACAGTTGTTGTGTGTCAATCTTCAGGTCTCATCTTCCCAGTGGTATCTAGGCAGGGTGATTTGAGGGGGAACAAAACAAGGTTGTGAGCCAAAACTCGTTCATTTTGCTGCAAAGGGGAAAGTGACACATGAAGACTTCCTGTCCTGTCCCTTGAAGCTGTTTGTTTTTCCCTTTGTCTTGCTAGGAAAAGAAAGCAAAAAAAATATATTTGTCTAAAACTTCAGTTCTTTAAAATGTTTAGTTGACAATCGCAGGGAAACAATATGTTTAAATGCTATTTTAATTACATCTACTTAGACTTACCATGAACAAAATTTTATTAACTTTTCAAATTATTCAGTGTTACTTTGACCTATTTTTTTAGACACTTGAAAGGAAAATAAAGGGTCTGAAAGGCAGTAATTTTGGAATTAAAATTTGTCTGTTCAATGCATGTATTTTTTAGTACATAATGTAACAGATGCAAGGAGGGGAAAAAGTAAACTTAGGTCAGGAATGAAAAAGTGTTGTTTTGGGAAAAGCAAGAATCTCTTTTGGTTTAGTTTATTGCTCATCTTTTACTTTTTTCAAGCTGCATTACTGCTTTTTTACATTAATCATTTTGTGGTATCATCTACAGTCTGAGAAACAAAGGCAGCAATTGCTGCTAAAGTTAGTGGGATTTCATACTCTCTTCACATCTTGTGAATGCTCTAACTGTAGCAAAGAAAGCACACACATGTTAAAGACAACAAGTTGACATAAAATGAAATAATTACTTTACAATCCATTTTCAGAGCCATCTGACTTTCTACTCAAAGCTTGTCCCACCAGGCTGAAAATTATCTGGATATTCTTTTGCTAGCCACTTGAGAAATATTTGGGATTCAGGAGACGATTCAGGAGACAGAAGACATGCAAAGTTCTTGGAAACTATGTGTCAGCCTCCATGTCTCCAAATGGAAAAAAAAGTCTGCAGAGAAATCTGACCAACACCAAGCAACTGTTCTGAAGAATGTGGCTTTAGTTTTTCAAAGTGGAGTCAGCCTGGTAATGCTTGCAGCTGTAGTGAAGGAACACACAAAAGCATAGAGCACATGGGGCACAGTGAGAAGCTCTCCTGTTTCACCAATTCTGCATGAAAGATTTCGTTTAGTAATAAGTCCAGATTGAAAAGTTCTTCACTCTAATTGACCTTAAATAATAACTGTTGAGAGAGATTTACTAGCTGATAATTACAGCCCTTCTTTTATGAGATTTATGTTTTCAACCACAGAACCTGAGAACAAAATATAAGTCAAACTGCTGCTCTCTGAGCTCAGAGTATTGGGGTACAAATATTTATCTGAAACAGTAGGAGAAAAGAAGTGTATTGTCACCCTGAACTTCACAGGGGGGCATAAAAATGAACACATCTTCCTGCAATTACTGCACCACATCCTTTTACCCTAATGATGCAAAATGCTAAACTAATATTGGTTTCTGTTAAGAGCAAAGCCCTTCTTGTTACACTTGCTATTTTATTTTAAACATGATAATTATAGGAGGCATCGATGGTGCTGCCTATGGTTTACCATAATAAGATTTATTTTTTATAAAGATGTTTACATTATAGCATCAAGTCTTAAACTACAGAGAAATACTAGAATTAAGATGAGGAGTGCATCTTTAAATTATCTCCTTCCTCCCTTTGTTGCATGTATTATACCACGCTCTTCAAATACCTTGTCAAAAACTTCTATTTCTATCAGAGTTCAGCCGCAATCTGTATAGAGAGTAGACCATTTTCTAGGCTTGAGTTGGGCTTGTTTTTTGAAGAAGACTTTTGTCCAAGGCATTTTTTTCAGAATTTGGTTGGAGAACAGAGAATATGTTACTGGGTTGCAAGAAGAGGAAAGATAGTTTTGTAATTAGACACTATCAAATGCTACACTATCAAATGCTGCCCTTCAGTACCACGCTCTGTCACTGTACAAGCTTCAGTTCACAGCTTCAGTTCACAGATATTTCCATATCACCTCCCTGAGCCATAGATTTATCTAGATAGCCCATGATGTGCAGAGCATCACACAGAGTGTCTGGGAAATCTTGAACTGGTCACCCTGAGTCAACCTGAAATCTGTGCCTTTCTCTCCCTTGGGGTATTGTCAGAAACCCAGATTTTTACAAAGAGTTTTCAATAGATACAAAGTGGAAATCTGAGTGTGCTTAGACTAACAAAGTCTACACTCATTTATATGAGAAATCATCCTAGGTTTGTTATGAGATTATGTTGTTGAAACTGGCTTCTTCCCGCTATTTCCACACCCAAATTTGTTGCATGGCAACAAATCTGCTGAGTCCCACGGCTTTGACATGTTACATAAAGAATTCAGGGTCAATAGGATGGAAGATATGACTGTGTTAACTCAGGCCCATTTCCCTTGGCAAATGCTAAAGAACTGAGTTTTTCACTCTTTTCATCTGCTTGATAGTGAAAAAAAATGTGGAAAAGATGACTGATGTTCTAGATAGAGCACAAGCATTGATTTTCATGTACAAATACAAAATATTCTCAGAACAGAATACAATATAGATTATTTGTCCAAATTAAATTCAACATAAGGTGGACATAAGTTGCAGTGGCAAGTGACACTACAGGAATAATGGCATTTCACTACTGTAGCACTTAACAGAAGTATATCATGCTTTAGGCTGCTGTCTAGACAAGTATCTTCTTACAAAAATACTTTGATATATCCTTGGAAGTGCATCGTCTAAACCAAGGAATATGAATTTAAGTTACAAATACGAGCTGCTCTTATCTAGAATTTAAGGTCAGTAGCAGATGTTACACATTCCTATAGACGCATGCCCAAAGACAAGGATTTTTTTTATTTTAATGGCAGAAATCTGCCAGCTATTCTTGCCTTGTGTGCAACAGCTGAGCAATCTTTCAGTGCCATGAGGAGATTGAAAACTTGGCTCATATCTAGCATGGACAAGCTTGCCTTAATCACATTGCTCTTTTACATGTGCACAAGGACATCAACATTGACAGTGCTACAGTAAAGCAGCCATTTGCTGAAAACAACTGTCAACATTATCAAGTATTTTGGAACCTTTTACAACGTGATTTTGGTGACAAAGCTTGTATAATTCTCTTTATCAGTTGCAGTAACAAATTTCCATAAAAGAGATACACGTAGTAACATACTGGAGCTGGATTTTCTATTACTAGTTTCCACCTGACATTCTAAAGCAAATGGATTAGAACACATTACAAGGTAAATGAATTGCAACATCCAGAGATTCCACTCTTATTTAAACCAATTTCAAGATTTTACACAAAAAGCTGCAAAAACAAAGTAAAAGATTTTGTCTGTGGTTTACAAGTCAGGCTTATTCTAAATTCTTCATGCATTTTTATTTCTATACTAATCTTGCCATTGAACCTGTAAAGATATGTTTGAAATAAGAAACATAATTACATTATTTGTGGTGCTGACTGATATCTGGATTTTAAAAATCCCAGCATGTAAGACTCAGAATAGACACAGAATAGGTAAATATACAAAGTGCATAGTAAAATGCTGCAGAGGGTGGGAGAGAAATATTATTTAGGATTAGATTAATTTAGGCTTGGGACTGGTGCCTAACCTGTGGCTATACCAGCTATTGGGATTTCTGGTTCTTCCCGCACCTCTCAAGACCAGTCTCTCAGTATATGCCACTCTTTAAGTTAGTGGACCATTAACACAAGTCTGCAAACGGGCCTTGGTATTCTTGGCGCTATGACACTTCCAGCTTTCATGCTCCAGTATTCTGCTTTCATGCTTTTCGAGGAGCAAGTATTACTTAAATAAATCATAAAATAAACAGTATTAATGGACAGTATTTTGTTGATTACAAAAATACTTACATGAAAGCATATGAAGTTATTTCCAGCCAAATTTCATCCCACAGTGGTCTTTCTGATTACCCAAAGTCACAATTCCTCTAGCTTGCCGTACAGAAGTGGGGATTTTCTCAGTTTCAGTCAATCATTCTTCCTAGTGACCCATAAAATACCTTGTAAAGAAGAACAGGGTACGTTTGCTCTAGATCTTGCCTCACATCTGAGATAGGTTATGAGTACAGCTCTGTGTTTGTTCCTGCAGTTCTCTTCAGACTGGGCACTAATGCTGTGGAATCTACAAGCCCATGAATTACCAAACTGTCCCGTTGACTGCTAATGAGGGCTCTGAATGATGCTGTCAACAGCAAAATTTCTCTGTATCATCTTAATCACAATTTCTAAAGAAGACTTTTATATATGTATTAGCTGCCAATACTCTTAGTTGTTCCAGTTCATTTTTCTAATATGTACTTGCAATACCTGGGAGATATCTCAGCACAAATGTTAAAATTACTGGTATTTATCTTGAATTAAAGAGAAGGGGGGAAGAAGAGGACGGATTGTGGACACAGTATGCATCAGACCCACAAGAGTTTCGTAACTCCCAAGACAACCTAGTGCACAAGGTAAAAGTGAAGGGTGACTTGCAGTTAATTTGGTTGGTGGCCTGAGGCTACAAATAATACTCTTGCCCACAGCCCAGGTTATCCAACTGTATAATAAGGATGAAAGCCTTATTATGGCTTCTGCAAAGACTCAAAATCATTGATATGGTTTTGCCATGCAGGAGAAGCATTAAGTGATACAGAATTGCATGTGTTGCTCTGTGCTTAGGATGTGTTTCTAACTGTTCCTAAAGTTTAGGAACACTAAAATAGTTAATTTTCATGATGACAAGAGGAAGCAGGAAAATAAAGTGACACCCTTGAATGAACTGTGAGGAAATAAAATACACAACATGTGATAATGCCATGACTCTCTGTTACCGTGTATTTCTGGGCTGAAAAGATATGGCTTGATGGGTAATTTGTCGTGCTGTGCAATAGAGAACAACAGTAAAGAGACTTCAGACAGAAGAAAATTACACAAATAGTAGGGTGGAAAGGTATAATTGAAGATGGCAAAAATCTGAAAGAAAGACATTTAAAATTACTGTACTGACCTACTAAATGCAGTTGGGCGTGGAATCCTGGCCTCACAAGAAGAGGCATTAAATGACTGCAGGCTGTGACACTACTGCAGGATAATGTCAATCTTATGGAGCTCCCCGAACAATAAAATACCTTATTAATTACAACTGCTCTCAGAAAAACACATTTCTGTCTGCAAAGATCCAGTACTTCTCACTGAAATCCTATTCATTTAGAGTCTTAGTTTGCTAAGCTTGTATCCCTGCATATTATTTTCATTTACCACTGTTACTGTTTTTATTTGCCCCATTGTGTCTACAGCGCAGTCCATGATGAGTGCAGATGGCACAAATGATTTCTCCACTAATTAGTCTGGAACAGTGTTTGTGTAGAAATTCTGTAAAACTTTGTTACGTGATAAAAATTGTTACCTTTTTACATGGCAGATTCTCCATATCAGGTTTATACTTTTATTTATGGATATCTGTTTACAAATGTGTAATCATTTTATTTAAGAAGTATGATCATGGTGTAGGCAAGTTGACGCTGCCTGACCCCCTGTGAAAACCTCAGTGGGTAAACTGCCTGTGGGCTGGCCTGTTTGCTCTGCAGATTGCCACATGAGACCTAGGATTGTGATTGCTCTCAAGAACTTTTACTCTGAGCCAACTAAGCATATCAGAGAGGTGAAACTTTCAGCCTCCAGAGAAGGATGCAGCACACATGGCAATTTTTTCATTTCCCTTTCATCGTGTGCCTGACCTTGTTACAAGGTCAAGGTTGCTGGGGTACTAAATGGGGAAGTAGAAAGAGAACCTAATCTCTACTCAGCCCTCTATGTGTTCAGCCCGAGGTGGACAAGGAAGCTCTGACCTTGCTCATCATCCTGAACAAATAAAATTTCAGTTACACACTTGAAGGATTGCTCAGGTGCACTGCAAAATACAGTGAAAGCTGGGCTTGACCCTGCTGTTTTGAAATGATGGAACTAAGATTTGCCCTGTTGACTCTATGTAACTGGCAAAAATCCAATTCTTCCTAGCCACAGACCTTGGGGAGAGAAAGAGATCAGGAAAATTGGTAGTGGTATCTCTTGGGCACATAAATCTTCATCTAAGTAATATGTTCTCAGCTTTATGATTTTTAGCTTTTTAATCCAAGATGTCTTTTTTTTTCCCCTAGCATTTGTTAAAGAATCACTTCCAAAATGCTAGAAAGTCAGCCTGAGCATATTGCAGATAAAATCTGTCTCCCTTCTCCATCACGCAAAATAGAGATTCAACATTTGGCCTATATTCAGTTTTTCAGGTGCTAAAAAGCTATGACAAAACTGCACAGATCGTATGATAATGGGCATATTATACAACTCTAGATCATCATATGCCTAACTTATTATTACTATTTTAGTTTTCCACAGATCACTTTTCTAGCACCATCAACTTAGATGTACTTCAGAAAAATAAAGGCTCATCGAATGTTTTATGAATTTATAGATCAAATACAAATAAGTGGAAAAAACTCCAGGAAAATATTTAAGAGTATGGGAAAGAAGTAGGTAGTATTGCTGTGAAAAGAAGAGTGAGCTGAGTTGTGTGAAGCCTCTTATGGATCATTAGCAGAATAAAATGTATACAAGGAAATATACAAAGAATAGAATAAACTCCTCTTATTTTTGAGTTATCAGAGCAAAAATGGGCCTTAAATTCTGAAACTTCCATGCCCGAAGCATACCCAAATGAAAAGGACTGAGAAAGAAACCTGACTGACTAAAAAGCAGCTATGTTTGAGGAACTTGCACACAACAAAATTGGTTCAAATTTGGGCTAGAAAATGGGTGGGAGTCTGCTTCCACTGGTAGGAGCAGAGATTTTCCAGGAGGGAAGTACACAGTTACAGTAGCAAGGTGATGGAGTGTGAAACTCCCCGTTCACAAATTTACTCAAATAGGTGCAATACAGCAGTAAATATACATGGAAGAATTTGCATGTGGCCTCCCCTGTGCAAATCACTGTGCAAACTCTGAAAGGACAAATGATGCAAATATACACTTGGCAAGTGGGAGAGAGAGCAAGGTTATGCGGGTTTTCCTGATACAGAGGAGGAGCTGAAATTTTTTTCCTAAACAAAAAGTAAATTGAAAGGTATATAGACAGTAGAGGTATGGTAGGAAAAGGGTCAATTTAGCTGCAGCATTCTGAACAATTTTGAGAAAAAGATGTAGGGCAAGGTTAAGGTAGATAAGGTGAGGTATCTGCCTATTTAAGTGGTTGTTAGCAATGGTGGTGAGCCACATTTCACTGAAATGAAGAAGATCTTTATTTAGGAAAGAAGTTGCATAGTAAAGTGTTGGAAATAGGTAGGTCCATAAGTTATGAAAGAGAATGGTTATGAAATACGTCATGCAGTGAGGTAGAGAAGGAGACAGAGGGAAGAGACAGTGTTTAAGTAGGAATAATTCTGTTCATGTCTGTGGCTGTTTGTAGGCAGAGGCAGATGCATGCTGTGCAGCAGAAACAGTCAGATTTGGCATAAATGTAGCTGAAGGCAGGAAAAAAGATAATCATAGAATCATAGAATACCAAGTTGGAAGGACCTCAAGGATCATTTGGCCCAACCTTTCTCGGAAAAAACATGTCTATGGGGGTGGGAGAAAGAGAAAACTTTGGAACATGCTCCTCTACTTTTTCAGTTTTTATGCCCTAAAGTGAGAACAACTTTTCAAAAAAGAAAAATAAAAGCACTGTAGGGGAAGTATAGATGAGTGAATGAGAGAGAAGAATCTGACCTAGAAGTGAGTTACTGGTTCTGCTGAAATGCTGAGACAACTGTATGCACACATATGCAAGCGCCTCAAATGCTCCTACTTGTAGATTTTGTTTAAAAAATGTAAAAGAAACTATGGGTAAAATTTATTCATGTAGTCAGAAGAAGTACTTTCTGACACATGCATGAATACTGGCTAGCCAGTGTGCCTGTGTAACTCAATACGAGAGCACAGGGGCAGTAAGGGAGGAGATGACATGGCAGGGCCCAAGTTTGGCATCTCAAGTGCAGCAGCCTCTGTGCAGCTCTGTGAAGCCTGTAGCACTGCCTCAGTCACATGAGGTTCACATAGAAGATACACACTAGGTACACACCTGTTAGGTGACAGGCTGATGCCTTAAGAAACCTGGTTCCAGGAACTACAAATACCTAACTCACAACAAACCTGTCTTGTTAGATTCTCTCACAGTTAAAATAATAATAATGAAAACCAATTCTGAGACAGATATGAATGCATCTATACCACTGGAGTGAAAGCAGTGTGAGCAGCTACAGTTGGGAGGAACTCGGGTATGTATCTGCCATTATTTTAAATGTACTCCAGGATTCTGTCAACAGAGAAAAGGCATGAGAACTTTCCCAGGAATGTTTACTGCAGAACAGTTAACACTGATTGTAAGTTACTTTAAAGTAATAAATTAATAGTGACCTTTTCTGCCAAAGTATGGTTTGTTACAGACTGATATGCTGTTTTGTATAACTCTTTTACATAGTAATTTCCAGTATGGTTGCCCAAGAATTGAAATGTAAATATAATAGGGAGTGATTCATAGACAGTATCTAAAAGCAAAACAAAACCCTCAAAATGTTATGAGGTTTTAGAATGAAAACATTTTAGTGCAAATCAGCAATATGGTGTATTGTCATATTAATTATTTGAAATGGAATATTTATAATAAACATTGGAAAGGATCAGTGAAATAAGGGGTTTCACTAAACATTCCCAGTTTCATGTCAAAATGATTCAACTCCTCTTCCCACAAGTAATTTTTCATATTTTGCTGTTGTCTCCCAAACTCATAAAAGCTACTGTTTTATAAATACATTCTGTTCAATAGATAAGAGATTTATTTTGCATTTGTCCTGGTGACTATAAAAGATGCTTACTAATAAATGAGTGTGTGGGCCTCCTTCTTTTTTAGTGCTTTGATTCTACATGAACAGTTGCTTTGAAATCTACCATTTGAGGTGGTTCCAGTACCACAGACATATACAAGTTGCATTGAGATTTTCATCTTTTGTGAGTTGTCAAATTTCAACAATTCAAATTTAAAGTTACTGTTTTGGGGCATGTGCTTTGTGCTGGATTTTCTGTAATGATTTAGCAGTAATTTGAAATCAGCAGGAGGAGTGGTATTCTAGATTATGTTTGTTAAGAAAATATGTAAAATTGTTTCACTAGGAATTGCTAATACCTACAGATTTTTGGAATAATGGAAGAAGTTCAGGGATAGTCTTAGTAATGTACCTGCTGTCTGCTCAAATAGCGTGCCTGCCAAGAAGTTTGCCAGGAGAATACCAGGTTGTATATGCTTGTCTGAGACTTCAGTCGGAAAACTGGCACCAAAGAGGGGAAGTGATTAAAATCTGTTGTCATGCCTATATGCATAGAGCCAACTTGCTTAGAGCTGCATGGCAGCTAATTCTGATATCTGTGGTATTTTAAGCACTCAACATTATCACAGAATCTGAGCATTACTAAGGTGTGTATGTTTTGCATTTGTATGGATTGATGTGCTGGCTGCTGTCTGCTCCCTACCTGCTTGGTCACAGTTTCTAGTACAAAAGGAGGAATATACATGTTGTTTTTTCTCTCTTTGAACCTTTTTTGTGCTCCTTGTAATGATACAGAGAACTAACTTCACCTTGATTTTCTCTCTTTGTCCACCTTCCCAGTTCTTAGCATGACAGCAAACATTGTCCAGTGCTCCACAGCAGTAGGCAGAAAAATATCTAGTAGAATTCAGACATTCTGAAGAATTGAGTTCTGCAATAGGCACTTGTATGTACAAAAATATAATTCTAATCCTCTGTTGTTTCTTGGCATTAACACACCATATTCATTGAGACTGAAACAAAACTGATGCCTCTAAGAGCACCGATTTGAACAATTATCCAAAATCAGATTATAATAAACAGCAGTCTTAGGAATTTTGATTAACCTCTAAATAAGTGTTAAATAAGTGCTACTTTAGAAAAACCCTGATCAAATGCATTAATGATAAGTTGTGAAGTAGTAGTAATTGCTGATAGGGCATTATAGATAACATAGTTAATTGATATCACTCTCTCAAACATGTAGGGTATATTAGCTGGCATGAACCTGGAGTGATTATTTACTGCAGTTGAAATACATTAGATAAGATGCATAAAATGGAAACAGGTGTTTACTGTGATCGTCTTACTTGGTCAGTCAATGACTGTACTTTGGGTGAATATTGCTTGGCTATTAAAGCTTCCAGGTTTCTGATGAGCTGCTCTAACTAGATTTTTAGCGGAATATCATATGGTTCAGATGAAGACTGTAAATAGTCCAGAGAGTCTTCACAGCGTGAAGTAATCAGTCAGGTCCACGGATCACTCTGAGAGCATAGTCAGGACTAGGAGGAGGTGGACCAGGGACAGGGCTGAGATGAGGCTACACCATGGCTCATTAACCTATTCAGGGAACAGTGCAAAGATGGGACTGGTAAAAAAGCAGGGGTCTGTTTATTCAGGGAACAGCTACCCAGAGCAAAGCCTAGTAGTCTATTCAGAGACTACTACACTTAAAACATAGCTCCAATTAATTAAGGCCCTGGACTGAACTTAAAGGGAGCTCCCGTGTCTGGGAGCATGAGTGAAGGGGAGGTTTATGAGAGTAACACAGCTTGTCAGGACAATCAGAGCCTTGACAGCTTCTTCTTTCTGTTTCCTGTATCAGTGCTTGCACACACAGGGTTCACAAAACGCATCTGCCACCTTCTTCATGGTGGTCCTAAGGAGTGATGTGTTTTGGAAGAGTTCAGGTTGAGATTACAAATGGGAGTGGCAAACATATCCTCATCTTGCAGGTGTGTTCATAGAAGTACAGTACAGGTCACACAGGCAGACTCCGGGGAGTTTGGATTGTTTTTTTTTGAGGGAGGAAGGTCACATATTTGATAAAGACTCCTCACTTTCTCTTGTTTCAAGCATGGCTGCAACCCGCAGCAACAAATTGGGAGAAAATACGTGTGTTGATGACACAGCTGCACATCTCATGAGTGCACACCTCATGCACTGTTCCATTGGACTACAAGAGGTTTTCTTCAACAAAATGAAGATGTTCTTATACCATAGCTTGGGAAATATCAATAAAGCACATGGGCTTTGAAGTAGATGAGATCTATATGAGTGAAATATAACCATCTTACTTAAGACTTTGATCAGAATTGTTACTTATGACTGGCATTCTATGACATTCTTTCTTTACGACCCCATCTTATGCTGCAGCTCACTTGACCTAAATTCTGCTGCAGTCTTCTTTTGCAAAAGATTGAGATTTCAGTCACTGCTGAAAACAAGTTAAAAAAATTGAAGTCTTTACCAAAAATGATACAATGAATTCAGCATTGTATGGCATTTAATCTTATATTGCATCCTATTGATTTTATGCCAGATTTAATTTTTCATTTTAAGCAAGCTGCAGACTGCAATGTTGTTACCAAGAGTTGTCAACACAATAAACAGAAGGCTTGAGGAATGGATATGGGGAAATTTATCAAATTTGTCAAGAATACGAAGATGGTCTGGGAAGTACAGATACAGATAAGAAACAGCTATGAAATACTAAGCATCACTGACTATTAAAATAATGGCTGTAAAGTTTTCTGGTTTAATTAACAATTAAAATCAAAGGGCAGTTCATGCGTATTGGAGATATTGTGCAACACTGCTGAAAACTTGGGCAAGTGTCTCTGCATGACTTTTTTTTCAGCTAACATCTGGAAGATTTTATTTTCTACCAAGCCCTATTTTAGTTTTAAAAATTACAATCTGCATCCTGCAGTAGCCTGCAGCAGTGGGTGGATTGTCTGGCAAATTTAATTGCCACAGAATCACACAAGCCCTTGACTATTACCAAATGATGTGTGATGAACAAACACAGAAACTTATTTCACTGAAGTATTATCTTCATTTAGTACTTAAATGCACTGGGAAGTGGCCTTTTGAATAGCATAGATCATGGAACAATTGCTATTGGAGTATCTGGATTGCTTCATTGTTTATTTAACTTGAGAGC
Organism: Lycocorax pyrrhopterus obiensis; assembly: GCA_014706295.1. Lineage (NCBI taxonomy): Eukaryota > Metazoa > Chordata > Aves > Passeriformes > Paradisaeidae > Lycocorax > Lycocorax pyrrhopterus. The sequence continues at coordinate 61,612,927 of JACSVZ010000014.1, forward strand.
AGACTACCTGCAGTTTCACAACTTAGATTATTTTTATGGTCAAAATTCATGTATTGTAGTAAGATGTTTTATTGTATCTCTGCAATGGGATGGTGCCTCATTCTGCATTTGTTCTGGCTCTTTGTAGTTGAGGCTTCATGCAGAGTGGGTGCTTCGGGAAGCTGGGAAACTGTTAATTCAGCAGCGTTTTCCCTGTTGTGCTAGTATGCTGTATCCACAATGAGGGAATCTTGTGAAGCTCATTTCAGGATGATTTTCTGATGTTTCACGTAGGCCTGAGGGGAGAAAGAGATATATTCTGTGATTTGTCTTGAATAAAAGAGTATGCAGAAACGAAACAGAATTAAAAAGTCTCCTGAAGAGGAGACAAAGCTATTAGTGGGCTAGTGGTATTCTTCGTGCAGCACAGAAGTGCATCAATGAAGGTAAGAAGCTGGCTAGTAATACGAACATTTCACATTCATGGAGACACAGGGTAGTCAGTAATAGATGTCATATCAATCTTTGGTAGCCTACTTCACCCTAATATTTCCAAAGGGTTCAGGTCACAACATCTCTCTGAGATGAGTAAGTAACACATAATAAATTAAAAGGAAAAGTAAAGTCTCCTTCTGCTTCCTTTAGAGTACTTTCACTGATGTGCTGGGATGGTATGGGAAGCAGAAGAGAAAGAAGGATAAAAGGAAGGGCATTTGTAGATACCTTATTGGAAGGCATCTGATATTGTCTCTATAGCACAAGATTCCATGTCTGAGGGAGAGACTCAAAGACTTCTTAATGGGGTGCATCAGGCACAGCATTGCCTGCTGGTCAAAGGAGGTGTTTGTCCTATTTTATTTTACACTGGTGCATCCTCACCTCGAATCCTGTGTGCAGTTTTGGGTGCCTCAATATAAGAAAGATATAAAGCCATTAGAGAATGTCCAAAGGAGTCCCATGAGGATGATGAAGGGTATGGAGGGGAAGCCATATAAGGAGTGTTTGAGGTCATTTGATCTGTTCAGCCTGGAGAAGACTTAGGGGAAATTCCTCTTGAGGGAAAAAAGGGGAGCAGGTACAGGTACATTCACTGTCAAGACCAGTGACAGGATTTGAGTAAACAGCATGAAGCTGAGTTGGGGGAAGTTTAGGTAAAAGGGAAAAGTTTTTCATCCAGAGCTAGAACAGGGTCCCCAAAGAAGTGGTGACAGCACCAGGCCTGAGTTCAAAAAGTGCTTGGACAATGCTCTCAGACCCACGGTGTGATTCTTGTGGTGTCCTGTGCAGGGCCACGATTTGGACTCCATGATCTTTACAGGTCCCTTCTCTTTTTCTCTGATTCTCTTATTCTCTGATTCTCTGATTTTCTGATTCTCTGCAGCTTTTGCTGAGGAACCAAGAGTTTGAGCAACAGTGGACCTGTTGAGCAGAAAATGACACACTTCTGGTGGTCCTTGCTTCTGCTGGCTTCTCCGGAGCATTGAACTCACTGGGTATAATTTCTCTCTTCAGAGACAAGGGAACAAATCATCTGAAGTAGCAGCAAAAGCTCACTTACATCTAGGACTATCTACAGACACAAATCTAGTGGTGGAGAATGAATCCTTGTGCAGTTCATGAGAAGAAGATGAGGTCTTGGTTCCATGCGTCTGGGTGCCAGCTGCAAGCTTGACCATAGGGAACTTTCTCCTTGTTGTAAGTTTGCTATTTGTTCAGGCTGTGCGTGCAAGTGTAAAACAAGGATTTAATTTATTTAATCTAACAATTTTTTAAAAACATCCTTGTAAGA